>QLTV01001336.1:903496-929430 GCA_003457575.1 Thermophis baileyi | reverse complement strand
AGATTATATTTTATTCTTCAGGCATCCTCTGAC
Source organism: Thermophis baileyi (assembly GCA_003457575.1). Taxonomy (NCBI): domain Eukaryota; kingdom Metazoa; phylum Chordata; class Lepidosauria; order Squamata; family Dipsadidae; genus Thermophis; species Thermophis baileyi. Next base: position 929,397 of record QLTV01001336.1, on the reverse strand, counting down.
AACACTCACGGTTATGTAGAAGTTCTTCTGAATCTACAGTCATAATCTGGAACCATCACGAATATTGTAAAAAAGGATTAACGCTCCCCATCTCCTTCTTCAGGCATCCTTTCCCGGTAGCTAGCTTGAAAGTGACTTCCTTTACTCCCGCCCCCCAGGCATACTTCAATGACCAATAAGAGTACACAGTTATGATCACATGCCATGGACTACATGGCATGGACTACATTCCCCAGAATGCTATGTCTTAAAGAGACAGTTCTTAATTCTAGGCTAAACCCTTGATAAGCCAGCACAAATACAGTCCAACAGATCTAGCTGAAAAGAAGCTCTTTCCACCTGAGCAGATACAAAATTGCCCAAATAGCAGAGGAATAAAAGATCAACTCCTAAATGACAAGAGGATTCTGGAAACCTGCAAGAGAAAAAAGACCAACTTGAATGTAGCATCAGGGGTGGGTTCCTCCCAGTTCGGATCCGTTTGCCCAAACCGGTAGTGACCCGCTGGTAACATCATGATGACATCACCAAACCGGATCAGTCGGTGCCGGTCCGTGGGTGCCGCCATCTTTTTTTAAAAAATTTTTTTGAATTTTTTCCAGGTTTTTTCTTCTGTGCATGCACAGACGCCAAGTTTCCGGCACTGCACATGCGCCGCCAGCTTGTTTTTGGCTTTTTTTGCTTGTTTTGCTTGTTTTTGCTTCTGCGCATGCACAGAAGCTGAGTTTTTGGCAGGGAGGTGGGAGAAATGCTTGCCCGACTGCTCCCTCCCTAAGCAACCTCGGAAGTTTTCAAGCTCGTCTGGAGAGGCGTTTTTTTTAAAGAAAACCCCCAAAAAACCGCAAGATCCGGAGCTGACAGTCTCCGGTAAGATGCACATCTCGTGGCCCGCCCCACCCCATCCCCTGCCCCACCTGCAACCCCAAATTGCACCCCACTGCAAGCATCTCTCAGCCTTTGCATGCAGGGAAAAACCTTAAACGGTAAAGAAAACTTCTCATGAGTGTGAGGCAATTAACAACTTCTTGCACACGCGAGAAGTTTTTCTTTACTTGTGCAAGGGCTGGGAGTTGCTCCAAGGCTCGGAGGAGCAAAACTTCCACCCCCTCCGAATCCCAGTCCCGCAGCGAGGGATGAGGTGATCACGTCAACAGCTCGGTCTCCCACCATGTTCAAACAGAGCTCCGGTGGGGCTTGAATCTGCATTGCAGGAAGACTCCGCTCTTGGGGTGCATGCACTCCAGGCTTCCTCTGAAGACACCCCTCACAACCTTCCTACAATTGCCAGGGACATCTTTCTTGGTTTGCCGGTGCCCCTTCACCTCTTCCCATGCCCGGGTGGGGGAAAAACACCTCAGGGCACCCTGATCCATCTTCCTCAACCGGGAGGCTCCGCTGCTTCCCAAGCACCAGCGCTCTCGGAGGACAATGTTTTTCCCAGCCTGGAAGTTGCTTCCGAAGCGTGGAGAAGCTTTGCTTTTTCTCCTCCCCAGTGAGCGAAAAGCTGGTGGGCTGGCAGGGTCCAGCCCACAAGCCCTCTCTGGCCCCGGTGCATGGGCAGCGGATCAGCTCGCTGCGGGCCTGGGATTCAAGGGACAGAGGTTTTGGTCTCACGATTGTGAGGCAATTAACAACTTCTTGCACTCATGAGAATTTTTTCTTTACTCTGCAAGGGTTGCTCCAAGGTTGCTCCGCCGTGGCTAGGTGGTGGTGGGGCATGGGCCTGAGGCGGGGAGCAGCTCACCCGGGAAGCTGCTGCAACAGCCGCGGAAGGAGCAACCCTTCTCGCCTCTGACGGGCCTTTCCCGCTGTTGCATTAAAGAATGAATCCGCCTCTGCTGACACTGAGGTAGAAGCAGCCATGGTGGCGGGAAAAGTGAGGCTTCTTTGCCAGCCTCCCAGCTGGCAAAACATAAATTTTCGTAGGTTCTGTGGGCGTGGCTAGGTGGGGGCATGTGACTGAGGGTGTGGGCATGAGTGATGTCAAGTTGGCCATGCCTACTCAGTCACATGACCATCAAACCACACCCACAAAGTAAGCCATGCCCACAGAACCAGTACTAAAAAATTTTGGAACCCACCCCTGTGTAGCATGGATTGATTACAAAAAAGCATTTGACTTCCTGCCACATGATTGGATAATCAAGTGCCTGTAAATAGCAGGAATCAGTAAAAACATCAGAAGCTTTGTGGAAAGATTGATGGAACAATGGAAGGCATGGTTGCTGCTCAATAGTGAGAGACTGGAAGAAGTTAATATCAAGAAAGGAATCTTTCAAGGAGACTCACTATCCCCACTACTATTTGTCATTGCACTGATTCCTCTGTTAACAATATCGAGCAAGTTAGGACATGGCTATCAAAGAATTAAAAACATCGTTCAGGTTATCCCACCTACTTTACATGGTGTGCTGCCCCACTCACCCATATCTCCATGTTGGTTTAGAGACAGCTTTATTTTGTCTTTCCCCCCAGCAGTTCTGTTTCAGGTGTCAGCTCTCTCACAGCTGCTAAATTAGAACAATAAATTGGCTTGAGACTAAGTAGATAACAAAGACATGAAAATATGGCAAACTCAAAACAGTCTCGGAAATACAGGCTTTGCCTGGGTAGTTTCAAAAGAGAAACCAAAATCCAATCTGAAGTTTGGAACCTTCCATTAGGTTTGTCAGCCAGTCCAATGGTCAGAATTTCAGGGTTTACAAGTAGAATTCACAGGAACAGCCAAGGACAGGAGTTCAGAGGGCCATTTCCAAGCGAAGCCAGCCACAAACAAGCCCCAGACTACACTTCTAAACTTCCAGGCAATGGCCAATTATTCCATCAAACAGATAACCAGCTGCTCAAACAGGGTCCAAAACGTGAACACAGAGTCTCCCGGCAACTTAAAATAAATCTACTGCAGTGTCTCACAAACGAACATCTGGCCACGACCCACACATTGTTTCCAGCAATGCCTCCCTCTCCCTGCCATGCTAAATAGCTCCCGGTGCAGCCCATCAAGAGGGTGGAGCCTTTTCCCCAGCAATCTGGCAGACCTCCGCTTCTCTGCCTTGCGTACTCTGGCATTCACGACAGCAGGCAAGTCCTCCCCCTCTTCCTCACTGGCCTGCAAACTCTCCTCAGCCGAGGCCTGTTCTGCTGGCAGTTCAGGGTCAGTAATTCCTGACATGCCAGAAATGACCTCATTCTCCCTCGAGGCCTCTGATGAAGAAGTGGAGGAGGAGTCGTCCACAGGAGACATCACACATGGATGAACTGTATTGAAAAACACCATCTGAAATAGAATTGCTGCTCAATACTGTCTGTGTGTACAACCAAGAGTCCTTCGGGAGTTGGGCGGCATATAAATTTTATAAATTAAATTAAATTAAATTTTGCAATGGAGTTTGAACTGGACAAATGTGCCATCCTCATATCAAATAAGGAAAAAAACTAGTGAACTGAAGGAATCAATCTTCCAAATATCATTGGCAAAATTAAGGATATTATAAATTTGTTAAACTCTTGTTTAAATCAACAATTTTTTTAACCTTGACATTGTATTTTTATTGATACATTTATACTCCTTTATTGGTAACTTTCTGCACCAGCAGCTGAATATATTTAAACACATTAATAACTCATTAACACAGAAATAACACATTAAAAATTACAGTGTATTTAAATTTATTGCTATCTGTAAGGATAGACCTTTCTCTCTCTCTCATCTGTTTATATATTATCTCTACATGAATTATATTTTGAAATAAGATTCAATTAAAATTAATAACAACAACAAAGCAAAGAGAAAAAACCCAGCAAAATAAGATGGTCATCTCAATAGATCAAAAGATTGTCTAAATAATATGGCCACCAATTTTCAATGAAAAGTCTTTGGAAAGTGAGACCATACATTTATTGAGTGCAGTTGATGTTGAAGCCTACTACTTCCATCAGTTCCCAGTCCAGCACAAATGTATCCTCATTTGTGTTTTGAAATTTGACTTCAAAAGCCATCTTAAACCTTTTTCAATACTTTGTCTACCATACTTCATTTCAATCAAGCAGTTTCCACCTCTAATTAGCATTCCTTCATTCCTCCAGTAGCTGGTTATTGCCTTGGATATTTCATGCTGGGCTGTTATGTTCTCACTTGGCCAGCAACTTCCTTTTTTCTTCTTTCAGTTGATCTAACAATGACCTGTATAGTCTATTACATTTTCTTGGCCACAATGTTCTCTTCTGACAGTACACTTCTGTTCAGGGGTGGGTTCTAACTTACCTCACTGCCGGTTTGCTTCCTCCCGCGCCACGTGGCCACACCGCATGGCTGCGCCCGCGCTTCGCATGCGTGCGCATGCGCAGTACAAAAAAAATTAAAAAATCCCCCCCCAAAAAAGCCAAAACCAAGATGGCGACGCATGCACAGTGCCGGAAACTCGGCTTCTGCGCATGCGCAGAAGAAAAAAAACCCGGAAAAAATTAAAAAAAAAATCGGAATTTTTTTTTTAAAAAAATTTAAAAAAAGATGGTGGCGCACATGGACCGGCACCGACTGAACCGGATCTGTGATGTCATTGTGACATCACCAGAGGGTCGCTACCAGTTCAGGTGAACCGGTCCGAACCAGGAGGAATCCACCTCTGCTTCTGTTCCACCTTAGATTTCCTAATGGACAATGTTTCAATTTCTGCCCAATCTGGATAAAATACCTCTCCTTTCTTTCTCACTTTGTGCTGCAATGGTCCCCCCCCCCCCGCGCTTTAAAAAAATCTTTAAGTTGCAATGTAAGCATACTGGAATAATGTTACTAAGTTTCCTTAAACACTACTACCATGAATCAGAATCATCAGTTTTTCCTTGCTACAAAGTTTTTGGCCATCAGGCACTGTGCAACAAATTGTGGTTCATCTCCATCAAGAAGATGTATGGGCTTCTATTTTTAGAATATGAGCAAAGTAAAATGTAGGAATGAAGGAACAAACTTGTCTTTTTGTTTTGATCACTGTAGCATCAGAGCAAAGATGGTACAGTAAAGGGGGGGGGAAGAGAAAGGTCTGTTGAAGTATCAAAGGAAACATATAGGAAGAAATTGTGAAGTATTCACACTGTGGCAAATACATTGGGAAAACAAAGGAAAAGAATGAAGATTACTGAAGAGGGAACAGTCCCTAAATGGATGAGCAGGCACTGGTAGATTCATTCCTTGGCAAATAGCATAGGAATGGCCTGCAGTAGCCATATTCTTGAACAAGTGCCAACTGGCTCATTGCCAAACCACTGCACTGGAACTGAATTTGATAAGTTAACTTCAGGAACAGATGGAAGCAACACAGGAGATAAGCAGTATAGATTGCAATGTAGAATTGCTTAAGTGTGGTCTAAGCCATTCGTCTCTACGAAAGATGTCTCATATGTTGATGGAGCATAGCAAATGGCCTCTCCCATTGAGGCAGGCAAATTCCTATCACAAAAGATGGTCCAATGTCATTTGGGGTCACTTTTGAACTGAATTGTCGAGTCTCAGTGCTTACTGATGCTGTTCCAATGAGGAAATTATGTAGCGTTGAAAATTAGTCTCATTCCATAATCTGAGTATAGAATTCTAGAAGGTTCTGTGGTGTCTCCCCCTCCTCCCATGACTGTATATTTATTGTTTTTAAAATGGAAATGTTTAAGGCTAGTATTTTATAGCAGATGTTTCTTGGAATTAATGCACTATCTAATACAAAGGAAGATTTGGTTAACTGAAAATATAGTGAAATAAGCAGTTAAGAGTTTGCATTGTAATGTTACAATGTAGTGAAATAAGCAGTTAAGAGTTTGCATTGTAATAGAGAAGGGTAAAGTGTCTTAATTTCAAGGTTATGTTCCTTTTGGATAAGTAAGGGATTAATGGTCTTATAGGTTTAGCATGCAGCATATTGTAGTCAAACTTGTACAATGGATGAAGTTAAACTAAGCTGTAACTCAACCATACTCAGCAATATCTACTGTATATACTACTAAAACTCCCATTGTCATGAACTTTAGCTGGGTGAAATAGTGCATCATAGAACAACATTTTGTGAAAACAAGATACCTCAAATGGATTAAATTACAGAAGGTATCCAGAATCTGGGACCCATTGACTCTTGAAATAACAAAATTTGGGGAAGTTGAGTGCTATTGGCTCCTGCTGCTGTAACCACTTGATCTTCATTTCTCAAAATTGCTCCCTTTCTCCCCTCCTCCCTCCTGCATATCAGAAAAGAATTAACTGAACATGTGGCGTCTCTCAATGAAACACCAACTTTAAGGTGCATTAAGAAAGGCCTGGATATTATTAGTACTTTATGTGCTTGTTCTCTGGCACATAAACATGTTCATGTATCTATATCGCTACCTTGTTCTGGAATTCAAAACAATTTGTGAACAATTCAATATCAACTTTTGAAATATCTGAAAAACTAAAAATAACAAAGGCACCTCAGCTGAATGACTTAATTAGTGTTTTGAAGATACACTCTTATTTGCATTAAAGAACTTGATAAATTCAATTATGTAAGGCTCTCCTATGCCAGATTTCTGGAAAGAGGCAAATACAACATTGATTCAAAAGAGCATCAAGACCTATCCTCTACTAAGAGCTATCAATGATTTCTCTCTTGAACAATGATAATAAATTGTTTTCCATTATTTTAGCTAGGAGACTATAACAGATTTTACAGGACTTTGTGTATGAGGATCAGTGTGGATTTTTACCAAGATATTAGTTAATAAATAATGTGATATGAAAAGAAAGTTAAATATTTAGGAGTATCATTGACTACTCAAAAGTGTATATTATTTTAGAATAATTATGAAAAAGTTGTGAAATGAAATTAAAAAGGGCTTAGTGAAATGGGATGAATTAAAGTCTATGTTAGGTAGAATTTATGTTATAAAAACAAATGTTTTACTATGGATGTTGTTCTTATTTCAAATTATACTGATTATGGCGACTGATTTACCTTTAATGAGAAAAGGATATTTCAAATTTTATGTGGCAAGGCAAGAAACAAAAAAAAAATAATATAAATTGTTTCAAGATGCTAAGGAAAGAAGGAGAGGGGATTTGCCCTGCCTGACCTGAAATTATAATTTGAAGCATGTTGTTTAGTCTGGATAAATGATTGAGTAACTTTAAAAAATAAAAGACTATTGAAGTAAGAAGGTCATGTATTGAGATTAGGGTGGCATCTTTATTTATAGTATGAGAAGTCAAAAGTTAATGTAGCATTTAAGAGGCATTTTGTGAAGTGTGCCATACTGAGATATAGATATAAATATATAAAACATGGCTATTTTCTAAAATGCCTTCCTGGTAGTCACTTCAAGAAGCCATTTTAGAAGGGAAATGATAGCCAATAACCATGGATGATATATGCTGATTTGTTAATTCATGATTATATAGACTTCAGACTCAAAATGAGAGAAGAGGTGGAAAAGGAAGATTATACTTATAATGGTTTACATATATGCAATTGCATATATGCATCAGAGGTGGTATTTGACCGGTTCGGGTGAACTGGTAGCGGCAATTTGGACTGGTTCACCGAACTGGTAAATACCACCTCTGGGTGGCCCCACCCCCACCCGCCCGGTCGCCCGGTCACCACTTGCCCCACCCACCTGCTTGCTGCTTGCTCGCCCCGCCCACCTGCTTGACGCTCACCCCTTCCAGCCGCTTGGCGCTCACCCCGCCCACCCCTGCCCTATATATGTTGCCTTCACCACATGGCCCAGCTAATCGCCTCGCCAGTCACCTCGCCGATGCCTGCTCAGCTCAGATCACCAAAGGTAAGCAATGCATGCTGCCTGCTCGCTCTTTGCCTTGGGTTGGGGGCCAGGGCCCCAGGGACGCGCCATGCCCTGAGGCCCCAGAGCCACCACCCACCTCGGCCGGGTCAGGGAACGTGCCATTCCCCGGCTCCAGCCTTGCCCCAGAGCCGCCACCTGCTCACCACCCACCTCGGCCGGGTCAGGGAACGTGCCATTCCCTGGCTCTGGCCTTGCCCTGGAGCCACTGCCTGCTCGCTGCCCACCTCAGCCAGGTCAGGTAACATGCCATTCCCTGGCTCCAGCCTTGCCCCAGAGCTGCCGCCCGCTTGCCGCCCAGCTCTGCCAGGTCAGGGAACGCGCCATTCCCCAGTTCCAGCCTTGCCCCGGAGCTGCCGCCCACTCGCTGCCTGCCTCGGCTGGGTTGGGAATGCGCCATTCCCTGGCTCTGGCTTTGCCCTGGAGCCGCCACCTGCTCTCCGCCCACTCCCTTCACCAGTCGCATGCATCGCCCTGTTTCCCCTCCTTCACAGGCCCGGCCCTAGCCCCACTTCCTCCCCCATGACCGCCTCTTTCTTCGGGCTTACCTTCCTCCCGCAGCAGCTGGTGGCAGAGGAGAAGGCAAGCTCTCTTTTTTGGTGTGACTGCGAGAAGCCTCCCATCTGCCGCCTCTTTGCCAGCCACTTCCCGACAATGGTGGCTGGCTGGAGGCCGCTGAAAACTACTGGAGGTCTCGAACACGCTTAAAAAGCTGCTGCTGTGCCATCGTCGCCCTGTTCTTCACACTGGCCGCGCACGCGCACCCCATTGCCTGCTGCTCTGGAGCGGAGTGACCAGCACAGCAGGCAATGGGGTGCACATGCATGGGTGGTGGCTTGGTGAGGGGGTCATGTGACTGAGTGGGAGTGACTGTGAGTGACATCAAGGTGGCCATTCCCACTCAGTCACATGACCTCCCCACCAAGCCACGCCCACAGAACCGGTAGGAAAAAAATTTGAATCCCACCACTGATTATGCATGATTTAAAATGAATAAAAATGGTAAATATTGTTGGCAAAGAGGAGGAGAGGTGAAGAAATGAAGATGAAAGGGCTATAGGTATCCACAATCAAAAGGAAAGGTACAGAATGAGGAGACAAGAAAAGATGGAGGAGGAAAGGAAAGGTCAAATTGAGAATATGTGGAAAACACTAAATAATACAATATGTTCATATTTCCTGAAACTATTGATTTCTGCAGTATAAAGGGAAGGTCAGGGTAGCCAATTTGCAGCTTCTACCAAATGAAGTAACTCTCAGTTTATATACCAGTGATGAACCTATTGCAAACAAGTTCTGGAAAAACATCAGACAATACAACTTATCTTCCAAATGATATGCTTTGGTGCCAAAGGAGTCCTTCCAATGAGTAATGGAATTATTTTGTGAATGTTTAAGGGCAAATCCATCAGATATTTAATTCCAGACCTCACCAGCAACCAAATTTATTCAAATTTAACTCATGGATCCTCAATACAGCATAGAATTGAGAATGGGTATACTCAATAATGATGGCATTCAGTGTGACATTGTTGAATCTCATCTAGAGAGTCATCTCTAGATGAGATGGATGGCACACAACTCAAATAAATAAATAAATAAACAGACAAATGCATACATACATACATACATACATACATACATACATACATACATACATACATACTACATTGGTGAAACTAGTACAATAGTGAAACCCATATATTGCACCCCTTTGATTTGCAAAAGAACAAGTTCAAGGCATGCCAGAAGCTTCCATTTTCATTGATTCTCACCAGATGCCAGCATTTGAACATGTTCAACTGCAAAAATTGCCAATGAAGTCACTGTCATTATACCAAACAACACTGAAACTGAACCAACATCATGGCAAGTATCTTCAGCTCCAAATGATGAACAACAAGAAACTAACAGCAATGTGTTACTATGCATATCAAATAATAAACTATGAATTGAATAACTTTCCAAGAGGAGAACATTTACAGTATTCCAACAATACAAAGTTGACATGATTGCTAAGACTGAAGACAAGAGGATGAGTTATTCTGAATGAATCTAGCAGTCTTGATATCAACAACATACAGATGCCTGACTAATGCACTGAATGGTGATGATTTTAGAAATATTGGAGGGCATGATGATGATGATGATTATCCATTCAATCTTGTTTGACCCTTGGCAATTCTATGGGCCAGGTCTCTCTACATCTTCCAATCTTGCACAACTTCTTTGAGTTTTTCTATGCTGTGGCTGGTGTCAGATTTGATGATGTCCAGGCACCGTGTTCTTTGGTGGCTTGGTTTCCTTTTACCACTAACTCTTCCAAACATAATTGCTTTCTCCAGTGAACTCCCCTACATGATATGGCCAAAATAAGTGAGACACAGTTTTGTGATTTTGCCTTCCAGTGACATGTCAGGTGTTATGCACTCCTGAAAGGCATATCATCCTCTTTTTAACATTTATTGGTAAACCAAAATATATGATGGAACAGTATCAAGATGCCATGATGTATACAAATGTATGGAAGTATGATAATTCTTAATTTTTCATTATAATGACATGCAATCCCAATTGACCAGAAATACAACAGTATCATTTTTTTAAAATCAGCACATGATCCATGGTCCATATTACAGCAGAAACTCAATGTGTTGGAAAAATGGTACATAGATTAAGAGGTACCCAAAATCACTCAATGAGCATACAAGGTGTGATTCATATCCTATCTACAGGTCTTCAGAAATGGAACATCAAGCAGGATGACAGAATTGAATTATAACTTCTCAGTGGGTAGTACCTTATAATGCACAACTAAGTGTTCAGTTGTCATGTCATGTATAAGAGCCGAGGTGGCGCAGTGGTTAGAGTGCAGTACTGCAGGCTACTTCAGCTGACTGTTCAGCAGTTCAGCGGTTCAAATCTCACCGGCTCAAGGTTGACTCAGCCTTCCATCCTTCCGAGGTGGGTAAAATGAGGACCCAGATTGTTGGGGGCAATATGCTGACTCTGTGAACCGCTTAGAGAGTGCTGTAAAGCACTGTAAAGCGGTATATAAGTCTAAGTGCTATTGCTATTGCTAATATGCTCATTTGTAAAATCCATCATATATGTCATCAATTAGGACATTGTCATGATTCTGAGAATTGTCCTTAATTTATTAAGAAGATGTCCCTCTTCAATGGACACAGTTCCTAATACCGTGATGCTTTGCTCTCACTATATGAAAAGCACAAGGACAAACCATAAAAAATGTGCTGATTTATCTGGAGAAGCCGGTATTCCAGCATGGTTAGCTTTATGTCATTTTATGCCAAGGAAAAAATGTTAGTGTATTAAAGAATGGCAGATCAGTCACAAATGTTATCATCAAAAATATCTTCAGTTAAACAAAAAGCCTCTATATTTGTCTTGCTACACATCTTTTTTCTTAATAGAATATTTCTTTTTAAATTTTAAAACCAAAACAGTATCAATTCACCCATGGTCATTCTGTTTAGGTAAGGAAATATCTTTGAAGGGATGATTCAAAACAGGGGTGGGTTCTGACTTATCTCGCTGCCGGTTCACTTCCTCACGCGCCCCGTGCACGCGCGCATGCGCATTGCTAAAAACCTAGCTTCTGCACATGCACAGAAGCAAAAAACAGCTTCTGCATGTGCGCAGAAGCAAAAAACAACATGGCGGCGCCTATGGTGCCGCCGAGAGAGCCGGTTCGGGGGCGTGTCCAGCCGGCCATCGCTGCCGGTTCGGCGAGCAGGGGGAAATTCCCGCTACCGGTTCTATAAAGCCGGTCTGAACCGGCAGGAACCCACCTCTGATTCAAAAGGTCATGGGTGGTCTAGTAACTTACCTGATCAGACTGTTATAAGGAGGACAATGGGAAAAATTCAGAGATGCTGCTGGGGCATTTTGTATTCATGCACAGGATTTTATGTGATATTAAGTGCTGACATATAACCAACTGATTAATTACACTTACCTAGTGCTCTTCGTTATAAATTGCAAAGTGCTTGCTGATAAAAATGGAAACACAGCACAAACACTAATATACAATGCTATTAAAATTCTAAATAAGATTTAGATCAAGTAGAGATAGAGACCATAATCTATTCACAAGGACATTTCAAACTATCTTAACACACTTTAACTGTATGAGTAAAGAATTGTATCTTAAGCAATTGAAAGAATTAAACTGCCAAATTCACTTTTAAAGACTGAAACCTGTTATTGATGGTTTCAAAACTCAAGCTCTTAGTTCAGATCATAGTTTCCTTGGTATTGCCCACAGGTGGAATGAAAGTAGAGTCTGCTCCAAAGTCTGCAGAAAGCAGGCTACTCTAGCATGTATAAAGTTACAATAGAACCTTTACATTACCCAAATCATCTTCAGAAGCAGATCCCTTATCATATTACATTAATAGAGTCTGATAGATTGGCTTTGTGTAGCATGCAACTAATGTAAAGTTCCAGGCCAACATTTTGGATGAAAAATGACACATGATCCTATGTATCTTACAATACTAGAAGTGCTTCAAAGAAATCATGTATAAATTAGAGAGTCAGTTTGGCTTAGAGGTTAAAATGCTGCCCTACAAACCAGGAACTTATGAGTTGTAGCCTCTCTAAGGTAAGAAAGTCTGCTAGGGGACTTTGGACTAATCATTCCTCAGAGGGTTTTTGTTGCAGGGGAAATGGGAGGCAGGAGTATTAGGTATAATAATCAGATAATCTCTGACCCATAGTGACATCCTTTGGGATGTATTTTCTTACATCTTTCTTCTTAAACAAAGAAACCATGGGTGGATTGCAACTGTTTTGGTTTTAAAATAAATGAAGAAAACATCATTTTATTAAAGAAGAAAGATGCATAGCAAGACTGGTATTGATGTTTTTCGTTTAACAAAGGACATAAGCAGACAGGAACACTTTAAAAAGAGGATCACTTGATTCTGCCTGATTAGTGAGGGCCAAGCACAAAGGGATTTGCAGGGAGTATGCAGATTGATGAAACTTATTTGATCAACTTGCAATCATCCTTGCAATTTTCCCCATTCACCTTCTCCCTGCTAGTTTCCCTGGAAGTAAGTTGCAAGTCCAAAACTGTCACCACATTCCTATCATCAGCAACAGTCATGCAGATTTCCCTCTGCAAGCTTCCCAGACTTTTCCACTGACTTGTGAGAAGGTGTCAGGGAATACCTTGTAATACAACAGTGCAGCAGCATTGAAATGGTAAGAACTGCCCAAACTTCCATTTCCATGGGAGTAATGGGTCTTGGCATTCTATAAGTTAGCCCATTTGATGTACCTTGATTGAAAACATTTTGCTCTATGGTGCATGGTTTTTTTCCAGTTAAAATTTGCAGACATGAGAATTTTACTAGTATTAAATACATTTTGTGTATATTGTAGCCTAGTCAAAATGCTTCATGCTAGTTGAGTGAATCCTCAGAAAAGCCATTGATGGGCTATCCAACTAAAGGTAAATTCTTTCTGATCCCCTAGAATAATAAGGGATAAAATTAAGCACATTCTTAATCTTTTTAAATTCAGTATCAATATTGAGTAAATGTAATGTTGACTATTTTGTACTTTGGGTTCAAGAGGGAGAAAAATAATTGTCACTGCAATTTTAATACCTGTTATGTAGGTATTATGTGTATTTCATGTGTACTGTGTCCTTCAATATTTTTAGCACATCCTTCCTCAACCTGATGTCCTTTAGATATGTATAATTGCTGGAGGGGAATTTTAAAAGATATAGTTCAACATGTCTGGAGGCCATAAAACTAGGGAAATTGTGCTATCACCAATCATCCATTAAATAATTAAAAACCTCATATTTCTGGCAGCTGGGTAAATAACTTCCTGGAGTGGCTTCAACATAAACTTTGGCTTTCTTTTTATGTTGTCATTTATTTTCCATTCCATGTCATACTGATTGCTTAGGGCATAATTGTTAGGTTTGCTCTTCAGTGCTGCCAATTATTTTACAAAAACCATAAAGCTAGCTAACTCAGTTATCTGTGTCACACACAGGTACTGAAGAGATTTGTTTTTATGGGACTCTCATATTAAAAGCTCATTATATTACTAAGTCATGGAATATTCTGTTTGTTCATGGAAACCAGAGTTTTGCAGAAGTTCCTGATCTTCCCTTTTTAAAAAAACTGACTTGAAAAGCCAGAGAAGGAATGGCAAGAAGTACTGTATAAATGACAATTTTGTTGATCTTATTTGCTTTTGACATTATTTGCTTCTGAAGTGGAATAATTATTGGCATAACTGTCATGGTAGAAAAGCTTAGGGTGGACACAAATATTTCTGTTCCTACAAATCAGGCTGCACAGTGACTTTTGGAGCAGATTAAATACTCATATGCTTGACAAATGGACATGTGACCAGAATTAAATTTGTCTTTGAATATGGAAAAGTTGCTACCCTCACTTTAGTCTAAAAGCAACCATCCAATGTGTTTCATTAAAACTGTCAGCATTTCCCTGCAGAAACCAACAAAACACACACATTCTGCATTCATTTAAAATGTCAATAATGTAGCCGTAATTCTATTGTAAAGGACATGCTTGGCCTGCAAAATGTCTTTCAATCCACAAAATCTTCAAGGTGAAGAAAAAACTGCTTAAAATAACAGCAGCTGTCAGTTACTATTATCAATACTCGGCTAAAGGAAGCACTGATTTCTCCTCATATAAAAGGCAAGTTCCCTTATGCCTTTTTGCAAATAGAAAAATAGATCCCAGTGATTCTAATGATGAAAAGATTGAAAAGCTAATTGGTAACCAGTCTCTCAATTCACAATCTGATTGCTGATCTGGAGATGTAAGCATTTCAAATACAATCCAGTACTGAGGAAAAGACAGCATTTCTTAGTCCCTGTTGGATAACAAGAAAAACCAACAAATGTCAGCAACCTCCAAGCAGCATTAGAAGGCCTAAGAAGTTCATAAGATATCGCATAACCCCACACCACACATCACATGTGATCAGGAGCAGAAGGAGAAAACCAGCATGATTTGGATGAGTGGAAGGAGAGAGTGCAAAAATATATTTGTCAATTCATAAAAGTTTCCCAAAGGTGCTTTTTCAAGAGGCAACTGGACTTTTTATGAAGTGGTTGTTTTGTTCATAAACTCATGGCACAACATAGGAGAACAAACTAGATTCAGCAGTCCATCTGCATTTAAAAAACAAAGGCCACTCTTTCGAAGAGAGCAAAGTCCAGAGAGGACTGCTGGTTTTAAAGAGGGCTCAAAGAGGCCATCTATGTCAAAACTAAACAGCTGTCTCTCAACAGAGGAAGAGGGATATTATATCATCTATCTCCAGTCTACAACACAGTCCTTTCAACAGTTCCAAGAAAGCTGTATGGACCCATTTGCACTGCTCAGGCAACCCTGATGACACAGATAAACCTCTAGGTGGCTTTAATGACTCGCAAAAAGAATGCAAATGACCAGCTGTCTGCAAATATGACAGTATGAATATCAAACCATTCTTCACCATCCAGTCAGAGCTGAAGCTTCTTGGATGAGAAGCAAAAAATCTTCAAAGCCCCCCCCCGAAAGTCCAGTTGCCTCTTGAAAAAGCACCTTTGGGACAACCATGACCTGGATGACTGAGAATATCCATAGTCATAAAAGTTTCTTTTCTGGTAACTAGTCGAAAACAGAGTAAAGCAAAATCTGTATTTAGCCAAATTCTTTCTTCTGGTTTATTTTTGCCATAGAATATTGGTAGAAAATTGTAGTCTGCAGAGGATGCTAAAGAGCAATTCCCAACTATCAATTCATTTACCCTGGGGCTCCTGGAAGCTGCAACTGAGCAACAACTGGAAAGATCCAATTAATTTTGTTTCCTGTTCAAGAATGTGGTCACTATCCTTGCTACAATAAAGAACAATTTTCTGGCAGATATCTGGGAATTCTTGGCCTTTAAGTGTCCTGGAAAGTGTATCCTGAAGATAGAATTTTCAAAAGATTATATTATTTAAAATAAGTTCATCTCAAACAATAATGAGAATTCCGTTAAGCCCTGGAAACAGACAAATGAAATTGCGATAGACACTGGAGAAATAGTCAAATTATTCTCTCTTCTTTTCTGTTTCATCCTCACCTGCAATGAAATGAGGGGTATATAAGATCCAATGATGACATATTCTCACCCTAGTATGAAGGGCTGCAAGAAATCTATTACAGGTTATTATTATGTGATTTTGGACAATTGTAAAATGAATCTAAACCAAATAAAACAATGTGTTTTATTTGAGAATCAACCTTTCCCTTTGTAGAAGAAAAATTGAATTTACACTGAAATAGAATTCAAATATTGGGCTATTGTTGATTTTAGATTGGGCTTTTCTCCATAGTGGTGGATATAGCATCCAGGAATGGGACAGGAATGGGTTGACCTCATCCTCCAAGCTGATTGGACTGAGTCTGTCAGAGCTGTTGAGGACACGCCTCCATCGCTATCCCTCCCAGCTTTTTGATTCAGTCACTCAGCTTGGACAGACGTGCCAATCCTTTTTGCTGTTTTGGACAAATTCGTTCCTGGATGCTATATTCACCTTTATCATCCAGTAGTGAGTTGTGGACCCAGCTAACTCCCTAAACATCTGGTTGAGTCGATGGAGGGGGAGAGGGCTTTCCCCGCAGCCAGAGCTTCGGCTCAATCTGCCACCCCTTCTAACAACTAGGACTGTCAGAATCACCAGAGACCTTCCTTTGTGTGCTGAAAAGCCCTTAAAAAGCTCCAATCTACAATTGCGGAGATTGGACAGTCAATCTGACAGCCTGGGGACCTGTGATATTTAACTGACTGGTCCTTTCTGTGGAGCTTCGCGCTTGAGGAACAGTTGCTGCCACAGAGCTTGTGCCCTCATTTTGGATTGCGCTGAGGCAGAGCCTTCGTGCTCTCGCGCCTCGCAAATGTTGACAGTTGTCACCGCCGCCATTAGCGTGGCCACCATTAGTGGAGCTTCACGCTCCCGAACAGCCGATCCAGGGGAACAGGAAACACGTGCATCTCCCCCACACAGGGCAAGAAAGCAGGGGTTTTGCCCCTAACTCTTGGAAGAGCTTCGTGCTCCGTAATTGGCCGAGAGGGAAAGAGGCTTAGTGCCGCTCTTCTTTTGATCGGAGCTCCTGCGCTCCCAAACTGCCGAGGCAAGCGCCGTTTGAAGCATTGTAGCTTCGATTAAGGAGTACATGGAGGCGGCTTGCTGGGGAAGCTGAGATCACAATTCTCGCCCCAGAGGAGCTTCGTGCTCCCGATTACTGGCAGAGCCATGCTCTCAGGTTCTCCTGAGCACAGCTGAGGTTGCTGGGGTTCTCTAACCAAACCCCTAGACTTTGTAGGAGTTTCTGCACTCCAGTTGACAAGCAACCCTTTTCCACAGCAGCAGCTGTAGCTGCAACTTCAACAGCAGCAGAAGCCAATAGCTCTGAGCTCTCCTGAGGCTGTGACAGCCATTTGATTCTGAGAGCATTTGGGCATCAAATTTCCAA
Source organism: Thermophis baileyi (assembly GCA_003457575.1). Classification (NCBI taxonomy): domain Eukaryota; kingdom Metazoa; phylum Chordata; class Lepidosauria; order Squamata; family Dipsadidae; genus Thermophis; species Thermophis baileyi. The sequence continues at coordinate 912,046 of QLTV01001336.1, read as the reverse complement.
TTTAAAATGGCTGATCAGGCGGCAACTGCAACCAAACCCCCTGCTGCTGCCAAGACACGAGGCAAATCAGCCTCATCGACTACAGATAAGACCAAAAGTGGGTCTAAACATCATTTAGAACCCCAAGGGTTCTAAAGCAGTCCAGAAGGTGGAAAAACACAGGCATAAAGCTTTAGATAAGATCTGTGCCAAGACACTTAGTAAAAGCAGCCAACTGCCTGACCCAGCAGAGGAGCCTCAACAGCTCCACAACTGGCATTCCCAGGCTTTGTCACCTGGGGGAACTGAAGAGCTTATCTCTCCTCTAGATTCATTATTGCCCATATCCAATGCAGGCCTATGAGGCTCATTGCCTGAATTACAGGTTCCTTCAGAGATTGCTCATCAGCCTCCTAATAGGGCCAGAGCAGAACCTGAAGCCATGTTTACCCCTACGGCCACTGGCCTCAGGCCACATTCTGACACACAGACTATTATTCTGGACTCCATGCAATCCATCATTGTGGAGGCAATCAAGCAAGGAATAGCGGCCGGATTACAATGAACCAGACATGACCTTTCAGGTGCTTCAGTAACTTCCAGTCGATCGGGACGCCACTCTGCCCCTCCCCTCCCTGGGGAGATCATGCATCCACTTGATCCCAGATCACCTGTCTCTTCCCAGGAAGGACATTCTCAATTATCAGAGGAGGAGGGTCCAAGAGACTTGGACCTATCAGATGACGAGGGCATGCTGCCCAACCAGCTGCCCTTTTTCAGCCCGGACTTTTCAGGTCTATATTGTTTAAGGCAAAGAATGCAGCGGGGCTTGGGCCTCCAACCGCAGAGCCTGGACCTGAGATGGGCGTCAACACTGCTGACCCCCTTTTCTCTGTAAAGGTGGCAGAGGCAGAGGTGGTCCCTTCACCTCAACTCTTTATTGATGTGATACACAGGCAATGGTCTGCCCCTGGAGCAGGACCTAACCCGTCCACCACCGAGAGGAAGCTCTATAATGTGGCCCTGGATTTGGACCGAGTCCGAGTCCTCCCGATCCCAACTGTGGTTGGTCCAGTGGCAGCCTTGCAGTCCCCTTCAGCCATTCCAGATGAGCCAGAAGAGATCCTGCGACCAGAGGACAGGCGGATGGAGCAGTTGCTCCAGCGAGCTCACCAGGCTGTGGCATGCGCCATTAGAGCTTCGACTACTACATCATTTTTTAATCGAGCGTCCTTGATCTGGCTCCGTCAGATGCAGGAGTGGCCCTCAACTATGGACCTTCGGATACAGCAGGACATCAATAAGCTCATTGCCGCAGTCCAGCTATTGGTGGACGCTACCTTTAACACGTCCAGATTTGTGGCCAAATCCATTGCTTCCAATGTGGCGGCTCGCCACCTACTTTGGCTGAAGCATTGGCAATCTGATGCTCACCACAAATGGTGCCTTGCTTCAATTCCCTATTCAGGGGAAAAGCTATTTGGGGAGGCACTGGACCCCTGGCTGGTTGAATCCAGGGACAAGAGAAAGGTTCTGCCTTCCCACACCAGGCACGCTGACCCTTCCCCCTACTTCCGCCGACCTACCTTTCGCCCAGGGGACTCAGGTGCAGGTTTCCAAAGGCCTCAGGGGTTTTACTTCCATAGACAAAGGCTAAGACAGGATAGGCCTGACAGAGGAAGACCTTTTAAGGCTAAACAGCCCTTTTGGGGGGGGGAAGTCATGCCTATCACCGCCCTAAGTGAATGCATACCCCAGTCTCCCAACGGAGGTCGTCTGGCCCTATTTTCAGAATGATGGGAGGAGTCATGGGTCAGAGAGACAGTAAGATCGGGTCTTTCACTCGAATTCCTCTCCACTCCCCCGAGGTTTTTCATTCGCTGCCCAGTCTCCAAGGACCATTCCAAAAGGGTCCTCATGGAGACAGCTATCCAGCATTTGCTGGATATCCATGCCATCCAGCCTGTCCCTGAGGACCAGCATGGGCAGGGATTTTATTCAATTCTTTTTGTTGTTCCCAAAGCCTCGGAGGGATGGAGAGCTATTCTTGATCTTAAAAGACTCAACCGCCACATCGCTTATCGGTGGTTCAAAATGCATTCACTTACTACCATATTAGAGGGCGTGAGAGAGGGCGACTTCCTCACATCCATTGATCTAACTGAGGCATATCTGCATGTGCCTATCCTTCCTCTACACTGGCAGTATCTCAGATTCCAATTTGCCGGTCGTCACTACCAATATACTGCTATGCTGTTTGGCTTATCATCAGCGCCCAGGGCATTTACTAAATTATTGGCTGCCCTGACGGCTCACCTATGGGCCTGCCCGTGCATCTCCAGTGTTACCTGGATGACATATTGATCCTATCCTCCTCCGAACATCATGCCCGGGAGGATCTAGCAGTCACCATCCAGTTTCTAAGACACCACGGGTTCTCCATAAATCTGGAGAAGAGCCATTTGCAGCCATCCACCCGCCTTCTACACCTGGGTGCAATCATTGATACCGTGGAGTGCATGGTGTTCCTATCCCAGGAGAGGCAGACCAGCATTCAGGAATTGGCTGGTCGAATCCAGAGAGAGGGAACTGTAGCATTAGCCGTACTCTCTCAACTCCTGGGGAAAATGGTGTCATGCTTCTCTATTGTTACATGGGCCCGCCTCCATTCAAGAGATCTCCAATGGTTTCTCTTGCCTTTCCAGAGGTCGGGCAGGAGCTGTTCATCAGCAAAGGTACGAGTTCCAAAGGAGGTCACCAGGTCCCTCGACTGGTCCAGGTCCCTGGCTATCAGCAGGGGCAGTTTATTCCGGGAGCCCAACCGCATTGTGATAACAACAGATGCCAGCTTGTTCAGTTGGGGAGCTCACCTCAACTTGCAGATGGTTCAAGGGCAGTGGACCATGGAGGAATGGGCCCAGAACATCAATTGGCTGGAGCTCAGGGCTGTCCACCTGGCCCTGTGCCATTTCCAACAGACAATTTTGGGACATCACCTCCTGATACTAACGGACAACGTGGCCACCAAGGCACATATCAATCACCAGGGCGGCACCCAATCGAAATCCCTCATGGAGGAGGCCAGACACCTGGGCCTTTGGGGGGAAAGACACCTATGCTTCATCAAGGTGGAGCATATATCCGGGGTCTCAAATGTGCAGGCGAACTGGCTCAGCAGAACATCGCTGGACCACATGGAGTGGTGCCTGCACCCGTCCATTTTTTGGGAGATCATGGACCTATTCGGCCTCCCGGAAGTGGACATGTTTGCCACCCCTGCCAACACTCAACTGTCGAGGTTTTTCATCAGGTTTGCAGCTCAGGGAGCAGAAGGAACTGATGCCCTCCACAGCCGGTGGCCCCCAGGGCTCTTGTATGCATTTCTACCCCTGCCACTAATTCCCCGTGTGATCAGGAAGATACTGGCAGAGAGGGTGGAAGTCCTTCTCATAGCTCCCCACTGGCCCAGGAGGCCTTGGTTCGCAGACCTGGTAAACCTTTCGATGGCACGACCCTGGAGGATCCCTCAGAACTGAATCTCCCTCAGCCAGGGGGCACTGGTCCACCCAGACCCACAGTGGTTCCAGTTGACCACCTGGCACTTGAGTGGAGCATTCTGAGTGGAGCATTCAATTTTTCCTCCAGGGTCATCAGGATGATCCAGGCTTCCAGACGTCCCTCCACTACCTGCATCTACGATGCCACTTGGAGAGCCTTTTGCGGCTGGTGTATGAAGGCGGACATTACACCAACTACTACTTCAATAGCCCAAATCCTGGAGTTTCTCCAGGATGGACTTGATAGGGGCTTATCGGCCAACACAATCAGAAGACAAGTGGCGGCTTTGTCTTCAGTGTTGGCATGTGGGCGGCTAGAATCCCTCACCTTACATCCTATGGTTCGTAGATTTCTCCGGGGAGCTACCAACCTCTGTCCCCCAGTAGTGCACAGGTACCCTACCTGGGACCTGTCCAAAGTCTTAAATTCACTTACCAGAGATCCCTATGAACCTTTGCGGTTGGCCAGCCTTCGCTACCTTACCTGTAAGGTGGCGTTCCTTGTGGCAATCACTTCTGCCAGGAAAGTGTCAGAGCTGGCAGCTCTGTCAGTAAGGAAGGACTTGTGTGTCTTTCACAAGGATAGGGTGGTTTTGCCACACTCCTTCATCCCCAAGGTGAACTCTTGGTTCCACAGGGCGCAAGAGCTGATTCTACCTAACTTTTGCCCGGAACCAACCCACCCCTTAGAGAAACGGTGGCACACCTTGGACGTGAGGAGAGCCCTATGCATTTACATCAAACGAACTGCCACCATGAGGAAGACAGAGTCATTGTTTATTGCTTTCCAGCTGGCCACTTTAGGCAACAGAGTGTCCCCTTCGACTGTGGGTAGATGGGTGAGGTCTACCATTGCAAAGGCCTACGAACTGCAGGACCTTCAGTTACCCAGGGAAATTACTGCTCATTCTACCTGCAGTGCAGCCATCACGGTGGCTTGGGCTACGCAGGCTTCCATCGAAGAGGTCATGCAGCTACCTGGTCCTCCCTGTCTCCATTTATTAGACATTATAAATTGGACATCTATGCCTCTGCGGAGGCGGCTTTTGGCAGACGGGTACTTCAAAGAGTCCACGAGGACCAGGGGCAACCGGACCAGACTACGGCCCTCCCGTAAAGACAGCCAGCTTTGGTATGTCCCATTCCTGGATTCTATATCCACCACTATGGAGAAGGGGCATTGGTCTTACCTGATACGCTCCTTCTCATGGGGGTGGATATAGCATCCAGCCCCACCCTGATAGCAGTTTGGTCGGCGATATGTTACAGGAGGACTTAACTCAACAGACTATTGGCATGTTGGTCTGTCATTCGTCTTCGTCAAAAGCTGGAAGGGATAGCGATGGGGACGTGTCCTCAACAGCTCTGACAGACTCAGACTCAGTGCAATCAACTTGGAGGACGAGGTCAACCCATTCCTGTCCCATTCCTGGATGCTATATCCACCCCCACAAGAAGGAGCATATCAGGTAAGACCAACGCCCCTTTTTGGTGTGTGTGTGTGGGGGTGAAGTTGTTTGGAAAGAGGGAGATTTATAATGCTTTGCCTGGTAGTTATTTGTAATGCTAAGTTTGGAAGAGAGCATTTTTAGATTTTTGTTATACTATTTCAAATAAGTTGTCAAATACAGTATTATTATATGAGCCCCATGAATTTTCATGGAGCCTCAGCTTCGTAGAAACAAGGCAGACTACTTCCTTAATTTATTGCATTACTGTCCTTGGTGAAAATATCTAAACAATGAAAACACTGCAGGAGATTCTGCAGATATATTGACAATGCAGAGTAATTAATAAGTATGAAGCTTATCCCTATGATATAATCATGCTAAAGTCAGAAGGAAAGTTATCACTGAGTAAAATGAAAATTAGCCTCTGTCTGGAGAAAAATAATGGATCTTTTCCTCTTACATTTTCTCATCCAAATTATTATTATTTTAGTTGTGGTTCTAATTTCCCCCTTGGTTGGATGTAATATAGAGGTAATTTCACTTCTATGTACTCTGTATTTATGTGACCCCATAGATATGCTGGACTATAACTCCCATAATACATGGATATCGTTTCATACATTATGTTAGATGGAAAAGGTTGAGAAAAGCTATTCCAAAGAATAATGTAAGGTAAATTGAAATAAAGTATTTTCTTTCTTGTCCATTGGCATCCTACAGAGTTTTCCAGAAAAATAAAATAGCATATGTTGATTTTATCTAGTACATGAATTGTCAGCTTTTAAACATAATATCTTAGCCTCAGACAACAAATCAATGCTAAAAATTGTTTTTACAGAAAGACTAAAAAGTGATGACTCTCTTAGGAATGTTTTTAACTGAAGAGTTAATGGGCACAATAATTGACTACTGTGCAAATTTTTGATGACTAAAGAATCTGAACATAATCTATCACAAAGAGGGTTCTGTTCATATTTCCTTGTCAATATAATATTTTCCATTCTCCTTTCTCCATTATACAGTTTTTAAGGAAACTCATGAAAATGCAGGTTGGGCAATTTTTCATACTTTTGGGGGACAATAGGAAAAAATGTATTGCGTAGTGTACATTACATTATGCACATTTTCTACTCAGTAGAAATCCTCTCCAAACACATAACATGGGCAATCTGCTAATTTTTTGCAATTGATGGTTTCCCCACCTATCAGTCACATTATCTGTGGGTAAAAGGAATATCCTTGCAGCCTTTTCCCCATGAAGTTCAGCTTTTCTGGTCTGGCACCTAGAATTAAGGAACACGGAGAAGAGGTCTCATTTTCACCTCCTCTCCCTCCTCTCCTATAATTCTCATAAGAGAATTGGCCATTTTTCCATGAAGATCAGAGATATATCTGCAAGGATGAAGTTAAATAGTGAAAATGATTGAGACACACTTGTACAAACTTGATAATTCCTTTGTCCAGTTATAGATATATTTTCTGTGCCAATTATTTTTTTTCCTTTTTTTCTTCCTTTGCTTTCTTGTTTGCTCTTTTTCTACCTTTTAACAAATTATTTAAAATACATTTTTTTTAAAAAAAATAGTCAAGTTGGGGGTGCAACTAAGAAATTGAAACCTTACTTCATTGTTACATGCATCACACATCATGGCTTTTTTTCTCTTCCACCTCTGATGCAGATTTTTAATTTGGAAAACTATTTGAAAACACAGTGGGGGAGTTAATGTTCAGTGGGATTATAGGTGAAAGAAGGATTAAATTAAGTACTTATTTGATTGGTAGAAAACTACCATATAATGGAAAAGGACCAAGTGACCTGGCCGAAAACACTGCAACCTTTCTTCCTGCTACTATCTTAGTGATTCTCAGCCATGCGACATAATGTAAATGTCTTTGTTAAAGAACAAACAGTAGGAATTATGTATATAACCTTCTCCTTGCCCCCATTTTGATAAAATGTGTTTTTCATGTTTCTTTCTCCTGTTAAACTTAGGAGAAAGTGGTTGATAAATCAAGAACAAAGCCATGGCTTCTAATCTGGACTTACATTTCACACTAAGTCATAAGCCATAATATATAACCATACAATGTAGGCAAAAATCAATCATACCACATGGTGGGTTTGTGCAATTTATGAATGGTCACTTGTGGTTTATTCAACAAACCATGGTCAGATAAGCCTTGGCATGCTGTGTGAACGAGATCATAACTATTGCAAAGGCTCCCAGCTATGAGAACATGTTCCTCTTACTTGTGGTAGTGTGTCCTATGGACTCACAAAAGTAAAGAAGTCCACAGAAAAAGTTTAAAAACTGGCATTTCAAAGACGAAAGAGCTGTTTCATGAAGCAGAATCCACAAAGCAGATAATTATAGATTTCTTTTATATTCATTGGGCATTTGGATTAAAAAAGAAAAAAAAATCCAGGGATACTTCATTAAACATGGCACAACTAGTAAGGAAGACCTTTTTTTTTGCATGAAAATGCTTGTTTAACCCTGATCAAATCCTATGTAAGTGCTTTGAACATCTGTGATCCTACTTAATATCATATGGAGAGCTGCATCCACCCCCATGCAAGTAACAGCAAATAGCAAATACTTTGCTTTGAGAACAAGAGTTTGTCAGCCCTGGAGGCCATCTTTCTCTTTGGATCTTCAGAGTTCTTTGCAGATTTCAAATACTTAAATATTTTTTTTAAAATAAGGAGATGAAATATTGTTACTTTGAATACAACTGAAACATGCATTTAGCATTCCCAGTCATTTTTGTATGTGCTAAAGAAAAGTGTCATTTTTCCTGCATCCTTCAAGACTGAGGACTGACAACAGATTGAAAAAAATAGTTCATAATCTCTCCTACCCATTTCTTTCTTTGTAAAAATATTTCTCCTCCAATTGCCTCATCAGGGTCAATGGCTCTGTGGGTGATTGTAGGAGACCATTTTGCACAATAAGTGTCCCATTAAGCCAAAAGCAATCCTTACCAGCAGTGTCTTGTGGATTGCCAAGAAACTTAATAGCATCCTGTTTTGGGAGTTTTAGGCAGTCAGCTTATTGAGCCCCTGAAGGGTTGGCATTTGTGGCTGATGGCTTGAAGATGGCACGATAGATCACAAATTGTGTAAGCTTGGAATAAATTATTCACAGCTATTTTGTGTGGAATAACAACACTAAAAAAAAAAAACTTCGGAACCACACTGAGTCTAATCTAATCATTGTACTTTAATGGGCGAAATGCATTGATCAAATTGCAGTAAAAGGTTTGTGTTATGTTCTAACTGTTTCAACTGTGTTGCATGCTTCCAACCAGGTCCAGCGTTTGAGCGGGAAAAAGCTCAAACGCTATTGGCTGGTCTGTCTGACAGCTCCCTATAAAAGGGCAAGCTGTCAGACTGCTCTTTGCTGGTTGCTTACACAAGAGCTGAAATAAAGAGCTGCTTTGGAAGTCTGTCTCCTGTCATCTCTACCCACTATCTAACAGTGGCGACGAGGGCTTGGGCCAGGAGAACTGTGACTAGCTTCTTCAGCACTTTCAACCAGCCAGGCAGACATCTGCCTGCC
>QLTV01001336.1:823032-851285 GCA_003457575.1 Thermophis baileyi | reverse complement strand
TTTCCTTAAATAAAGGCATTAGAGATGGTGGTGACACTAGATACTTTTATTTTTATTATTATTATCTCTTTCATTCATTAAACATGAAACTCAGTCAACTGAACATTCAAAAATGCATCACAAATACCACTGACTGGTACTAATGGTTGATACGGGTTGCTGCCAGCGTCCTAGGTATCAACCAAGATTCTTCTTAAAATATACTATGTTCCAAGNTTATTATTATTATTATTATTATTATTATTATTATTATTATTATCTCTTTCATTCATTAAACATGAAACTCAGTCAACTGAACATTCAAAAATGCATCACAAATACCACTGACTGGTACTAATGGTTGATACGGGTTGCTGCCAGCGTCCTAGGTATCAACCAAGATTCTTCTTAAAATATACTATGTTCCAAGCGCAGTTTTTTTCAGTTCCACTGGTGTTATTGCAGGAAGCTGCAATTTCTTGATGTATTTTATAAAATTCTTGGACATGGTACCAAGTGCCCCGATGACAATGGGTATCACTGTTCCATGTTTCATCCATAATTGCTTAGTTTCGATGGCCAGGTCGTGATATTTTGTGATTTTTTTCAAGTTCTTTTTCTTCGACTCTGGCATCTCCTGGTACAGCGATATCAATAAATTGTACGCTTCAGTTTTCGACAACTGTGATATCTGGCGTGTTGTGTTCCAAATGACGATCCGTATGTATTCGAAAATCCCACAAGATCTTCACCTTCTCATTTTCAACAACTTTTTCCACTTTATGTTCCCATGACTTTTTGGATACAGGTAAGTCCTATTTTTTACATAATGACCAGTGGATTAATTTAGCAACTCGGTTATGTCTAGCTTTGTAATCAGTTTGTGTGATTTTGCTGCACTCACATATTAAATGTGAAACAGTTTCGACTTTGTCATTGCAAAGTCGGCAGTTTGGATTGTCAGTGGATTTTTGTATCTTCGCTTTCATGGGTTTAGTTTGTAGTGCTTGTTCTTGAGCAACCAGTATTAAACCTTCAGATTTTCCATCTATTTAATCTGTCATCAAGCTGTTTTTCCTTATAGTCTGCCTTTGTTTCTGTTCTTTTTATAATGTTCTCCATTTTCACAGCCTGCAGCAATTTTTCTGTACTTTGGTTCAGATAATCATTCAAACTTCATTTTTCTTCTTCTACAGTTTGATGGATTTGCAATAGCCCTCTGCCCCCTATTTTTCTTGGCAGGTACACAACCTGTTGATGTCACTTCGTGAATGTAAAATGTGGTACATATTCAAAAGTTTGCGCATTTTCCGGGCCAAGTTTTCCAGTTCACCCAAAGTCCAGTTGGTGATTCCAGCTGAGTAGCATATCACTGGAACTGCCCATGTATTAATGGCTTTAATTCGGTTTCCAGCATTCAGCTTTGATTTTAATATTTTGAGGACCCTCCTGATGTATTCCTTTTGTGTTGACTCTTTGACTTTTCCATTCAAGATGTTATCTGCTTCCAATATGCCTAGATATTTGTAACCGTCATCCTTTGTTAATGCTTTCACTATGCTTCCATTTCCCAGTTCTATTCCTTGTATTTTTTCCATTTTTCCTTGCTGCATGGATACAATAGCACATTTTTCAAGTGCAAAGTTCATTTTGATATCACTGATGAACAGCTGAACTGTGTTGATTATTGATTTAAGTTCAGTGGGGCTTTTTGCATACATTTTTAAGTCATCCATGTATAGTAGATGGTTTATCTTGCCATGTTGGCTTGAGATTTGGTATCCCAGTTTTGTGTTTCATAGGATTATTGTCAGTGGAATTAATGCGATGTTGAACAGTAGTGGTGAAAGTGAGTCCCCATGGAAGATTCCTTGTCTGATGTTGACTTCTCCAATGTTCTCCCCATTTGCTGTTAGAACTGTTTTCCATTTTTGCATATTTGCTTTCAAAAATGTACAGATATTTTTGCTGATTCCAAAGTTTTCCAGACAGGTGTTAATCCAGCTGTGGGGTAAAGAGTCAAATGCCTTCTTGTAATCAATCCAAGCCATATTTAAATTCATTTTTCTTTGTTTTGCATTTTTTAGTACCATTTTGTCAATGAGCAGCTGATCTTTTGTTCCTCTTGATTTTTTATAATTTCCTTTTTGTTCTACTGGATACAAACTGTTTTCCATCAGATGATTGAATACTGAATTTGCCAGTATTCTTGTAAAAAGTTTGAACGTTGTTGGCAGACAAGTAATTGGGCGATAGTTGCTTGGTTCTGTGCCCTTTTCTGGATCTTTCATTATCAAGTATGTTCAACCAGCTATTAACCATTCTTCACTTGTTGCATTTTGAAGCATTTCATCAAATTGAGTGGCCATGTGATGATGGAGACTGGTCAGATGTTTTAGCAGTATCCATGCAGTTTGTCCAGGCCAGGTGCACTCTAGTTCTTGACCTTCTTTGCTTGTTTTGCAACCATGTCAGTTGTTATTACAATATTTTCCATTTTGTTTCGTGTTGTTTGTTGTTGAATATCTTTGATCCAGGAGGCAGTTTTGTTGTATTTCACTGGGTTTTCCCACAGCTCACATGATTTTTTGGATACATGTAAGTCGTATTTTTTACATAATGACCAGTGGATTAATTTAGCAACTCAATCGTGTCTAGCTTTGTAATCAGTTTGTGCAATTTTGCTGCATTCACATATTAAATGTGAAACAGTTTCGACTTTGTCATTGCAAAGTCAGCAGTTTGGATTGTCAGTGGATTTTTGTACCTTCACTTTCATGGCATTAGTTTGTAGTGCTTGTTCTTGAGCAGCCAGTATTAAACCTTCCATTTCTTTCTTGATGGTTCCTATCTTAAGCCATGCCCATGTAAAGTTGTTGTTGTTGTTGTTGTTGTTGTTGTTGTTGTTGTTGTTGTTGTGATGATGATGATGATGATGATGATGATGATGATGATGATTCTTTTAGCAGGCAATTCAGCTCTTAAGTGTATTTTTCAGATATTCAAAATAAAGAGTACCATTTCAAGGAAAAATCCTGAGATCCTTTATATATCTAAAATGCTACAAAATAGCATTTTACTAATCACTACCAAATACTTCCAACTGCATTTGTATGTGACCAAAACCTACTTTGACAAAAAAATCAGATCGGCATTTCTGGTCCAAAGTATATGATAACTTAAAGCTAAAGTCCCAATATTTTTCTTTATGTGGACCACTATGCAATACTATCATTAAAGCTCTTTGTGGAGCACCATATAAGCTAAGGGGTGAAAAAAATAGCATCAATAAAACCTGATGTTTATCTTTTTTTTAATGGTTCAAAATCTTGTGAAATAATCAGCTCTCTCATGTTTTTCAAATATTTTCCTGAAATACTCAAGATTTCAAGAAAAACTTTTAGCAATCTCATAGGGTTTGTGCCATTCAGAATATGTATTTCTATCCCTGAGAATAAGTGACTATGTAGATAAATGGATGGATGGGTGGATGATGGATGGATGGATGGATGGATGGATGGATGGATGGATGGATGGACAAATCTTTATGTATATATATATGGCTTTGCCCTGCTTTTCTTATAAGTAAGATAGATGGTTCATCGGGCACTTTTTCTTTAGACATTTCATAAAATTTCTCACTTTCCATCTATGTAAATAGATATATTTTTAATTATTATCCTAAAAGAATTTTAGATATACCCACTAAACATCCTTTATTTAAAAATCAAAGAAAGAAGCCTATGGCTTATGAATTCAAACCATGCATGTAATTCTGTGGGACACACATACAGAAAGTCCTTTAGTGTCTCTTTGGCATTGTATAGGTGACCATGTAAATCTTATAAACATCAAATTTAAATATCCCATGGGGTCATTCCATTTCAACTGAAAGGAAGTTTAATGTTTTATTAATATCTTATATTCCTCAGTTTAGAACTATAACAATCTATATTTCCTCACTTCCAGAATGATAATAAATTGTAGAAAATTACAAGGCTTGCCCATTAAATTTAAACATCATTTACCTAGGAACAGCTGTGGAGGATACAAAATGAATAGGATTAAATTCTATACATATTTTATATCTGAAAGAAAAAAAATCACAATTAAACATCCCAAAAATTAATCAATCTGAAAGTTTTGAAGATCAGAGCAGTTCAAAATACTTTTGATAACAATACTTCATGGTAAAAACAAATATCTAAAATAGGCCAATAATGAAGATTCCAATTACTTTACTTAGCACACAACAATTTATAACAAATCTATAGTTTCATAATAGCAGGAATTAGAGTTAGGAGATTCAGGTAAATTCCTTTTGCAGTTTACCTGACATTTTTTTCTTTTTGTTTCTTTTTAGTAAATGTCTTCAAAAATCAAAATGGTAGGTAGAAACTGATATTGCAGACCAGGTTTCACTTTCTATTTGCTGATTGTGTTCTAATTTTCTATTAATTTACTTCCTTATTTATCATCATGCACTAGGATAGAATGGAATTTAGAGTAACATCACCCACAAGAAACTGTGTCAACAGCACAGGAGTATATATAAATAATTTTAAAGCTTTGCAAATTTGTCCTTTTTGTTTTTCAGATGCACTGCATAGATCTTCAGAGTCCTCTTGCTTTCAGTTGGTTCATTTTAGTTTAGCACTTCCTTGGTTACTTGAACTTATCTCTGATTTTCTCCCCTTGTGGAAAATGCTATCCCATAATTCAGCATAATTGAGCAACTGGACAGGAAAAGAAGGTTATCTCAGCATGACAACTGGTTACCTCTAGATGCTACTCTGGAAGAAATGAATTGCTGGTATAAGATGAAACTTTGTTTCTATAGTGAAGCAGACAGTCATTTTGTCTTCTGCAAAACTATCTTCAGACTGGTAGCCAAAAAAGAAGCCTCTGGCTTCCAAGTTCTCCTAAATCATGTGTTTTATCGGGGTTTAACTTCCTGTTGCTGATAGCCTTAGGGATCTGGAGTTTATCATAGCAAATATCACTATGAAAACAAAACTATGATTTATTCCGCATTGGAAAATGTCACCATCTTCCAATGCAAACAAGAACAAAGGACATTGGTAGAAATTCTTTCTTTGGTGATCTTGTAAAGCAAAACTAGTGTTGCTAAGCTGTCGGCAATTCTTAGTGCCCATATTTTCTCACTATTCTTTGATGTCAGGCTTCATCATGCACTCTAGCTACGATTCCTTAGTGTAAGTTATCCACAAGAAAAGCTAAGACTGCTTTCATGCCATGATCAGGTGAAAAGTCAGGTTGATGTCCAGGCAAATAATCAAATATAATGGGAACTTTCCTTTCACTTTTGGAAAAGATCCAAGTTGCTATAAAGCAACTGAAAAGATAAAAGAATAAAATTTGAAAGATAGAAGATATTTGTTAGCTTGTTATATTAGATTTCTGTTCATTAAAATATTTTGAAAAAAATTAAAGTTTTTTCAAAATCTTATTTCTTATTAAACAGGTAAAGCTTTCTCTTGCTGTTAAGATAAATAAATAAATAAATGGAATTTCAGTTTAGATATTTGGGGTACCTATATGAAATATTAGATCTCGCTTGTATACTGCACTGTTATAAAAATCTATAATTTAATGTTAATCTGATAAAGTCAATGCTAGCAGTGGATAATAAAGATGATCTCTAGCATTGTTTCCTACTGGTTATCTCTTATAATCCAACACATGGGATATATGGAAGATTGGCAGAAAAATTATTCAGCTGCACAGACTATCTTCTATCCAAGATTTGATTAATTCATATCTTTGATGACCAGAATGAGTTTCTATTTTTTATTTTTGGACCAATTTATCCCACCAACAACTTTCTACAGTACATTGGCTTTCTATCGGATCCCTCTTTTTTAAATCAGGATTAGGTAGTCTGTTCAGTACAAATATTGCTGGTAGGATTGTTGCCTTGGGTAAACAGCAAGTTGTACTCCTTTTATTGCATATTGTATCTCTATATCAGTGTTTCTCAACCTCGGCAATTTGAAGATGTGTGGACATCAACTTCCAGAATACTCCTTCCCATCTTCAATCTGCCATGGTTAAGAGACATGCTCTCTATATTGAAAATGCTAACTCATCCTTCTAATATATGTGTCCACTATATATAGACTAGTAAGTAAATCTTATCTGGAATTAATCGGTGGCCTAACACATTCCATTGCATCCAAGGATAGAAAACTAGGTATGGATCAACCCAGATGAGACACACAGACCTTCATTTTCTCATATCCAGTATCCCCTTCCAACATCTACCATTTGAGGCAGCTACTTCCCTTGTCCCAACAATAGGAAAAATCCAGATTGATAGTGATATGAAATCACTGCAGGCACCATTACAATATATATTCCTACGGTTCATGTCTTTTTCAGTTTATTCCCTATTTTTGTCATACATTATTAATATATAGATCACAAGCAAAAAAAAAACAAAAAAAAAAAAACAGTGATACTTGTATCTTGTCCAGAAACGTAGATTGTCATAAGACTCCATCTCATGCTAAGAAATCATGACTAAACACAATATCTCCGGTCTTAGAAAAGATTTGATCCACAGTTTAAATCCATTTTAATAGAATGGTTTTCAAAAGCACTATAAGACAATACAATTAATTGAACAGAATTCAAAACCCCCCACAAAACTTCAGTTTACACACACACACACACACACACACACACACACACACACACACACACACACACACACACACACAAATCTACAATCTATTATGATTATATTACAGATGGACAAGTGTTCTCAAATGTTTGCTGGGCCCTCTAATAGGTTTCCAAACTGATCAGTGATGCTTATTTTCATGTCAAGTAGGTTGGAGTTTTGCTAGGTCAGTCTCTCAAGTCTTAATAATACTTTAAAGCTGTGTTGAGTTAGTTCACTGGTTTTATATCCTTCATATCATATAATATAGAAAGGAGAAATGTCTCTAGCTGTCTGTAGAAGCTCCTACCAATCAGTAAGAACTAATTATCTTCATGACTAAGCTAGTCTCCAAACATTTATTTTATTTCCTGAGAGAAAAAAAATTATGGGCAGAATGGCAGGATATAAATCATATAAGTCAATAATAAATAAAGACATAAAGCCTTGCTATCTAACAGTCTTAGAATCTGGAGGAATGAGAAATTATTTAAATCCCAAATGAGCTTGTTTCCAAGGCAAGCCTCCCAAAGTGACTCAATTCTACATTCATAAGAAGTAAATTTACTTTCTCATTCATCACTGTAGCTGAATCCAAACTGAGCAGTATTTCAGATATGACAGAAATGCAGATTTGGCTACTATGACCTTAACCTTTTCCAGTAATTTTTAAAAGTCCTGAAGATTTAGATTAGGAGGGCTAGATAGACTCTATCTAAAATCTTGAAACAATGGTGATGCATTGAAACAGCAAAGTATACTTAGCTTTAAGTTAATAAAACATAATTAGAAGTAAGCACTATCAAGTTGAATAGGCTTATTTTTAGGTAATCTATATATATATAAGCCAAATACCACTCACTCATCACAAAATCTCCAGAACTGTAAAGCCTACAAACTTGAAACTTGGCACGTATGTTCCTCTTGGCTTCTAGGTGCTAGCTAAGAAAGGATTTTTCAAAATGACCATCAGATCATTAGTATTTCTTATACAGTATTATATTAACACGCTCTGATGCTAAGGAGTTAGACGTTCTACTCCCCCTCCCCACCTGAAAAGAACTCTGTTCCAACTGCCAGTTACCTTATATTAACATGCTCTGATGCTACCCCTTTGCTAAACCAGGCATGAGCGTGGCCAGCGCATGACGAAATCCGGCCTGCGGGCTGGGAGTTTAGACATTCTACTCCCCCTCCCCACCTGAAAAGAACTCTGTTCCAACTTCCAATTGCCTTATATTAACACGCTCTGATGTTAAGGAGTTACACATTCTACATATATTTTCAAGCTTTAAGTGTCAATGTATCAAGCCCGATCATAACTACTCATTAATTTTCAAGCTTTAACTGTCAATTTATCAAGCCCGATCACATAGTTCGTAGCGAAGCATGGGTATCCAGCTACCAGTTATTTATAAAACTGCAGTCAAAACTAAGAACTATAGAATTACATAGCCTCTCAAAGTACAGATTAATTTCTATAATTTTACATATCAAACAAAAAACTTTCTAATCAATATTCTACTCAGATGGATGTCACTTAATGTGAAATATTCAAAAAAATGGGAGTGGAAAAATGTGTGATGTCTTTAGGAAATATAAATCAATTTGTTATTTTAAAGCATCTTCTATAAACTTTGCAACATTTTGCATGGACTTTCAGTTTTTTTTACGTACTGATTCTCACAAATCGCTTTTGAAAGGAAAAACGAACATGTAAGTAGGATGTTGCTACTAAGAGAAAGAATGTGCATCACAGATATTTTCTATCAGGAGTAATTACTTCTAATGGTATGCAGCTGCTACACCATCAATGTCTGTGCCAGCACTTACCCATAAGTATAATTCCTGAATCCTTACCTCTTTCATACATATTATCACACATTTGGCAAACTTTGCTTGGTGATTTCTTGCACATATATGCAGATGGTTATTTTCTGTAGTGCAAGAAGCCCATTAAGGAAGCCATTTCTATTTTTTCTGTGATCCTTCCATCCACATGAATTAATTAGTAGTCAAAGATATCAAAAATAAAAATATCAATAAGTAGCTCTATTTTTTTTAAACAATGTAGTCCACTGACCATTATTTTTAAAGAAAGAGGTCCTATTATGAGCAAAACATTATTGGGGTAGGGGGGTGTAGCTCTTTAAAAATAAAATGAATACAAGAACAAAGTCATCAACATCCTTTTCTCATCTCTACTCCATACTTTTTATTTCATGAAGTAAATTATTCAGTGCAAAAGAAGCAGAAAATAAAGCTTTCCATAAAATCAATGGACAAGATTCATCTTAAAGTTAGATGCAAAACAGAATTATTGCATGCCAACCTTCCACCTCATTAAACCGGTTTGAATTGGGAAGGTTTGACAGAACAAAACAAAACCACTTTTTTGTGTGGTTTGCTAAAACAGCACTTAAAGCCAGGGGTGAAATTCAGCAGGTTCTGACAGGTTCTGGAGAACCGGTAGTGGAAATTTTGAGTAATTCCGAGAACCGGCAAATACCACCTCTGGCTGGCCCCAGAGTGGGGTGGGAATGGAGATTTTGCAATATCCTTCCCCCAGGAGTGGGGAGGGAATGGGGATTTTGCAGTATCCTTACCCTGCCATGCCCACCAAGCCACGCCCACAGAACCGGTAGGGAAAAATTTTGAATTTCACCCCTGCTTAAAACCAAGTTTGAATGCTTCAGACATGGGGAAATAATAAGGATCAACTTAACCTCTTTGTTGCTATATGCTATGTGTTGTCAGTATTTTTACAAGGTGGCTATTGTAGCCTGAGTCTTTCTTGCACTCAAGGAACTATTTATGAATTCTGTTTCTATCTGCTGCAATGAAAAAACTCCCAACAGTTCCAATACCATCCAGTTACATAAAATATCCACAACTAATAAAATCAGGAATAAAAAATAGAAAAAAAACCCCCTCCTGATAAACTTGCCATATGGCAATTTTTCATACAGTGACGAATCATAAAAACCAAACAATAAATACTGGTATTTATTGTTATTCTGAAATTATTTACAATAATTACCATGATTTCTAAAGTTCCATGAAGCCATGTTCACTTTTTTCAACAGTCATTCGTCACAGCAGATCAAATAGAACCCATTTTCCCAGAATTTGTGCATATTCAAATGTATTAATTGCTACAGTTTAGTAAACATTTTACCAAGGTACATAAATCCATCTGTTTGCTCTAAATTTGTAGCCATTTATGTATAACTTGTAATGTTTATGTTATGTACTGACAGTTACATGGTTTCACCCAGGTCCAGCGTTTGAGCGGGAAAATGCTCAAACGCTATTGGTTAAAGCATCTGACAGCTCCCTATAAAATGGCTAGCTGTCAGACTGCAAGTTGCTGGTTATACAGAGAAGTTGCCTAGCAAAGAAGTTCCTTTTGAAGTCTGTCTCCTGTCGTTATTCCCACAACTCAACAGTGGTGACGAGGGCTTGGGAGCTGGAGAACGAAGATGATCGGACTTAGGCATTGCAACCAGCCAGGCAGATTTTGGAATGCGCTGCTGACATCTTGCCGAGCATGTCTGCCTTCCACCCGCTTGCACCTTTCAACCCGGTGAAAGAGAAATGGGAGTCGTATATGAGGAGCTTTGAATGCTTCCTAGAAGCTAACGATCTGTTGGGTCTGGCAGATAACAGAAAAAGAGCACTTTTCTTGAGTCACTGCGGCCACGATGTGTTCGACACAGCGGAGGCCCTGTTGGACCCAACCCCAGTACAATCTGTACCGTGGCAGGTCCTGCAAGCAACCTTGAAGACCCACTACGCTTCCACTCCTTCCAAAGTTGTCCGGTGCTATGAATTCTGGCAGCGGATGCAGCAAGAGGGCGAGACGATTAACCAGTATTTTGCTGCCCTCCATAAAGCCGCGGGTCACTGTGAATTCAGTGACCTAAATGACATTTTGCTCAATCAGTTCATATGCGGCATCTAGGACATCTACCTACAGCGCTGGCTGCTTGCGAAGACCAATCTGACCTGGCCGTCGCACTGGACGAAGCCAGGATGGCTGAATCATCCACTAAAGCTGCTGAATCGCTTCACAAACTCATGGCTTCTAAAGCCAATGTCAAACCGCCGGCCTCGGTGCACAAGGGAACCTACGAGGACTCGGTGAGCAGCGACGAAGACGTCTGCTGCACGGAATGAAGGTTCTGATCTGACAGAGAGGACAAGAGAGTTGAATGTGCCAGCTGTGGGGGTCAGCACTTGAGGGCGTCGTGCCATTTCCACGACGCCATTTGCAAACGCTGTGAGCGGCGAGGACATTTAGCCAGAGTTTGCCATGCCATTTTGCCCATCTCCTGTGTGCATGCACCTGACACCGCACGCAACGACTTGTCAAAACCTTTTCGGTGGGAAGCTTGGAAACCGTGCCGAAAAAACCAAGTGCAGGAGCAGCCGGACACCAACCAGACTCGCATTGCTCGAGCTAGCCTGCCTAGCAAGAACAAGCTGACCGTCACCGTGTCTATCGAAGGTGCTCCATGCCTCAAGGAGGTGGACATCGGCTCCGCGGTCTCCATCGTCTCCTGGCAGACCCTGAAACTCGCCCTCCTGAGCCTCCAGAAGAGCTGCCTCAAGCAGCACCACATCAAGCTTTCCGACTACCAGGGAAATCGCATTACCGTTATCGGCCAAGGCCAGTTCCTGGTGAAGTTCAACCATTTCGAGGGGCCTCTCCTGCTCATGGTGGTTGGCGGTAGCCTTCCAAGCCTCCTAGGCTTGGATTGGTTCGACGCCCTCGGCCTGGGGGTGACCGGCATCAACTCCATTGCCAACCCTGACTTCGATGACCTGTTCAAGGAGTTCCAGGACATTTTTAGCCAAGACCTGGGCAAGTATGTGGGCACCCCTATCTCTTTTAGCCTTGACCCCAAGGTTGCCTTGATTAGGTGGGTTCCGCTGGCCCTGTGGCCTAAGATTGACAGGAAACTCGACAACTGATCTGGCAGTGGGTTCTTGAACCTGTCAACCATGCTAAATGGGAGACCCCAATAGTGACACCCGTTAAAGGGGACGGCACTGTCAGGATTTGCGCAGACTACAAATGCACGCTGAACAAGGCATTGCAGCAGAGCACCTATCCCGTGCTGATTGTGCACCATCTACTGCACTCCCTTGGCCCTGGCCGCCTTTTTGCGAAACTCAACTTGGTGCAGGCGTAACAGCAGCTGCCAGTAGATGGCACTACTGCTGAGGTGCAGACCATTGTGACTCACAGAGAGGTGTTCAAGTGTCACAGGCTGCAGTTTGGAGTCAGCGTGGCCCCGGGGTTGTTCCAGAGTGTAATGGAACACCTATTGCAGAACATTCCCAGGGTCATGCCATATTTCGTTGATGTCCTGATCTCAGCCTGTGACCCTGACCAGCTCCAATTTTGAGTCAGAATGGTTCTGTCAAAACTGCGTGCTGCAGGGCTTAGAGCCAAGCTCAGTAAATGCTTGCTGGGGGTGCCTGAAGTCGAGTTCTTGGGGTACCGAATAGATGGAAATGGCATCCATCCCACGGAAAGCAAGCTTAGGGCCATCCATGAAGCGGCCACACCAAAAAAATCAAACAGAGCTCCAAGCTTTCCTTGGGCTCCTCAATTTTTATAGCCTTTTTCTGAAAAACAAGGCTACTATTGCCAATCCTTTGCACAGACTCCTTGCAAAGAATACCCCTTGGGTTTGGGGGCCCAGGGAAGCCGGAGCTTTTAAGGCTGTCAAGCAACCCCTGACAACTGACAGTGTTCTAATTCAATATAACATCACGCTGCCCCTAGTCCTTGTCTGTGACGCTTCCCCTTTTGGCGTCAGGGCAGTATTAAGCCACAGACTCCCAAATGGAACCAAGGCCCCTGTCGCTTATTACTCAAGGACCCTGTCCAGTGCTGAGAGAAACTATAGCCAGCTGGACAGGGAGGCATTGGCTGCTGTGGCTGGGGTCAAGAAATTCCATGAATATCTTTTTGGGAGAGATTTTGAATTGGTTACGGACCATAAACCTTTGCTGGGAATGCTCGCCGGGGACTGCCCCACCCTGGTGGCCTTGTCCCCTCAATTCGCCAGATGGGCCATTTTCCTGTTGGCCTATTCCTATCAGCTTGTGCACCAGCCCGGAAAGGACATGGGCAATGCAGACGCTCTGAGCAGGTGCCTGTTGCCTGACTTGCTAACTGACATTTCTCCAGACGCTCCAGTCCTGCTCATCGACCTCGCAGACTCTGGCCTCATCACCTCGGCTGAGGTGGCTAGGCACATGGCCAAGGACCCCTCACTCAAGACTGTTTTGAACTGGGTGTGGAGGGGATGGCCGAAGGACCCGGTCAAAACTGAGTTCAAGCCGTTCGCACAGAGACAGCACGAATTGTCAGTACAAGGAGGCTGTCTCCTATGGGGCGACTGTGTGGTCATTCCGCCCAGCCTGCATGCTGGAATACTGAGGACATTGCATGAGGGCCATCCGGGGATTGTCCGGATGAAAGCCCTCGCTAGGAGCTATGTCTTTTGGCTGAATATGGATTTGGAAATCCAAAATTGGGTAGAACAATGTTGGCCTTGCCAAGAGTCCAGGCCAGCTCCCCCAAGGGCCCCGGTACATGATTGGGACAAACCAAAAGCCCCTTGGTCACATTTGCATATCGACTTTGCTGGCCCCTTTCATGGCCAAATCTTCCTGATTTTAGTCGATGAATACTCAAAATGGGTCAAGATATTTTTAATGGATTCTACCGCTGCCGAGGCAGTAATCAAGGTCCTCAGGCACCTATTCACCACCCACGGACTCCCAGATGTCCTGGTGTCCGATAACAGGCCACAATTTACGGCCACCCAGTTTGAAGGGTTCCTAGGAGACTTGGGGATCCGTCATGCCCTGTCTGTGCCGTTCCACCCTTCAACGAATGGCCTTGTGGAATGATTTGTCAGATCAGCCAAGGAGGCCCTAGGAAGGAGATTGGCAGGGCTGGGTGGACAAATTCCTACTGACCCAACACATCACCCCTTGCACGGCCACCGGTTGCAGCCCAGCCGAATTACTCATGGGTCGCAGGCTCTGTTCAGTCTTAGACCGCCTGCACCCAAACTACACCCCAAAAGTAAACAGCAAACCAGACCAAACCACGAGGTCCTTCACCAGGGGAGACCTGGTATTCACTCAAAATTACGCCGAGGGGTCCCTATGGCTACCTGGGGAAATTGAAAAAATCCTAGGCCCAATGTCCTATTCAATCAGGCTTAACGATGGCCGACAATGGAAAAGGCACATCGACCAAATTAGAAGGCATGTAACGGGCGAACTACCAAATCAACAAACTGAAAATAATTATACTCCTTCCCTAGCTAACTCAAGCCCAAGGGAGCTGGAGGACCTACCTGAGGCGCCAGGAGTCCAGCGGCGATCGCATGACGACCCAGTTCCAAAATCCAAAGAGGCCACACCTGAGAGCTTCCAGGAGCTTCCAAGCTCAGACCTCGGAGCAGCAGCAGACCTGTCTGCTCAGGCTGCTGTCTCACCAATGACTGAGCTGCGCAGGTCAGGGAGGGTTCATAAACGCCCCGCCTACCTGCATGATTACGTATGCCGCATGGATTGCTCCATCGAGGAGGGGAGGGGTGTTATGTACTGACAGTTACATGGTTTCACCCAGGTCCAGCGTTTGAGCGGGAAAATGCTCAAACGCTATTGGTTAAAGCATCTGACAGCTCCCTATAAAAGGGCTAGCTGTCAGACTGCAAGTTGCTGGTTGTACAGAGAAGTTGCCTAGTAAAGAAGTTCCTTTTGAAGTCTGTCTCCTGTCGTTATTCCCACAACTCAACAGTTTATTCCATTTTCCTTGCCAAACATAACTGTCTTGAGCTTTGATTCATTCATTTCTAGTGTATCATTCCACATATAATCTATTAAACATTCACTGCAGGTCAATTAGGGTCTCAGACAACAACATACCTTTAACTGCATACAAAATTACACATTAATTCATGCCTACAACTTCCAATGCCGGTCACCACAGATACACAACTGTTCATCACATATTATTGCCTTATTTCCTGGTCATTATTAAACTACAACTTAATCCCATGTATGCTCTAATTCTGCTGTAACTGCACTCAGCAATCAATCTTCAATTGGTAAAACATCCAATATAGTCTATTCACTGTATCATGTGCTTTCTATAAAACTAGAAATTATTTTTGAAACCTTCCTACTTTTCTCAAGAACTGGGTAAAAAGCAAAAAGCTGTTCTCTGCATTCATTCTCCAGCATTTAACACTTCCTTGATGGTCTTTGAGCTTGGTTGTTTTCTTGCAGACTTTTCATTACCTAAACAAGGTAACATTATCAGTTCTAGTAAGGAACTGATTCTAGTGGCTTTGCCCTTGCCTACCAACACTGACAAGGAAAGCCACTAGAATACATATATTGAAAGCAACACCACTCTCTTACCAGCATTCATAATGTTACCTAATTCGGGTAATGAAACATCTGTAAGAAAACAGCTAAGCTGTTATTGACTAGAGTACCAATAACTCCTCAGTTCAACCCTTACAAATATTATAAATCTACCAACGTCTCTACCCAGTATTGACCTGTCAACAACGATATCTTTATTTTTGTGAGAGGATAGGAAGACTTTTAAATTGATTACAAATATTTTTCTTTATAGATATTTCCTAAATTTTGTATATTCTCATCTCTTACAGCCTTTCAGTTGGCTTTATGCAAATAGTTTACATTGCATATTTAACAAACTACTTTCTATAGGTTTTGCATTTCTCTGTTATGTTTCCCTTTGTATCAGGAAATGAGAATAATATTCTTCCTTTATTCACATATGCACTTCAGCATTCCATATGCAGAGCATATTTATATTTTAATATTTTCCCAGATATATTATCAGCCATTGCAGCCATATCATTTTGCAATTTTATTGTGGCATTTATGACTTCATTGAAATCCTTTTTTTAGATATTAACATTTATAGCATTTATTTCAAATCAACTCTTTGATAAATCATTGTCATTCCCATACAAATCATTAAAATTCTCCTTCCAGCATTTCCTTGCTTCAATTTCATCCCAAATAATATAATCACTTTTATTTTTTTATGCCAATAATTATGTGCTCCAGGCTCACAGTTAATCTACTTTTCACCTGTTTTCAGAACAATATTTTTATCTCCATCAAAACCACTGTGTTTTCCCTTTTCTCTTTTAATCTTAACAGTCCCTTGTTCTGTTTGGATACATTATTTATTACAATCTGTTTTTTGTACATAATATCTTCCTCTCATTCTCATTTGTTGTTGCAATGATTCTTTCACATTCATTTTCATTCTTCTATAGCAGTGATGGCGAACCTTTTCGGCACTGAGGGCCCAAACCAAAACGTGTGTGCATGCACGCCGGAGCGCCAGAAACCCAAAGACCAGCTGGCTTGTGCGCATGTGCGTGCCGGCCAGCTGGTCTTCGGGATTCCAGCACGCACCTGCATGCCGGCTATCTGGTCTTCGCACATGCCGGAGCACCAGAAACCTGAAAACCAGCTGGCCAGTGGGTGCATGTGTGGGTTTTTTGGCCCCAAAATAGCTGAAAAACAGCCTGAAACAGCCCGAAAAATGACCTGAAAACGGCCTGGTTTTTGGCCCTTTTCCAGGCCATTTCCAGGCCATTTTCTGGCGCTCCCGCACCCGTCAGAGACTAGCTGG
Source organism: Thermophis baileyi (assembly GCA_003457575.1). Classification (NCBI taxonomy): domain Eukaryota; kingdom Metazoa; phylum Chordata; class Lepidosauria; order Squamata; family Dipsadidae; genus Thermophis; species Thermophis baileyi. The sequence goes on along the minus strand of QLTV01001336.1, from coordinate 834,900 downwards.
CTGGTGCACATGTGCGTGCCGGAAACCAGAAGAGCAGCTGGTGACGGCGCGCGTGTGCACAGAGAGGGCTCTGCGTGCCACCTGTGGCACGCGTGCCATAGGTTTACCATCACGGTTCTATAGTCTCTTTCATTTCATTGTTCCACTAAGCATTCTTTGTCCACACTTCTCATTAGTGAAACTTACTTTGGTTGCACTTTGCAGCATAAATCTATTTCAAGGAGCTTTAATATCATTTTTCCTTTCCCTAATTTTTCTATCAATCACTTGGGAAAATCTTAATTTTACATTCATACATTGCATATCTTTTATGACAATTTTCTTCACAAAATCCAGCTTTGATACTAAAAAAAATGTGTTTTGTTTCACATTAAAAACTTCACAATCCTGCTGTTTTTTTTTCATTAATTCTCTCAATTTGTCATAATAAAAAATGAAATCAGTCATTCTTTCACATTTATATTCATTCCTTTGCTATTTAAATATATTCATGTGGGGAAGGACCTAAGATGGGGAAGAAGCAGCAATCTCTGCAAAGAGCTCATCTGGAAAAGTATTTTTTTTTATCACCATATTTTTAATTTATTGTTTTAAATGCCACTTTTGTGTTGCCTTATTGAAAGCCTCAACCTTTAGAAAAAAGCTGAGAAAAACTCCAGGACATTAATCTGATCTGATTATCTGATGAACAGGCAGTCAATTTCTGTAAGCAGAGGTGAAATGCTACCGGTTCGGACCGGTTCACCCAAACCGGTAGTAAAAAATGCTATAATATAAAAAAAGTATATACGATGATCAGCTGTGCGACGATCAGCTGTGCCGCGCGATCTAGATTAGCTAGAAAGCAGGATTGCTTTCCTGCTTTCTAGCTAATCTAAATCACGCAGCACAGCTGATTCCCCCCTCACTGTTCTACTTACCTTTGCAGACTCTGATGGCTTCAAAATTCTCCTTTTTCAGCGTTGCATGGTAGTGCCTGCGGCGCACATGCATGCGCAGCGCGCATGCGTGCACAAAGCATGCACAAAGCAAAGTGGTAGTAGACTTCAGAGGATTTCACCCCTGCCTCTAAGTATTCCTACTTCCTCAAATCCCTCCATTTACTATGCTTCATAGTGGGATTTACAAGCAGATATTGAAAGTCAACCGTTTATAGACCTCTCCTCTTCAATGGAAGAGAACTCTTCCCTCCTCCAAACACACTGCAGCAATCTGCTCTGCAGCTACACAGTTATTACAGGCTGAGGGTGTGAATTCTAACCTGATAAACTTAATGAATGAAAATATAACTGTCTTTCTAACCAAAGTCTGCTGACAGTGCCAAAGGTTCTCTTTATCTTTGACCTGTTGTTTACAATTAAAATAAAATGGTTTCCTTAAAAGAAATCCCTATAAAATATATTGAGAACCAGTCAAATGACATACATGCTAAAGTATAAATCTCATGCACAGAGTGCTACAAAAACAGCCAGCAGGGAAGCCATGGGCAACTTTACCCCTAAACCAAGGAAAAGAGAGAGCAAAAATGGGAGAGTATGCCTTTCTTATGGAAAAGGATGAGAAACAGATCTCCAGAGGTCATATAACCAAGGGGGGGGGAGAGAGAGAGAGAGAGAGAGAGAGAGAGAGAGAGAGAGAGAGAGAGAGAGAGATTCAAATTGCAAATATTATCTACAGCCTAAACAAATTATGGTACAAATCAGCGGTGGGTTGCTCCCGTTTCGGCCCATTTCTTAGAGCCGGTAGCGGCGACGGTGGGAGGCTCCTCCCACCCGCCCGGGATGCTTCTGCGCATGCACAGAAGTGTCGCGTGCACGCACGCGAACTGGTAGTAAAGGGTTTTAAAACCCACTAATGGTACAAATATTAAATAATTGAGCAAATAGAGGACAATGGGGGGGGGAGTACAATTACCTTTAAGCAAAAAGTATCTGATTGATTTATAGCTGGCTTCTATCCAGCAGAGGCCAAGAGCAAATTTTACTTACATTTAAGCAACCTAAATTTTTTACCATGTTGTTTAAAACAAAACCTTTTTTGCATTCTTTTTCAATTTTTCTAAAATATGTATTCTGCTCAAAGGAACACAGGCCACTCCTAAACAACCTGGTCCTGCTGAAAGTATTGTCACCTTAAAGAATAAATGTGACCATTTATTCTCAGGGACACTTTACCAGTTCTGCTTCTGAGAGATGACTACCTAGGCAAAAAGTCTGCTCCACCTATAGCAAGACAGTGCACTGATGACCTTCAGGGGGGGGGGAAATCTAATTAACACTTTTAGTGCCCTGCCAGACTCGGAACAGGCTAATATTATTAAGAGTGGACAATTTGAGAGAAACTCTAATAGCAACATGTAAAGTAGCCAGATTAATTAATTAATTAATTAATTAATTTGGTTTTACCAATTATCCAAGGCAGCTGCCATCACTTTGAGAAAATATCTATTGGCATGGACCCCCCCCCTCCTCTGCCTATTAAATCTATATCAGCAGATAATCAATATAGAATCCCCTGGAATAGATCCAGATTCTTCCACCCCTTTCAAAATAGCACAACATTCAAAAACTTCAAGGAATAAAAATCTGGATGCTACTGAGAGACAACAAGAACATGCACAACCTAAAACACAACCTGGTGTGGGCTACACCAAGAACATGATATGAATATTTGCAGCTTAATATATCCAATAATTGTCACACACTTCAGCTCTCCAGGCAAATCTTTGCCACAGGAATCACAGGAAATGATAATGACAGGACTGAGGGAGAAAGAAAAGCATCACCTGAGGTGGAGTCAACCACTCCAACAACCTATATCAGGGGTGTCAAACTTGCAGTGTCATGTTGTCGTCACATGATGTATTGCGACTTTTTTCCCCTTCGCTAAACCAGGGTGAGCATGGCCAACGCATGACACACCTGGCCCGTGGGACACCCCTGACCTATATTGACATGAAACAACAATCAGTTAACCATGTTAAGTGCAAACCACCAAAAAAAAAACCCCTATCTAACCCAATAAGCAGCATAAGAATAGCAAAGGCAGGCCAAATTATAACCAGTGTGTCTTCCTAGATACTGAAGGAACTGTGGACCTCATTTCTTCTCTAGAATGATCAAATGAGTCATATTGTTGTACCCAAAATGGCTTAAGAATCACACATTTGTTCCTTGACACATGTTTCTTTTGATTGAATTCTTCTACTTTACCCTCCTTCTTATACTGTACATTGCATGTTTATGTTAATAAGCTTTCTTATCAAAAGAGGTGTGTCTTTTATTATTATAATAAGATAGAGATTACCAAAGTTTATATATCTATGTGCCTTAGCTAGCATCCTTCTAGCGTATCCTTCTAACTTGTAATTTTCTTGGTCCTAGGCAGTAGTGTCCCATAATTTGTTACACTCATCACAGCTGCAACTTTCTGTGTCAGCAATTCCTTTAACAAACATTCCTAATTCCAATCTGAGTCCTTCATTTCCCACCTTTGCTTCTTTTCAAAGCTTTAACTGAAAAGAAAAATCCAATAACCTAGTCTTTGGCATCAAATCCTTACAACAACTAATAATTGTGGGTAAACATTACAAGTAAACACAAGAAATATATCCTATCATAACAATTAACACAAGAATCATAGAAAATACTTTTGAGCCTTGCAAAATTGGGTAGCCAGCTGGTAAGCCAGTTCCACCAGTCATCTGGAGCCACGGTGGCACAGTAGTTAGAGTGCAGTACTGCAGGCTACTTCTGCTGACAGCCAGCTGCCTGCAATTTGGCAGATCGAATCTCACCAGACTCAAGGTTGACTCAGCCTTCCATCCTTCCGAGGTGGGTAAAATGAAGACCCAGATTGTTGGGGGCAATATGCTGACTCTGTAAATCGCTTAGAGAGGTGCTTTAAAAGCACTGTGAAGCGGTATATAAGTCTAAGTGCTATTGCTATTGCTATCTTCCTCCTTGACAGAACGTTCATATTCTAACCATTCTTGCCTTGCGTACTCTGAGAAAGTGGGGACTCCCTATGAAAAAGGGGAACCAGGAATAGCTTACATTTACTTTTATAGTTAGCCCAACAAAGAACTTCGGAGCAGAAGTTGATTGGTTTAGAAATAGTCATCATAGCCTTACATCACAAGAATTGAAACATCCAATAATACCGTGTTCCCACGAAAATAAGACTGGGTCTTATTTTCTTTTAGGCTTGAAAATAAGCACTCAGGCTTATTTTCAGGGAGCTCTTGTTTTTTTTTTTTTTTTGAGGTGCAGGAGGCGGGGAGCGCAGTCACCTCATGGCTGCTGGGCCCCTTAACCATGGCCTGTGGATCAGCTGAGCCAGTGAGGGCCGGTGAGGCAGAAAGTCATGCGGCCCATCGGAATCGGCTCCCCCCCACCCCCGCCTCTACCCAGCTGCTGCTGCTTGAGAAAAGAACAATTCTGGAAGGTTGTGGGAAGCGTGTGCTTACAGTAGAAGCAAACCACATCCTGTCCCTTTCAAGCAATCAAATGTCTCTGTGTGTAAGAGAGAGAATGAGAGAGAGAGAGAGAGAGAGGATGGAGGGGAGTAACAAGAATTGCAGGCAATGGTGTTTGAAGGGGTTTCCTCTCCACCATTTCTCTTTCCCTCTCCCTCTCCCTCTCCCTCTCCCCCTCCCCCTCTCCCTCTCCCTCTCTCTCTCTCTCTCTCTCACACACACACACAGAGACATTTGATGAGAAACAGTGGAGGGCAACCGGGTAAGGGGACTGACCCTCCCCCACCTCCAGCTCAGCGCCTGCTCAGGGTGGTGCCCTGAGGACCGGCCTCTGTGTGGGCGACCCCCACCTGGCCAACATGAGAAATGGGCTCTCTCACAGTGCCTTGTCTCCTGCATGAAGCCAGCTGGGCTCGACACCCCCCCCAGCATTGGCAGCCAGGATCGGATCAGAGCCACCACCGGTGGTGGCCGAGATCAGCAGGCCAGACTCGGTGAGCTGGATGTGCCATGGACACACCGCTGCCACCCGGGAGGAGAAGAACTCATTGGAGGCCAAACACTGGGCCTCGCCGGACTCGGAAGCCAGGGATCCTGCAGGCATCCCGGCCACGTAAAGGCTGCCCAAATCCCTGGGTTGTTCACAACTCAAGCGAGCCACACGCAGGAGCGCTGTTTGTCATACCAGCACAGCCTCTTGGAGCAGGACCCTGCAAGGCTTGTTGTGGCATTGCACTCATGAATGGCAGCTGCTGTGATCTTCATCACACTAGTGCAGCTGGCATCCTGCTGCGAGCGGCTGTGATGGTATGTCGAACCTCGTGGAGGTGCCGCCGCTCACGTGGACAATGGCACAACAGTCCTTGCAGGGTCCTGCTCCAAGAGGCTGCACCAATGTGACAAACCTCATAGCGGTGCTGCCGCTCACATGTGCAACGCTACAACAAGCCTTGCAGGGTCCTGGGATACACTGAAGGATTGGAATGGAGCCCTTTTGACAAACGGCAGGAAAATGGGGAGGGGGATTTTTCTGCCTGTCATCCTTTCCTCAACCTCAGCACAGACTGAGGAAAGGATGACAGGCAGGAAAATCCCCCTCCCCATTTTCCTGCGGTTTGTCAAAAAGGCACCATTCCGAGTCTTCAGCATTGCAATCCTGGGGTGTGTGTCCTTTTCTCAAGCGACACTTGATCACTTGAAAGGGACAGGTTGAGCCCAGAGAGAAGGAACGAGAGGCAGCTCCTGGCCCTCGCTGGCTCAGCTGATCCACGGGCCCCAATAAAGGGGCCGAGCAGCCATGAGGTGACCAGGGAAGGCAAGGGCTGCCTCCTGTGCTGGCCACGCCCACGCCCACACCCTTCACTATTTATTATTTTTTGGGTAGGCTTATTTTTGGGGTAGGGTGTATATTAGGCCCACCCAAAAAAATCAGGCTGTGGCTTATTTTCGGGGTAGGTCGTATTTTTGGGAAACACGGGATGTGAGCATAGCCACAGAAAAGAGCATTGTATTCTGAATAAAAGTAAAGAAATGTTTGCAAAAAACAAACAAATATCAAAACAGATTTGGGGAAGATACATTTCCTGTTTTTTTGTTTTGTGTTTTATCCTTGTTGATAAAAGAAAATAAATATGTTAAAAAAAAAGAAAATAAAAGGCATGGTACAAGTTGATTACAATAATAGTTTGTTAACAAAGGGCTTTGGATTTTTAATTTTGTCTTTTTATTATTATTGTTCTTCCTGTTATTTTATTATTAATATAGTATACAGGGGATAGGTTACAACTTGCAAATATAATTAATAGTTTAGTAGTTTAAAATTGTTTGGGCCTGTTTTGCAAGGGGTGGGAAACTACAATGCAGTTGATGAGAAAAAAATGCAGAGCATCTCCCAATAAGAGCACACCATCCTGAACCATTGCATCCCTGCAAAAGAGTTCCAATGGAAAAATGGACTCCTCATTGGAAGGGTCTGTTCCAGATCTTCCTGACCACCAATACAGCTGTGAAGTGTCAGGATTTGGCTTTCTGGGTGCATGCTTCGCAATGTAAGAAAATACCAACCCCAGAAAAGGAAGTCGCTCAGCCTCAGTCATCTGGCTGCACCAAGGCAAAGATTGAAGCTTTGCCCAACAAGGGAGCAAGTGGTAGTAACCTCTGCTTTCCCTCCCTCTGTGCAATCTTCGACCAAGACGTCAGCATCAAATCAACTCATTTCTACTTGCAATTGCAAGTGATAAAAGAACTGCTTCATGGAAGCCCAGCAGTGATTGCAAGAAACAGCCTGCATTAGGAGAGGTCTTATGCCTGCAGTCTGGACCAGCGCTTCATTGCTCCTCTTCATTTCCATGCTGTATTTAGGGTTGCATGTCCCACCATTCAAATGGTTCAGCCTGTCTATCCCCTTTTATGTATTTGCCTTGCTGAAATGTCTTTTAATCAAAGTAGCTGTCCTCCTTCATCTAAAATGAAGGATGTTTTGGTTTATTAATTAATTAATTAAAATTCAAAATTTAAACAGCTGATGTGCTAGGTACTATATGATCACTTGTTTGCATTGTCCTCAAGGACAAAGAAGTGGGACTGTGAGAAATGGACAAATAACCTATTGGACTACCAGAGTCCATAGGTCTCAGAAAGATAGCAGGCCCTAAAAAAGCTACATGAATCAAAGTTTTAGATTTTAAAGTGTATCAGAACTATTTGTAATCCTACTGAGCTGTTGCTGTGAAATGTGATTTTGCAAAGTACGTAGTTTTGAGATATATTTGGAATCAGAACGTTGAAACTGTGAGAAATAGGGAACGGAAAGTAGCCGATGGATAGAGGTTTGAGATGTATACGGGTATATGTGGAGAACAAGAAAGTAAGTTGTGAAATGCGTGCAGAAAAGTATAAAAAGAATGTCTTGGGATGAGTTCAGGGCCACTGGCCATAGCTAATCCTTGCTGGACTCAGCTATGTCAGTGGACCTCATTGCAATGGGTTATTGATATGAGTTGTGTTATGATGGCTGTTCATGAAATAAACCTCTGAATCTTAAAGTAAGATTTATTGCTTGTGGTTTCGTCTTTGGTTTTTTATTGGGATAAATTTATGACACTATTGAACACATTCTAGAGCAGCATTCTAGAAAATCTACTTATCTCTTACCTTGTTTCATCTTCCTCAACTCTTTCATATATTGTGCAGAGTGTGGGATCCATGAGAGAGAAAAGGTCACATAACGCAATCCAATCCAAAGTCTCAGGGGCCCAGCTATTCCAAGTGGCAAGCAAAGTTTCAGATGGACCATGCAGCAGAACAGCAAGAACAGTCCCATTTCCCCTGAAACCCTTCTGGGTCCTTTAGTCTCCAAAGGCAGAATAATTTAATAGGTCCTGCCTCCTATTTAAAGACTTCTCTTAGAGAATTTGCTTATTTTTTCTGACTTTTTTTCAGTCTATATTTTTGTATATTTCAGCCTATGTGTTTGGTGGCTGAGCTATATTTTTTCTCATTAGTTTGCACTGGTTTGAAAGACTACATGTTATCATTGCTCTGGGTGTTCATATGTTTTCAGAGTGCCAGACAGAGAATTTCTGTATTCCTTCCTATGAATTCTTATTCCGTGAATAAAAAATTTGCTTTATATCAGTGGAGAAGATACTCTTTCAGAAATGCTCATCATAACATACTTTGTTAGCGGTGGCCAAGGGGATGTATGAATGTCCTGCCTTTCTTTGGAACAATAATCTCTTTGGCAGTTTGCAGCTGCTATGTCTTACCATTTTCTATTAAATGCCAAAGGGTGAGATCATGACAAAACCCTCCTATAGGGCTTTTTAGTAGTACTGTGGTTGCTCTTGAGAAATTATTGAACGACTTCTCTTTCCACTGGAGAAATACAAAGAAATCTCTATCCAATTCCTCTGCTTGGGTATTTGGTGGAGTGTTTTGCACTGTGACCACTTCTAATAAATAGTGATTCAGATTGGTATTATTGAATTTTGATATAAATTAAAAGTGTACTCACCTACTTGGCTCTGCTAACTTAATGAAAACTTCTGGAGTTTCAGAAAGCTTTATAATCTTTTGAGCAGAGCAGTGTGTAAAGGTGTGAATACCCATAATAGTAATTTAGATTGTTTTTATGGTGTTTTCAGTACAAAGACCCCAATATAGGATCTTGGTATTGGTAATTTGTAAATGGATTATAGGACATTTTGTTAGTTATCACAAAATATCAGTATCAATATCAAGAAAAAACGAATAGTTAATTTGTGTATTCTGGTGAAGAACTAAATCTGAAGCACTATCAAGTCATTTTATTCTTTTCTCGATGCTTTACAGGTCAGTGACCCATACAAATGATAGTAAATCTGTGCAAAATGTGTGTGTGTGTGTGTGTGTGTGTGTGTGTGTGTGTGTGTGTGTGTGTGTGTATGTGAAGGAAAAGAGGAAAACATAAGCTATTTTGCCGTATATTTTTTGTGGCAAGCTGAAATATATATTACCCTTTTGCCCATGAAAAAAGAAGCTCTAATTTAAATCTATTGACTTTAGGACTTTGTTGAATTATCCCATTTTCCTTTTAGTTGTGAGGAAGATATTTTCCCAATAAAATTTTTGTAAGAATATTCCTTATATTTAGCATATGTCTGCAGTGAAAGTCTGCTGTCTTCATGTTGAATACCATTTCTCTTTTTTTCTGCTTTTTTGTGGATGGGCCAACTGCCCAGGAATCCAGGAATCATGGCATTATGTATTGGCTAGGATTAAATCTGTTACCAATTAATGCAACTGTTCTCATCAGCAGAGTGGTCTTGAAATCAAAAAAGTTGGTTTGGGCAGACTATTGTGGATTGTTTATAATCCCATATATTATGTTAAAAGTAACTCAACCTTATACTTCCTTTTATAACTGGTGTGTGTGTGTGTGTGTGTGTGTGTGTGTGTGTGTGTGTGTGTGTGTGACAGAGAGACAGAGAGACAGACAGAGAGAGGGGGGGGAAGAGGGAGAGACTGATGAACCAGGTGATAGATGTTGCTGCTGACCTGCTGCTGCTACTTGAATTTGGTCCTTCAGAGCACTTATGGTATTAGTAGATTCCACAGGACTTAAAAGCTCCCATTGGACCTGAAAATAAAATAAAAATGAAATTAAGCATTAGTCTGAAATGGCATAAACAGCAACTCTCATGGGATTTTATTGTCTTCACATGACTTGGTAAAAGCATGATTTTTGTTTATTTTTATTTTTTTAAAACAGGATAGGAGAGGCTATCCTGTGCCACTATAAAAGGTGACTTGATAGCACTTGCTATCTGAAAAATCTGTCCTACATAGTGGCTGTTATAATCCTTCTACTTTATGTTGTAAATGGACTTTGTTTTTTGTTCTTGGACTACTGGAGCTTTTAGTTTACTTAAAATGTTTTGGATTGCTTTGTTGATTTGTGTGCTATGTTGATATCATGTAGTTATAATAGTCTGTTGATCATTTATGACATATTTTTGATGTGTGGTAGTATTCTCATTTTTATAACCTGTGTTGGTAGTGCTGTAATGGGTTGAGTGATAAGGTTGCATGGATGTTGATTTTGTTGGAAGATGGTGTATAAGCGATCTATTTTATTTTTCTGGTGTTCTGGGTTACTGCAGTACATTTGTGATCATCTAAATAATGTTCTTACAAAGGTTTTCTTGTGGGAAGGTTTCCAACAAAATGAATTGATATATTTCTTTGCATCTAATAGGCTGTACCTCATTCTCTTTATGCTGATCTTTGACTGTAATAAAGATTTTGTTCTTTGATCATTGACTCTTCTTTCAGAAAGTAAGAGCCAGATAGGCAGAGCAAGTGATTGGTCAAGTTTTTTCAAGGCACTTTATAAAAATTAAAAAAATGTCTATGGAGCTTTTCAGTCATTGAAGTCATGCTTTCTTTCAAAGGACACGTGGACTTTCTTGTTTTGCTTGAAAATGTTTTGCTTCTCATCCAAGAAGCTTCTTCAGTTCTGACTGAAGAGTGGAGAATGGAAGGATTTATATTCCTTGCAGCCATCTGGTCATTAGCCCTCTTTCTGAGAATCATTGAGGTCACTCGGAGATTTAACTGTGCCCTCAGAGTCACCTGAATCCTGGAGTCTGCAATTTTTCTGGAAATCTGTTCATATTCCCCCACCATTTAAAGGGTGTTCATCCAAAAGTGCATAGCTATGGAGATTCTTAATTGAGAGAACTTAGCCTAGTGTCCAGTTGCCCTTTGAAAGAAAATACCTTTGGGACAAAAATAAGAAAAATTCTAAAAGAAAGAGGAGCATGTTAAATAATAAAAATACAATTATAAGAAATATTGCTATGCAAGACAATACACTTGTTTGCATTCTAAACACAATTTCTAAGAAGACTTTTCATTGTATTAAATAAAAAAACCAGGTGGAATGGAATTTAGAGTAGAGTGTGTGAGGATGCAAGTTTATTGCTTCAGATATTTCAAAGAGAATTGCAGGTAGCTTGGTCCTCCTCAAGCAGATGTTCTAAGCTCATTTTTACTGACTTTCTTAGCTACTACATGGCAAGTTTCCCTCAGATACAAAAGAATCCCTTAATTTGAGAAAGAAGACTGCTGCTTGGAGCTTCTTATATTCTACAAGTATAGTAAGGATTAAGCTTGGCTAATATTAATGCTGCAGGTATTAAGAGCGTTCTATTCCATTTTTCAGTATATTGCCTTTTAAACTAAAATTGGCAGTGTAGTGCTCCTGGCAACAAGGCACCCTTGACACTCTTAAATGGTGCCAGTTCAAATCCATTTTTTAAATAAAATGTAAACAGCATAAGATTTGATACACTCATACAAAATATCACCCCTGGTATCCCAGGAGAGATTTTTTTTAAAAAAAAAACTTGTATGAGTTAGTTCACTTTATATATTTTAATTGTTTTTAATCCATTTCATTATTAAATTACTACACAGATTAATGGCAGGAAAATGTTGCACCCCCTTGTATAGATTGTGCAAGCTATTAAAAAACCAAAACAACAACCCAATATTTTCTTATGCATATCACATGACTACATGCATTTTCTCCACAACATTTCAAACACATACTTTTCATTTCTTTTTTATACCTTTAACTACAATTTTTTCTACCATTTTGTTTCTGATTACAACCTTATACTGATTTTATGCAGTTTCCCTGATGATATGGTGATTTTAATGGAGCATTCTAACCAGGGGTGGGTTCCTACCGGATTGGACCGGTTCGCCCTAACCAGTAGCGACCCGCTAGTGATGTCATCCGAACCGGATCGGTGGTTGCCAGTCCGTGGGGGCTGCCATCTTTTTTTTAAGTTTGTTCCTATTTTTTTTTTCTGAGCTTGCTCAGAAGGTGACTTCCAGCACCG
>QLTV01001336.1:811202-822433 GCA_003457575.1 Thermophis baileyi | reverse complement strand
CATGTGACTGGGTGGGAGTGGCTTGACGGCCATGTGACCGGGTGGGAGTGGCTTGACGGCCATGTGACTGGGTGGGAGTGGCTTGATGGCCATGTGACGGGGTGGGAGTGGCTTCGCGGTCGTGTGACCGGGTGGGAGTGGTCAGCTTGTAAATGTGGTGAAAAAGTGACTTATGACCATTTTTCACACTTAACGACCATCGGTCGTTAAGTGTAAAAAATCGTCATAAGTCACTTTTTTCACTGCCATTGTAACTTTGAACAGTAACTTTGAACCCGGTCACATGACCACCAAGCCACTCCCACCCAGTCACATGGCCATCAAGCCACTCCCACCCAGTCACATGGCCGTCAAGCCACTCCCACCTGGTCACATGGCCATCAAGCCACTCCCACAAAATTAAGCCATGCCCACAGAGTGGTAGTAAAAAAATTTGGAACCCACCCCTGATTCTAACTTAGTTATACTAGTATTTACTAGTTGTTTTTTTTAACCATGAAGAATGAGTACCAGTAGATTCCAATTGCTGCTGTCTGTGCTGCAGGATAATCTACTTTGGCAGGCTGTGGTATTTTGAAGTAGACATCTTTGACAGATTTCTTTAACATTTATGCTGAATGCTTGGTAGAATTTCCCTTCAGGGTTCACTTTCCTCATCCTGTTTCAGTTCCAAATTTGTTCATTTTTATAATTGGCCACTAGTTTTAAATGCTTCCTTCTTAGTCTTCCTCAGTGCTCAGTTTTTTTAAATTAGTGTTTAAACTTTCACTTCAGTCAATCTTTATGCGCTCCCAATTCCCTCTTGATTCTGTTCTTTTCCTTTTTTTGGCAGTATCTTTTCCTAGAATTGCCTTGCTGGAATTCTCCATTGTCCACATTGACAGCTCAAGGTTGAGCACTGTAGTTCATGCCAACATGTTCATTTCTTCTGTTCCAGAACATTCTGTTTGGCCTCTGCCAGCCTATCTCCCTTTTCTTTTTCTATGTTTTTGTACATCCCTCAACCTCCATATGCCCCCCATTCATAATCACACTTCAAATCATACTGCATGTGATGGGAGGGGGAGAATGCTCAGCTGAATTCACTGCTCTCCATGGACCTCCTGCCTGTCCTTTATCCCTGATCTGGAATGTATATAGGAAATGCGGTGTTACAGGCTAACTCTGCCCACAGCCAGGAGTTTGATCCTGACCAGCTCAAAGTTGACTCAGCCTTCCATCCTTCCGGTACATCAGTAAAATGAGGATCCACATTGTTGGGGGCAATATGCTGGCTATGTATATAAGTGCTATTGCCATGTAAAGTAAGCTAAACTAAACTATTTTTCCATCAGGATCGCAATATGAATAGCTATGATTCTCCAATCCTCAACTGTCCAGTGCTCAATTCAAGCAGTGACCTGAATTGACAACTCTATTATTTCTATGATTTCTCCATTTTTTGACCCAGGTTAATCTGGGATATTTCTGGTAAGTATCTGTCCAATCATACTATAATAATAATGGGAAACTTTAAGTACCTTGACATCAACTGGGAGAACAATTCTGTCCCTAGTGGAAAATCAATCAGGTTCCTGAAAAACCTAGCAGACAACTTTGTCTCTCAAAAGATAGAGAAGGGACCTAGATGGCCAGCTATACTGGGTTTAATTCTTAATTCTAACAGAGATGAAGTGATAAAAAGACTTGAAGTTATAGGAATTTTGAAAAAGACCTGCTATTGGAATTCAACATAATGCAAGCACAAGCAATAGAGCAAAGTCATACTAGTGTCTTAAACATTAAGAGAGCTGATTTCAACAAACGTAGAGAAAGCTTAGGAAAAATCAATGGATGGAAATATTATAGAGGGGGAAAATTCAAGAAGTTTGGGAAACTCTGAAAAATAAAATGATAAAAGCTCAATATAATACCACTGAAGAAAGAGCTCCCAGAAGAAACTAGCATGATTGCTTAAAATATTCTCTGATAAACTGAAATACAAAATGGACAAGTATAAAAAAATTAAGAGAGCAACACATAACAAGGCAGAATACCAGCATATAGCCATTATTTGCAAATATGAAGTCAGGAAAGCTAAGGCTCAAAATGAACTAAGACTTGCAGCAAATATCAAAAATAAGTTTCTTTCAACATGTAAAAACCAAGAAAAAGTCAAGGAAACAATTGGTCCACTAATGGTACAAGATGGCAAGGAGGTGACAGGGAGCAGGGAGAAAGCAGAACTGCTTAATTTGTTTTTTACATCTATCTTTACACAAAAGGAAAAAAACAGTCCAACCTATCAAAAACAAACTGTAAAAGACAGATTAGGAATACAAGTCAAATATACAGGAAAATGATAAAATAACACCTATCCATTCTAGACAAGTTCAGATAATTAGGACCACATAGATAATATCCCAGAGTTCTGAAAGACTCAGATATAATCTCAAAATCATTGAACCATATCTTTCAAAAATCCTGGAACACTGGGGAACTACCAAAAGACTGGAAAAGAGATGATGTGATTCCCAAAGAGGAAAAAATGGATCCAACAAACTAAAGACCAATCAGCCTGACATCAATACCTGGGAAAATCCTGGAAAAGATAAGCAATGGATCTGAGAATACCACAAGAAAGTGAAGCTATTACTAAAAACCAACATCGGTTTGTCTAAAAACAGAGCATTCCAGACAAAGCTTAGTGCATTCTTTGGCACAGTGACTAAATTAGTAGACCAGCAAAATGCTGTGGACCTAGTAAACTTATACTTCAGTAGGCATTTGACAACTTACTTCATGATAAGATAGGTGGGATAGACAGCATCTGCACCAGATAGATTCTTAACTGGCTGACTAACTACACTCAATGTGTAGTCCTCTTTGTTATGGAGGGAGGCATGCACTGGGGTACCCTAAAGTTATGTCTTAGGCCCAGTATTCTTCAACATCTTCATAAACAATTTAGATGAAAGGATAGAAGGGAAACTCATCAAATTTTCAGATGATACCAAGCTAGGAGGAATAGCCAACACTTTAGAAGATAGGTTCAAGTTCCAGAAGGATTTTAATAGAGCTGAACACTGGATCATAACCAACAAAATGCAGTTCAGTGGTGATAAAAGTAAGGTTTTAACTTAGACAAGAAAAACCAAAACCATAGATATAGAATAGGTGGTACTTGGCTCAACAGTAGTAACTGTGAGAGGGATCTAGGACTCGTAGAGGACCTCCACTTAAATGTGAGCCAACAGTGTACTGCAGCTGTCAAAAAACCCCAGTGCAGTCCTGGACTTCGTCAACAGAGGGATAGTATCAAGATCACATGAAGTCTTAGCAATACCAGTTGGAATATTGCATTCAGTTTTTGACACCATGATTCAAAAAAGATGTTGAGACTCTAGAAAGTGTGCAGAGAAGAGTAACAAAGATAATTAGGGAACTGGACACTAAAGCATACAATGAACAATTGCAGGAACTGGATATGTCTAGCCTAACGAAGAGAAGAACTAGGAACACGATGATGCCAGTCTTCCAATATCTGAGGGGCTGTCACAAAGAAGAGGGGGGTCAACCTATTCTCCAAAACACCAGAAGGCAGGACAAAAAGTAATGGATGGAAACTTATCAAGGAGAGCACCAACCTAGAACTAAGGAGAAATTTTCTGGCAGGGAGAACAATTAATCAGTGGAACAGCTTGCCTCCAGAAATTGTGGTACATTACTGGAGAATATTAAACAGCCATTTGTCTAGAATGTATAGAGTCTTCTGCTTGAACAGGGGGTTGAACAAGAAGACCGTCCAAGATTTCTTTCAAGTCTGTTATTCTATTATGACTGTTCTGTTATGGCATATGTTCTTTTCTATGAGAATCAATAGTAATTGCCATACCTACCTTTTTTCTGATTTGTATAATAAAGGACTTGCCCGTTTTTCTTGCCTACTACTAATAAAGAGGAAGGCACTGTGCCCACATATTCTGGTTTGTTTAGAGAGAGGGACTGACTAATGTGCAGATATGGCCTGTCTAAAAGAGAAGAAAGTATGATCATTGCTATTTCATGCTTTTCAAAACTGCTTTGCTTTAATTGCCACCACATCCCACAATAAAGAATTTTGGAACTTATAAAGCTTTTAAGAGTTCTGGGAATTTTTAAATATTACTGACTCCTAATGGAAGACTGTAAATTCTCAAATCCCTCCTTTGAGAGCCCTTTATTATGCAAACTTACTCTGAATAGAACATGATCACTTTGCTGATCACAGATTAATAAATAGCAGCTGACTAAACAAAATATTAAGATATTGTTTATCTAAGTTTAGTTCCATTCTGTTGATTTTAATTGCCTGTGTTTTTCTGTGAAATTCTGAAAGTATTTGTGGGCTAATGATATGCCAATTTGTTTTGTTTTTTGGAAAGTCAACTATGATCCGAAAGAATTTGTTTTGTATTTCATCAGTTCACAGTCAGCAAAGTTTACCCTTTTAAAATGGGCATTTATCACTGTTGAAATGTGCAACACCTGGCTAATTTTATAGCATTTTTGGAAAGAGGAACCTTCTTTATGATCATATACTTGAATGTGTCTCCACTGCCTCTTCTAGATATGGAATTATTACATTTAAATACTTTATTTACATGCAAAGCAGACAGCTATGTCATTGAATTTAATTTGGGTTCTGAGACTCTTTCAAGTTTTTCCCACAGTACTATTTTTTTTAATTAATACAGACTTTACCTAAACAAATATATTTTAAGTAGCTTCTTAGATGTTGAAAAAAATACAGTTAAATTTATGAACTCCTTATTCCTCTTCAATTTTTTCAAATAAGCTATTTAATAAACCAGTGAATTAGAAGTACTTCTTTTTTAGATATATGGGTCAATTCTATTCTTTTAGACTTTCTCTACTGAATATTCTATCTGGATATTGTTTCTGGAATAATACATATAGAATTATCATATTTGAAATTCACCATAGATAAGGACAGCTAAGAGCAAGCAGTTCATAACCAGATTTCTCCTTTCAAATTTCACAGTTTCAGTCACAAATTGACTTCCGTGGACCTTACTTCATACTTAAGTGGTCAGTAGAGGGGGTGTGCATAAGTGCACTAACGTGCCTATCGTCCCTGTCATTGTATTTTTTCTTTAATTCTGGTTTTCATTTTTCTCTGACAAATTCCAATAAATAAATAAATAAATAGATAGATAGGTTTCTCCTTGCAGTTTAGAGCATCCTGCGAATGAAGCATATACTGTCCTATATAATTTGAGGCATGTTCACTATATGATTTTATGCTTCCCCATTATCAGTACAGTAAAACTTTCAAATAAATGATAATATAGCATTAACTATATTGCTTCTTGCTTCCTTGTCATATTATTTACTTATCATCATAGTGATCTTGCTTATTATCAGTTACATATTTGTGGCATACGCTATCAAATATGGATATCTAAATTTTTCTCATGCCGCATTATTAGGTCTTTATTTTTAAAGGTATTATTTTGCAGTGGAAGAATACTATTGAAATATCCTTGCAAATATCCATTAAATCCAAATAAATACAATTAATTACACTGTATTTTTTTAAAATAATTCTTAAAGTTCATTGTTATATCACCCTAAAATGATATTTAACTGAGCAACCTAAACCCAAAGAGAACTGTACAGTTCACTCCATGAAATTCAGAATTTATCTGTGGCAGGGGTGGGTTCTAACTTACCTCGCCTCTGGTTCACTTCCTCCCGCGCTGAGCGGACACGCGCACATGCACAGTGACAAAAATTCGCAAAATAATTCCAAAAAAAGCCAAAAACAAGATGGTGGCACATGCGCAGTGCTGGGAACTCGGCTTCTGCGCATGTGCAGAAGAAAAATAAAAATTAAAAAAAATCCCCCCCCCCAAAAAAATTTAAACAAATTTTTTTAAAAAAAGATGCCGACATCCACGGACTGGCACCGACAGAACCGGCTCTGTGATGTCATCAGCAGTTTGCTACCAGTTCTATAGAACCAGTGCGAACCGGGAGGAACCCACCTCTGATCCGTGGCCCAAGTTAAGTACAGAAAAATGTTTTGTCACCATTATGATGAATTGTTTTGGGGAGGATGAGGGATTTTAAAAGAAGGATGACAATTCAGCATGAGCAATAAATCTCTACTTTAGATGCAAATCATATATTTTGCATAGAAGTTCACATTAAGAGCTATTAGAATTCTCTCCCTGACTCCAAGGGGAAAAATATCTCTCAAAGTAATAAAAAGGAGAGGGAATGCAGAGAAAAAGTAGATTTATTGTAGGTATTTCAAAAAGGTCTAGGCTAGCTGGAAATACATGCATATTGGATTTAAAATATATTCTGCAGCTGTGGATTATTCTTTGACTTTTTAATGCTTGTTTCATTTGGCTCAAAATACATTTAGGTTTTTATAATGAGCCAAAAAGTCTTCCATATGTATGTCAGATTTTGCATTAGACAAAACTCAGCTACTGTGAGAAATGAGCATTTTCCTTTTGCAAGAGTTTTAACTAATCTTGTCAGAATTCCAATACAGATTTTACTCAAACTTAGAATTATCTTAATGTTTGCATCAAATTCACTTGAGGCAAAATCCATTGGCAGCTTCACTTGCTGCAAAGAACATGCACTCTAGTGATGTTGGCAAGAAGGCCTCCATAGCGCTATTATATTTCTTGAGGCAAATCAGTTTACAGAATGTCTGTGTAAGTAATGAAAGCTTGACTAAATAAAAGAGAAAAAGAAAAGAAAAGAAAAAGAAAGATAAAAGAAAGAATACCTTTTGAGTTCAATCTGTATTATAATATAATATAGATGTTTATTCCTTTGATAGTGTAAAATGGCACTAGAATTATTACTTTTTTATTGTTTTATCTTCCCCTCAAACTGGAGCCTACTCTTAGCCTGTGGAACAGCATGTCTTCCAGTATTGTGTTTTACAGCCAAAAGTTACTATGAATGTGTTTAGGATGTTGCTGAAAAATACTTTACTTTTTTTAAAAAAAGAATAATATACAAAATAAAGATTGGGAAAAAAGAATCAAAATGTAGAGAGATGAAAAGTGTGGGAAAAGAAAAAAAAGGAAAGAAAAAGAATTTCAACTTTCCTCAGTACAGATATAAATATATAATCAGGTAATCCCTTAGTCTAAGTTAAACATAACAAATTATCTAAGTTTAACAACATATACAACATTTTTGTAATATTAAACAAATCTATTTTCCAGTCATTAATTCAAAAATATTCATAATTATCAAACAATATTATAAAACAATCTCTAGTTTTAAAAATAAACCTTAACAAAATATTAAAATAACCAAAATTGTCAATTTCAACATCTGCATCAATCTGCTTTTTCCAAATCTACTCTGTTTTTTACTAATTTTTACATTTTTTTCATCTCTTTGCACTACTGTGCTTCACTGATATAGCCTTAAGGGGGGAAAAAAAGTCCCATATTTCACCATGGCAAAAAGTTCCTAATCTCAATTACACATCCATCTTTACCTATGTATAAAAATCTCATTGAAGATACATTTCATTATAATTTTGACTTTTTAAATCCACATACTGATCAATAATCAAAATCAATACTATATCCAAATCTTACAAGTTTAATCATAACTCATTATCACTAAAAATTATAAAGTAACTATCAATGGATAAATCTCTAGAAGATCTATTTTTTATCTAAACTATCAGATATTCATATACATGCCCTTAACAAATATAATTTCCTTTTAGAGTTCCCTTTTTATTACTAACCCAAAATTTCTTTCAATGGGAATCATTTATTCAGCCTAATCATTCCAATATTTTTGGAGGCCATTTTATTATAAATCTTATGATTCTTGATGAATGTATCTTGTCCTTTTATGTACACTGAGAGCATATGCACCAGAGACAAATTCCTTGTGTGTCCTATCACACTTGGCCAATAAAGAATTCTATTCTATTCCTATTCTATTATTCTGTTCTGTTCTATTCTATTCTATTCTATTCTATTCTATTCTATTCTATTCTATTCTATTCTATTCTATTCTATTCTATTCTATTCTATTCTATACCCAACCTCCAATAGAGCATGTCCAAAAGTTATTAAAGTCTCTATATAATGTATTCTAATTAGACATACCACCCTATCTTATACCTTTTCTCCCCAAGAAATGACTCCTATTCTCTACTTCATCCAATCCCTCATCCATAACCTCCAGGTTCTTGATGATCATGTATTCCCTTCTGTTCCATTTCTGTTGTTATCAGTCTGTCAAATACAGGATGAAAGTTATCCATGCTTATAGAAATATCAGAGTGAGCAATGTACAGTGTAATGTATAATATAAAAACAGACAAAAATCTATGAAAAACGTCCATAATTTTTGATGCCTGACAACTGCCTGATACAGACCCAGTAAAAGATACATCATTGTTTTATATTTCTATCCTCTTTTGATGCTTGGACAAATTGCAAGGGAAAGGTGGTTCGTGGATTATCTGCTTATATGTAGGTTTCAATGCACTTGGAATCTCTGGTCACACAGGAATCCAGTTATATGAAAGGTTATATGTGAATGTCTTTTCCTAGTTAAGTTTCCCCTGTAGGACAGTCCAAGCCAATGCTAGACATTTGGGATTTTGAAGATCAGTTGCATAGCTCGACTCCTGATCATTTATAGTGCTCATCATGTAATTCATGACTGAAGGGGGCTAGTTTTCCACAGACGCCTATGGGGAAATACCGATTGTTCTGCTGAAGATAGATTTTGTTTGGATTGCATTCTAGTTATTTAAAATATTTTAAATTAGGTTAAGTTAAATTAATTTTAGCCTGTTAAACATACAATAAATGTGTAACTATTTAAAATACAGATGTAATTGTTTGGTTGAAACAATAACCATATTGTTATTGACTGTCAACTCCGATAGTTAATGGTGTCAAGAAAGCCTCATTAGTTTGCAGACTGTAATGGTATCAGTTTATAGACTGAATTATATTATAGGTGATTCTCAATTGCTCACTCATGGAATGCATTTGACTGCAACTCCCAGAATACTTAGCTAGCATGGCCAGATGGCAAATAAATATTCTGGGAATTATAACCGCAATGATAGATTGGGCATAGCTCTGCTGGAGATTATGGAGGAGTAATCTCATATAAGATGTTTGTGGTCAGTAATAGTTCCAAGTTCACTGAACCCACTAATGCTGTAAGATGTATGAGTTAGATATGGAACTGTATTTTGTTACTGTCTCTGGTGCTATTGCTTTTATTTGTATTCTCTTTCATTTAAACTGTATCACTGGTTTTTATTGTATTCATTTTTTTTACTGTGAATTTAACAGTATCTCACTTACTTATTTGACCTGCCTAGAGGAAAATATAATAAATTACCAGGAAATATGCTAAAAAGCTGCACCACAGCAGAAAGGATTCTTTTCTGTCGGAATGATATTTTAAAAAGGAATTGTCACACATACTGTGCATTGGGAATTATAAAACTGGGTCAAGCTATTTGCTTCAAATAAAATGAGATTTGGTAAATACTCTATTTGAATGTATTTATAGACCCAAATTTATAATGTCAAGAAATATGTGATAAAAAAGAACAGATTCAATAATTGGCTGGTTTTCTACTAGAATCTGACCAATAGCATGTGAAAGATATGTTTGAAGAATCTTCTAACACTTGCCAAAATTTAGCATTAGAGTTTCTGCTTACAAACATTTGTTGCTGCTACTGCAACTAAAAATGACCTTTCTTCTTTATTTAACTCTACATTATTTCTATATCCTTCTTCTATAGTGAATGTGTATGCCAGAGAGATTGTTTACATTTGGTTTAATTTAGAATACTTGAAAAGGTTATCAGAATGTAACCTCAACTTTTATTTAATCCCAGAAGAGAAATGAGCAATATCCAAGCAAAAATAAATTTTACTTGGAAATGGGAAGGTGAGGACTTAATTATTTCTAACTTTTATGAAATGTTTATCCCAATGATCTCAATAATTTTCTGTAACCACATAGGTTGAGACACAATTCACACCATTTCATGCCTGATAGAACCCAGTGTACATCCTTACAGATTCTCATTTCTATTCTGGTACAGAGTTGGCTTTAAGAGTTGGCTTAAACACAGGCTTATTTTTCCTGTTTTCTTTTCCTTTGATATTTAACCATCTTGGCTGATTAAATATTCTTGGAAACACAAATGCTTGTAAGTACTTTGTATGCCTTCAGTAATCTCTCAGCATGGATTTTGGATTCTTTTTCATTATCAAAATGACTTCCTCTACTTTATATGATATAAAATAATACATTAATGTTTTAAACTAGCCAGTTAATAATTTGTCAAAAAATGGTTGCATTTGGACCTTTCAGCACTCTAGGAGGTTTAACCTCCATTGCTCAGGGTATGCAAATAACAGAATGCCATAGGCAAGCTAGGTTCTTTGCTCAGCACATTTATCAAAGCTCAAGCACAACTTTCCTAATTTTCAAACTGTAGTTTTAGATGTGTGGGCAACAGAATCTGGCTTATAAACCAAGCAAAATCCAACCAGGTTAGTATTAAAAGTGTCTAAGGAGAAGACAAATCATTTCTTTGCAGTAGAAGTGCTTTATAATTTCCTTCTTCCTTGACATTTTTTTTTACTGTAAGGATGTCCTTATGAAATCACCAGAAATTGAGCTTAGCTTGAAAGAAATTTTACCTTAAAACACAAAATCCTAAACATACAATTTAAACAAATAACATGTAAAACTAAAGACAAATGGTAAAAATGTTGTTTTATATTAAGTTGAAAGAAAACTGCTTTATATGAGAATAAAATAATTCAGCATGCAGTGTGAAGGATAATGGTACCAGAGTGCATAGCAATTGACACATAACATAGCTTACAAATTTTATTTTATTTTTATTTTATTTTATTTATTTCATCAAGCATGTATTAGATAACAGATATAAGTATAAACATGATTATGATTACATGAAATGGATACAAATAAAAGGGAACATTAGGACAGGGACATGCTGGTGCGCTTATGCACACCCCTTAAAGACCTCTTAGGAATGGGGTGAGGTCGACAGTACACAGTCTTAGGTTAAAGTTTTGGGGATTTGGGGAAGAAACCACAGAGTCGGATAGTGTATTCCAGGCATGGACCACGCTGTTGCTGAAGTCGTATTTTCTGCAGTTGGATTTGGAGCAGATGAC
>QLTV01001336.1:796682-811066 GCA_003457575.1 Thermophis baileyi | reverse complement strand
GTAGTTCAATATTCCGGAGAAGAAGCTACGCAAGATTAGGTTAACAACTTTTAATGCCTTTTTGGCAATGCTGTTACAGTGAGCTCTGGCACTTAGATGATTTGAGATGACTACTTCAAGGACCTTGACAGAGTGAGGGTTGTCTACGAGGTGGTATCCGCCCAGCTTTATTTTGTGTTCTGATTTTTTTTTTTTTTTCCAATGTGTAAGACAGAGCATTTGTTGGTTGAAATTTGGAGTTGCCAATTGTTTGACTATTCTGACATATAGTCAAGGTCTTTTTGTAGGGTAGCAGCATTGTTGGTGGTGTTGAATAGTTTTACATCATCAGCAAAGAGAATGCAGTTGCTTATAATATGATCACAAAGGTCATTTATGTAAAGTATAAAGAGTGTGGGTCCTAGAACGCTGCCTTGGGTGACACTGCTGTTGACAGGTGCAGGGTTTGATAGGGTGTTCCCTATTTTGACTACTTATTGCCTGTTTGATAGGAATGCAGTTATCCACTTATGCAGGGAACCGGAAATGCCATAAGATTTTAGTTTTTGAAGTAGTTTGTCGTGTACTACTGAATCAAAGGCTTTACAGAAGTCTATATACATTGCATCTATTGTTTTAACCTGGTCGAGTTGTGCATATGTTTTTGCAGTGTAAGAGTTGCAGATTGCAGGACAATTTTTTTCTGAAGCCAAACTGCTTGTTAGAGAGTAGGTTGTTTGTCTCTAAGTAGAGGGTAATGGATTGGTTTATGATTGATTCCATGACTTTGCAGGTGACGCAACATAAAGAGATTGGTCTGTAATTTTCAACTAGGCTGGGGTCACTCTTTCTGAAGATAGGGATGACCATGGCTAGTGACCATAAGTTAGGCAAGGAGCTGGTTCTGAAGGATATTTCATAGATTATGCTAAGAGGTTCTGCTATGGTGGTTGAGAGCTTTTTTAAGAAGTAGGCACATAATACATCAGGGCCAATAGATAGGGATGGTTTTAGGTTGCGTAGTGCCTTTTCAATGGCATCTTCTGTGAAAAGATTTAAAGTTACAAAGTAACTTTAAAATATGACAATTTGGTTTGATCACCAATAACAAAGAACATTAATGTGATAGAAATGTAGTTTGTGGTACTGGTCTTATGTTTGGGAAAGAGCTTGTTCTGACATGAAACTTCTTTAGGAAAGTAGAAGAGTTTTCTAAAGAAACTTGAGGAAAATAATTTTCCAGTGGGGATAAATAATGCTGTTTCCTATATTTCTGAGCAGTTCTCAATGGCACACTTGTCAAACAGTAACTTACAAAATATTAGGAAAGGCTTTTCCCTGCTGAGTTTCCTGTGAGAAGGCAGAATGGTGAAAACAATATTTACACATATTTATTAAAAAATTTTTTACCATCCTCTGATTCTTTTTTGTCCTTCTATGCTTAATGCTTTATAAAGTGATTTGGGAGTTCCTGAAAGCACTAATTGGATCATAAAGTGCCTTCTTCGTGTTGCTGTTAAAATGGAAGTGAGTTACCAAAAGCAATTTCTGCCCTCAATGCCACATCTGCTGCTATGTTTATGAGTAATCATAGAATTCAATTAGAAGAATCTTGAGATGCCCTTAAATAACATACTTTGGGACAATTATTCCATAGTGAGTGAGAAATATATGACACTGAAGATGGTTTACAATCAATAGCAGGCACTTGCTTGATCCATACATATTCCTAAATCTGGTTTGACAATCTCTTTGGCAAAGTTCCAGAGCTAGATATAGCTTCCTAATATTTGTATTCCTTAACATTGTCCAATAAATACTATCACCAAAATAATGGGATAGGGAACAAAACTATTAAGCCAGTGACTTTGCTTAGTTCATTGCATTTTAATTAAAAGTAAATGAAATTTAGTTTTTGTCCTAAAGTCCCTTGTTTTATTTGTAGGCTGAATTTGTACTGGGGTTAAAGCAAACACTTGATGATTGAGAGTTAAACAATGGTGGAGAAGAAAATCAATACGTGCATAAGCAAATGGCTTCAGAGTTTAAAAAGGTGATATGTTGCCCATATCCTGCCTTCTGATATAGTGAGACAAATGTCATTTCATGTGGTTTGACTGAGCATTCTTTTCATTGTTTTCTAGAATGTCTTGTGCCAGAAATTGAAGAGTAAAGTTGTATTTAACATATGAACAAATTATTATCTCCTATGGTCAGTCTATGTTTCCTCTGTTTCTTCCTTTTCAAAGCACTCATTACCTGCTGCGGATGAACAAAAACAGTTTCACAGTAGTGAATGCATCTTCAGGACATTTTGAAACTGATTTTTTTTATTTCCGTAAAATATAAAGTGTCTTTAAACAGAAAAAGAAATAGATCTTTGCCACTATGGCTTTTTGATAGGAAAGCAAGTTCCTACAGAGAATAGACTATTGGATTAGTTTTATTCCTTATAAAGTCCATTCTAAGTGGGATGATTAAAAACAAAAAACAGGCAGCTGCATGAAATTAAGTTCTTTATTCTTCACCCAAGAGCAATATCAACAAACTGTTCAGTGGGTAGGTGCAAAGATCTCCTCCTTCCAGCACAGATAATATATATTTCAATCAGACCCTCCTTTACAATACTATTCCATTATCCATTCACCCAATTTGCTCAACATCATTCCATAGAAGGAACTTCCTTCCTTCCTTCCTTCCTTCCTTCCTTCCTTCCTTCCTTCCTTCCTTCCTTCCTTCCTTCCTTCCTGCCTGCCTGCCTGCCTGCCTGCCTGCCTGCCTGCCTGCCTGCCTGTCAGGACCTCTAAGTATCTAATGAAAGACTTTCCTTGAAATGTACATTTTTTTCTCACTTTCCTGGGTAAGCTACTTTCAAGGCCTATGGACCAGTGGTGGGTTGCTGCTGGTTCAGACCGGTTCGCCCGTACCAGTGGCGGAAATTTGCACCCGCTCGCCGAACCGGCAGCGATGGCCGGTTGTCCATGGCACCGAACCGGTCCTCCAGTCGCCGTGGCTGGCAGAGAACCCTCTGTGCATGTGCAGAGGCTTCTGCGCATGCACAGAGGCTCATTTCTCCAACATGACGTAGGCGCGCGTGCGAGCGAAGCGTGCACGTGCATGCAAAACATGCACTTCCGTCGCGATGCGAACTGGTAGGGAAGGTAAGTGGAACCCACCCCTGCTGTTGACAGTGAAAAATGAGGCCAATAAATCTGGAACAAAACAGATTCTTAATAAGAGTGTAAATGCTCAGATAAAGTATTATTTCTACATATTCTAACAAGGTTAACACAATTAATTGATGTTCTCTGCTCTTAAAAACACTAGCTAGGAGAGATGTATAACTCATTTTTTCATAAACTTTGGTTGCATATAATAATATAATAATAATCTCTCTAATTATGGGCAACTAATCCATTGTACCATTTAACTGAAAAATGACATAAATGCCCTGTTCCCAAAGCAACCACAATTTTCACTCCTCCACCAAAATCAATGAATCATCATTATGTAAACAAAGGTCCATCAATTAATTGTGTTAACCTTGTTAGAATATGTTGAAATAATAACCTCCTTATGTAATGCGTGTTGAGATGAGTTCTAAGTCATAAGGCCACAGATTTGTCCATTTAGCCCAGTTTTTTTAAAAAGGAAAATAAGTATGATTCTCTCTATCCAAAAATACTGAACTTACCAAATCTTATAAAAATCCTAAAAAATAAGATAATTGTGTAATTTTATAATCATGCATACAAGAAAAGTATTAATGAGAAAATAAACTTTAATACAGTAAAGCAATTTTTAGATGTTATTTATTAATTAAAGATTTTACCACCAAATAGTCCAAGCTGTCTGGTCATCTTGCATTAGAAGATTAGATATTGTAGGGGAGACTGACCATTGTTTTTCCCATTCAAATTATACACTCTTTGATGTTACAGGTCTGCCTATCAGAAAATTATCTTTGTAACTCCCTTTTCAAAAACCATGCTATTAATATTAATGGGGTTAATTTTAATTAGAAAACTATCAAGTGAAAATAATCATATTTGAAAGTTATTTTTGAGAAAGTAAATATCATGTTTGTCCAGTCGGACTTTTCATGATAGAGGCAACTTAGGAAACATTACTGTTGTATTATATCAAAATGAAGAATTCTTCACATCTCCCACATGGCCTGGAAAAAGAAAAGGAAGCACAATAATGTTTGCTCATTGTTTTCAGAAGATAAAGTAGTTGTTAGTGTCCAGCAGTAACATTGTTTGATAAGCTTTCCGACAGTGTTCATTCCCAGAGTTCTCATAATATAAGTTCCTTTAAGTCATTATGCAGATCCTGATCAATTGATAAGACAGAAACTATAAGAAAAGTTCCAATAGTGCTGAAATCTCAATTGTTACCATAAAAGAGAGCTTATTCAACACAATTTGAATACTACAAAATACTGCAGAAGCAATTAATTATCATGTAGTGAATCTTGGTAGACACACAAACACACACACAAATCCTCCAACTGTTCCTAATCCACTGTTGGAAGAAATGTCCATCTGGGTTCAGTTCCAAGTGGGAAACATGGAGACTGCTTGGAAAGATGGTTTAATGGTGGACAGGACCACATGGTTAGAGGTCCTGGGCAAAAAAAGAACACATGGGTGAGAGAGGGAGAGAGATTTATACCCTCTCTTGGACCCCGCCTTGGAGCTTCCTGTTCCTGTGTAAGAAATGTATTCTGATTGGTTGCCAGACTCCCATGGGGCCATGCAGGGGTAACTTTGTAGGTTTTCTTGAGTCCCAGGCCTGGTTGAACCTTGCTGGGTGATGAAGTAATGAAAGGGCTTTGGGCAATTCCTATTATGGCTTAATGGCTTTGTCCTGGTTTGGATCTTGAGTGAGGGCTAATCCTATCATGTCCTGAGGGCCATGTCTTTTGTTTTGTAGATAAGCTTGCCCAGCCTTTGTCTTGTAGATAGGTTGGCACCAAAATATCTGCTTGGCGGGGGGGGGGGGCAGGGAGCTGAGGCTCTGAGTTTATGTCTTTAGAAACATGTTTCTCCTTTAGGGAAAATATAATATTCTGCCTTTTTAATATTTCCTAGAATATTTCATTTTTCTAGGAGAGGGGTGGGTACTAACTTCCTACACCACAATTAAAATACTATTTTGGCAAAAGAAACAAACTATTGTTCAGCTACTTGGAGATTTATTGGTTGGGGTACATACGGTAGACACTAATCATTTCCAGGTCTTGGGAGCTGAAGGGCTGACATAAAAGTTAAAACATGAGACATGCAATGCAGCAGTAAACCACCAATTTGAAAGCAGAAACTATTTATTGAATATTGATAAAGATAAATTACTATCATCTTGAAAAATATTTATTCCACAGGCTGATGCAGTACAGAGAACTAGAATCCTGGTTAAGACGAGAGATCTTTCATTGTGCATAAAAGCAAGCTGGATGGAATTGTGCCAAAAAGAAGTCAATGGGAACCTTGAAGTGGATGATTGACAGCTCAAGGATAAAGATGTAGATATATGGGTGACATGGAAAGATATTTTAGAATAGGCCTCAGTAATCAAACAAAATTTGAGCACTGTCAAAGTTATACAGCAGACCTGATGCACAGCAAGAGCCAGCATTTTTCCATAAAAAAGTCTACAGATTAGCCTCTTCCTATTTATAAAGTTATGGAAGTATCTATAGAACCATGGTTGAAATCTGTCATGAAAAGCCACTTTTCCTGATTCATAGTCCATACTAATATTATCCTTCATTCTGATATTGTTCATGTAATCCACGGCGCGGGAGGAAGCGAAGCGGCGGCGAGGTAAGTTAGAACCCACCACTGGATATAATCCATGAAGGTGTAGATCAATATTAACTTCTTTTATAAAACTCTTAATCTTTAAGATGTTACAAGAATCAGATTGTTATTTGGGAAAATCCCATAATTACTTGAAAAGTAGACTACTTGCCTGATAATTCAGAAATTGTTTATGATTTATCCCACTTCAGATCGGTAACTTGACATGAATTTTCATAGCATGGAATTTCCCACACAATAAGAACTTCATTAAAAATTAAAGTTGATTTTTCTGGGTTGATTTTAGTCAGCTAACATGTTGTACTATTGTTTAAGTGCATAAATAAATAATAAAAACACAGAGATTATGGTAAAATAAAGATGTCCACACAATTATAAATTATTATATTTTTAAATTGGAATAAAATTTCTGCATCTTTTGGTGAAAATGACTGGCAGCTAATCCGTATCCTCTGAACAGTTGGATGCTAACTTTTTTTTCTTTTCTTCCACTTATTGCTTTTTCTTTGATTTCTTCCTTTTTCTTTTTTCTTACTTTATATTGGCTTTATAATACAATAACTTAATATTAGCTTCTATTAATTTTTAATCTTCTTTTAAAGTTTTTTTAAATTTTAATAAAGATTATAGGCAAACAAAGCTAAGACATCATGCTGATGGAAAATAAGAGGTTCCTAACATTCTGTTATGCTTCATAGCAAGTCTTGGAATAGTAAGACTTTACTCACAGACCCACACGTGTTCTCTGAATTTGGATTAAAAATAGCATCTTGAAATGATATAATCTCCTGTCTTGACTCTATTTTCAAGGTCTTCTGTTGGAGAAAATAGATTGACTTCTCCATTCCCTCTTTTAAAGCTGACATGAGATGTCTTTTGACTAAGATGCCTATTAAATTTCACGTTAATGAAGAATTCCCTCTTAGAGGGAGATGGGCTGCTTAAAAATGTGAAAAACAAACAAACCTTTTCTGAAGAATGCACAGAGATTTTGCGTACAGAAGATGTTGGGATAAATAATAAATAAAGTAAAAGGAAGTTGAAAAGGGACTTTGAAACTAGCTCCCCAGCCTACTTGTGTATGTATGTGCATGTGTGTGTGTATTTTAAGTACACTGCAGTTTCTTAACATAATAACCACACATGCACACACACACACCAGCGGTGGGTTGCTCCCGGTTCGGCCCGGTTCTGAGAACCGGTAGCGGCAGCGGCAGAAGGTTCCGCCCACCCACCCTGGATGCTTCTGCACATGTGCAGAAGTGTCGCGCACGCGCACAAGCATGCACATGAACCAGTAGCAACAGGTTTTAGAACTGCTCACCACTACTCACACACACACACGCACACACACACATGCAGGCATTAAAGAGAGGGCAAATATTATTATTAGGAATTCTGGAATGCTGGATAGCAGAATGCTTTGGTCGTACAGCAATCTGGCTGGGAGTACTGCAACAAGTTGTCCCATTCTGGAAATCTATGCTTTTAAAGTCACCAAGTTTGAGAAACACTGAACTTAGCTCACCAGGGCTCATGCAACAGATAATAAGGAAACAAATCCTTTTGTTATAGATTGAAGTGTGTGTGTGTGGGGGGGGGGTGGTGGTCATTCAGATCTGAAATCCACTGAATCATAATTCTGTTCTAAGAAACATAAGATTTGTAGTCAAAAACTATATTGCAGAGGCGGAAGAAAGGAAGGATTTGAAGGACAACAGAACTCTGATCTATGTAGATCTTCCCATAGCAGCCTGGGAAATATTACCTCAACATTCAGATCAAATATTATTCTCTGAAATTTCCACATCTGTTCCTAGACAAGAGGGGATCCCCACTTCCCCATGGTTTAGTAATTAGTTAAAGCTTTGTTGTTCTATTTCCCCACACTATTAGCTGCTTTTGAGAATGAGATCTGGAACTCTTCTTGTCTTTAAATAACAATTTATTATTTCAGGGGACTAAGCTACTCTCAAGTTTCCAGACCTGGATGTTTAACCAGTTTTATTGGAAAATAAACACATTTATTGGAAAAATGTACATATCCAGATAACCAGTTTTCTCCTGCCTGGAAGTAGCACATATTGAATTGGAAGCTTTTGCAACTAGTCTGCCATCAGTTCTAGTCTGCCTTAATAGTGTGTGGTGAATGGTGTTGTCCTGACAATTTTAATGAAAGTAATTGGTGGATTTTCCTGTTTTATCACTCACTATGACCTCATCTGATCACAGCTGATTTGCAATTTATCTTTCTTCCTCTCACTTTGTCTGTCTCATGTTCTTGCTCCCCTGTTCATCTATTACCCTTGTTCTTCTCTCCCCCCTCTCTTCTCTCCCTCTCTTCGTCTCTTCCCCCCCCACACACAATTTTTCATTCAATATGTCTTTCTTGTTCACTTCTTGTTCTCACTGCCTTCTCAGTATAAACTTCATCTCATGCCAACTATATATAGAAGATGATCTCATACCAACTTTGTGTCTCTCTTATTATGATAAAAATACTGATTAAATAAGCAGGATTCCTTTCAATAAGATGCCTAAATTTCAATTATTGCAGTAGGCTGCAGAAACCCCATTTGAATCTACAGAAACTCATGATGATTTGGGCTAGCGACTGTGTCTCAGGTAATTGCACAGAATTGTTATAATAAAGGGACTTCTCCATGGGAGATGCATTGAGCTTCTGGGGGAAAAAAAATGAGGGATAAACCTTAAGAACATCTAACAATTGGGTACTGAGTGAGTTTGGACTTGCCTCTTGTTCTTAGGTGGAAGACAAGGAAGTCTCTGCCTGCCTGGTCAGTGGAATGTAAGACAATCTTCCTCTCTGCAGCTCAGGTTAGAGCAGAATGGTAGAAGTGAGTGGGGTGGAAAGAGGATGGCTGATTATGTGGTAAGTGATGGAGAAATTGCCCAATTCATAGGTACTGTAAATAACCAAAGCAGCTTTGCTGAACTGAAGGGATGTCTTGACTCACCTTAGATCAATACCCTCATATGGATTGCCTCAAATTGGCCAATGCTGTGGGAGAGGGTCAAGCTATCATCACACTCTATAGGCATTCCAACAGTTTTCTTCCATACTACTGCACAAAAAAGACATTTGGGAGATATATATTCCTCTCGTCTCCTGATGTGATGTGTCCTTTCTGGTCTATCTCAACTAACAACATTTGATTGGAATACATGAAAGGTCATTTTCTATATTGCTAACTCCCCTAAACCATTCACCAGTGGTTTGGAGATGATGAGTGGCATGGACAGATTGCATGCATCAAGGAGGAGCAGATATTGAGTACTCTTTACTTTGGCAGTAGAAGGACTTCACGTGCAGAAACAATGGTTCCCATGGCCCTTTGGAGTGGGCAAAAGGGCCTGAGCTCAGACAAATGCAGTATAAGAAGCAGCCAATCATTGAAATGGCCCAGTGGTTAGAGTGCAGCACTGCAGGCTACTTCAGCTGACTGCTAGCTGCAGTTCGGCAGTTCAAGTCTCACCGGCTCAAGGTTGACTCAGCCTTCCATCCTTCCGCGGTGGGTAAAAATGAGAACCCAGATTGTTGGGGGCAATATGCTGACTCTGTGAACCGCTTAGAGAGGGCTGTAAAGCACTGTAAAGTGGTATATAAGTCTAAGTGCTATTGCTATTGCTATCAATTCTTCCTAGTTTAGGGAGAGAGAGCAATCGGGCTCAATTCCTGAGGTTGTTCTTACAAAGAACCAGAGACACTAAAAACAAAAAAGCTTAGAGAGGAAATTCCCACTGCTGCCAGCACACACAAATGCTTGAAATATGTACGATAGTATCTAATGAAAGAGATGAAGAAGCTCTTAAATAATATGAGTCAAAGTTTTGCTGTTAAATTTCTTACGTCTATTCATGGAGTTAAAAGAGTAATAAAAGCATTACCTCTTATCAGGAAGAAGAAAAACACTTTCTGTGGTCATGGTTAGCAAGCCAAAAAGAATGAATATTTTATCTATCTCTTGTTATACATGAATATTTCATGTGAACTTTATTTATTTGGAAACCTTGTGCAAAAGAAGAAAACACCACTAACTCTTCAGTATACAAATGTTGTTAAATCCTTGTATAAATAGTATATAAGGGACAAAGAAAACATTCTACTTCTCTCTTCAGCTCTGAAACATAGCCAGTGAAATTACCTATATAACTTTGAATGGAAAACATTAACATTATTTAGGAAAGAAAATAAAGATGCATTTGCAATGGCCTGGCTGCTATTTCTGGATCCATTTGCCTTGTACAGAGATATACTGTGGGTTTCTTGTACATGGCTAATCCATCTGATATTTCCTTTTTCAACTTTTCTAATTTGTATTGGGATAATAGAATGGTAGATCAGCAAAAAAAAAAAAAGAGAGAAAAGAAAAGAAAAGAAAAAGAAAAAGAAAAAAATAAAGCAGTTATGCCAAAGGCACCTGTGATTCACCTCTATTGTGCTAGATGAATGTAACTGCACAATTGTAGATAATAATATGCATGAAACCTGTGCTAATGTGGGTTAAATTTGAATAACAATAGACCTTCCAAATGCAATAACATCACAATTAATTGTTAAAGGTTAATAAACCTACCAGAATATCTAACTGCCATGGTGGAGTGATTAAACTTATGCTATGCTTTGTGCAAAATGAAATTATTTTAGGAGCAAACTAATGTATTGGATCTCACCTGCACCCACTATGTCAGGAGGTTAGAATTAATGGTTAGTACATACTATACACTTAGGCAAATCTACTTTTTAATCCATTGAATAGTTTTATTAAATTACAAGGGTGAAAACAATTAGTAGAACTCCTTTACTTACATTAAACTTATTTGCAATGATTGCATCTTCTCTCTGGCTGAGCAGTCTCAGTAGTATAAACAGGTCCATTACAGGTATTGATACAGGTATCTTATTGGAAAATGTTTAAAGAAGCAAAAGATATAACAGGGATATCGGGAAGAGAAAAGGACAATGAAATTAAAATATTTTAGTATTTTAGCATACATTTCAAATGAAAGAATAATTTATTTCTAAAAGAAATACATTTAGTTCCAAAACTGACACAGACATGCAGGCAGCATATTATTTAATTAATTTAAATTTAAATTAAATTAAATTAAATGCTCCCTATAGATAGAAAATGTCTTGGGCCAATTCTAGAAATACTTAGCTAGTTCTGTGAAAAAGCATTTGCTCCTTCTGTATATTCTGAATATTTGCATATCTTTGTCACTGGATGCTATCAGAGTTCCATGTGGATCCTACTTGGTAAAGGGGGGTTTGGATGAACAATCACATAATATACAAAGTACTGGTGTGAAAAAGTAATCAGCCCCTTACATTCAATCATTAGTTCCACCACATTTAGCTGTAAAACTGCAGCCATATGCTTCTTATAATAGTGATTGGTCTTTCACATCACTGTGTAACAATTCATCCATGTTAAGCTCTTATACTCAGTAACACCTGATGGCTTTCTCCATGAACTGTTCATTTCAGTCCTGCTAGAACATTTTTCTATGGTTTTCTGGTCTGAACTTTGACTTAAACTATTCCAGGACTTTACATTTCTTTCTCATTACCCATTATACTTTAGACTAGTTTGTATTCTTGGGTTCATCATGTTGCTGCATGACCTACATCTGCTTAAGCTTAAATTGATGGACAGACCTGATAATCAGCTGTAGAATTCTTTGACCAAAGTTAAAAAAAAAAGTTTACTTCGTGATGTAAGTGACCCAGGTGCTGAGATACCATCCATTCCCAAACCATTACAATACCATATCTTTATGTGATAGATTGTATGAGGGTCTTAATGCAGAATATTTGATTCCATTTAGAAAAAAATATCAATCATTAGGCTGAGATATTCAACTTTTAACTTGTTGTCCATATAATGTTCCTTCAAAGCTCTGTGATCCAAGTGCTTAATAAAAAAACATTGATGCTTTCTTTATTAAGGGCTTCTGTTTTGGTATTAAACTGTAAATCCTGTTTTTATCCAGAACTTTTGGGTTTGTGTTGATGAATTGAGCCAAGGCAAGGTAATCCTGCAATTCCCTGGATATTTCTTTGTTTTTTGTTAAGGTGGTTTTGGATGATTTTGTTTTGTGTTTTTGCAGTGATTTTGGCAGGATTATTCTTGGAAAGCTCACTGGCTCCAATACTTCTCCAAACTTCAGATTTTCTGACTGAGTCAGGAAGATCCAGAACTTTTGAAATGGTTTTATAAATTTTTTCTTCATCTGACAGTCATCAATAACTTTATTAGAAAGGTGGTTGGGAATTTAGTTTTAATCGGACATGAATATTTCCAAAATCCAGACAAAACCCAAGTCAAAATTTCATTTTTTTCATCACAAGCATAAAATCCAGAAGTGATATCCGTGAAAAATGTACTTAAATATATTCTCCTCTTTGAATAAAAGGATCAATTTAACAATTCCTGCTTTATCTTCCTTGCTGTGGAAATAGTACCGTGTTTCCCTGAAAATAAGACAGGGGCTTATATTTTTTTGAACCCCGAAATATGGCCTTGGCCTTATTATTGGGGGGGCTTATTATTTTGGGAGTGCAGTAGGCAGCGAGCGTGGGACTGCATGTCCCATCGCCGCTGCCTCCCCTCCCTGCCGCCATCGCCTCATGGAGCAGGACTCAGCAAGGCTTGTTGTGCCGTTGCATGCACGAACTGCAGGACTGCCGCAAACTTCATCATACCAGCACAATTGGTGTCCTGCCGCTCGTGGCTGTGCCAGTATGTCGAACCTCGCGGTAGTGCTGCCGTTCGTGCATGCAATGGCACAACAAGCCTTGCAGAGTCCTGCTCCACAAGGCAGCGGCAGTGGCGTGACGAGTCTCACAGAGACTCATTTCTGGTAGGTGGGACATGTTGGGCCGTGAGATGCGCGTTCTACCTGGGACTTGTAGCTCCGTCACGTTCCTCAGCGTTGTGTCCAGGAAAAAACTTTGTAATAAAAAAGTTTGATTGAACTCGTGAGTTTTTTTTATTACAACGTTTTTCCCTGGACACACCAAGGAACGCTGGAAAGGTAAGACGTGCGTCTCGCGGCCCAACACGTCCCACCCCGACCAATGGCAACAGCAGCCTGGCTGCTTCCCTTCCCTTCCCTTCCCTTCGTCAGCCTCCCTTGTGCGAAGTTTGCCCCTGTGGGGGATTCCCACGCACCGCCTTCGTCTGCATCCCCTGTCTGAAGGATGCGGGGAGGGCAGGGGGAGGATGAGCGTCCCGAGCCTGCGAGCGAGCGAAGGAGGTGTGGGCAGGAGGCAGAGCCTGCAGAGCTCTGCAACGTCAGTACGGTAGCCGCAGAGGCACAAGCAGCGAGTGCCTGAGAGTCGCGGCGCACCAGCACCTCCGCTGTGAAGAAGAGAGGGGAGCCTTGCGTTTCAAAACGCTGCCAGAGGCAGAGCCCAGAGGAGCCGAGGCAGACCCGTGGGGTGTGCGTGCCCTCACCTCTCACTTGCTCTCTCTCGCTCTCTCTCTCGCTCTCTCTCGCCTGGTGCAAAAAGAGCAGCTCCCAGCCGGGAGAGAACCAGAGAGAGAGAGAGAGAGAGAGCAAGCGAGAGGCGGGAGGGGGAAGAAACTCTCGCGGGCTGCCTGAGCAGACAGACAAACTTCTAGCCGGGCTCAGCGGCAGAAGCAGCCGGGCACATGCGGGCACAATTGGGGGGGGGCGGATGGGGGAGGGGATGCTTGTTCTGAGTTGGGGAAGGGGCTTTTATTTGGGGGGGGGCTTATTTCAATGCATGTCCCGAAAAGCCCTGTTGGGCTTATTATCGGGACATGTCTTATTATAGGGGAAACACGGTATGTATTTCTATTTGCACCTAATAATCTTTGTGAACTATCACCATTTTTATTAACAAGGTTCACTGTATTCTTTCAGATTCTTTGAACTTACACAGAAAAATACTCTTCCCCCCCCCTTTTAAAAATGCTAAACTTTTTGTTAAATACATTTCTAAAATCAAAACTTTCTAATACATCTTTTTCTTTAACTTCTTAACATACAGGCTTTGAACTTCAGTATTAAATTTAGATCCCTCTCTCCAAACTACCCTTATAGAATAATATTTTTTTCTTTTATAGACATCCTGCTTAATACCAGGTCTGTTGTTAACAAGGCCCCCCTCGTTCGGGATTTAATCCTGGAAGAGAGGGCTGACCTGGCATGCATAACCGAGACCTGGCTGGGCCAGGAGGGGGGTGTTCCCCTCTCAGAGATGTGCCCAGAATGGTTTCAGGTATTGCATCAGCCGCGACTCCAGGGACGGGGTGGGGGNTTATAGACATCCTGCTTAATACCAGGTCTGTTGTTAACAAGGCCCCCCTCGTTCGGGATTTAATCCTGGAAGAGAGGGCTGACCTGGCATGCATAACCGAGACCTGGCTGGGCCAGGAGGGGGGTGTTCCCCTCTCAGAGATGTGCCCAGAAGGGTTTCAGGTATTGCATCAGCCGCGACTCCAGGGAAGGGGTGGAGGAGTGGCAGTTATTGTCCATGAGAGTCTCTGTCCTCGCAGGATCCCTGCCCCGGAGATTGTTGGGTGT
>QLTV01001336.1:765985-794501 GCA_003457575.1 Thermophis baileyi | reverse complement strand
GCCGGACTACCCCCGCCCTGCTGACCTTCCGGAAAGCGGTGAAGACCTGGCTGTTCCGGCAGGCTTGGGGCCGTTGATCTCGCCTCTGTAATTGGCGAGGTCCGGCCATGAAACGGTATGTATGAGTTTTTAACTGTTTTTAACTGTTTTTATTATGTTTTCTTTTAATGGTTTTTTTATATTGTTGTGAGCCGCCCAGAGTCCCTTGGGAGTTGGGCGGCATACAAATTTAATAAATAATAAATAATAATAATAATCCTTTCCAAAACTCAAAATTTTTATTTAAACTATTACAACTTTTTCTTTAAGTTTCTCCTAACATAGGTACTCTCTAATACATTTTCAATAACATTTTGCATACTTTAATAGTTACTTAAGCATTATATAAATAAAAGAATTACATTTTCAAATTTTGGATTGAGAATTTCTTTCAATTACAAATATCCAACAGATAGAAATCCATCCTAATTCCAGTTAACTAGTTAAGATTAAGTCACTCCTTCCAGCTTGTCTTCATGGAGTAAAATCTTTTTCTTCTCTGGAAAGTTTATCAAGTAGTTATAAGCAACGTTCCCTCTAACAAGGGAAATCGCTGCGCGGCAGTTTGAAACTGCTGCGCGGCGATTCCCTGTCACGTGCGCGGCCGCGCAGCAACGTTCCCTCTGACATGGGAAATCGCTGCGCGGCAGTTCAAAACTGCTGCGCGGCGATTCCCTGTGACGTGCGTGGCCGCGCGGCCGCGCACCTTAGAGGGAACAGTGGTTATAAGCCTACCTTTTTCTCAAGGATTTCTCAACGTTGTTAATATCCCTACAGAAAAAATCCCAAACTTGTATTTTTAAAAGTTTCAGGGTTTTTTTGAAGCTCTTCTTTCAGTTGTGTTGAGAGATTTATGTTTAAATGTTGTTGTCAGGTTTATATTTCAAAATTTCAGTTGACTCCTCTGCATTTTCAGCTATTTGTGAAGTTGCCTCAGTAGTTTGGTAACTTTCTACACATTTGCATCTCTGAAGTTGAGAGGTTTTTTGTTTTTTTTAAATCATCCTTGGAGCACAGCTGGTCAACAAACTGGTGGATTTTATTTAGACAATTAGAGAATCTCTAATAATTTGGTCCATCTTGACTTTTTTTTATAAGTCACTTAGGAATTGCTAGCCATTCAGGAATCATAAAAATCAGAAAGTTTTAGCCACCCACAACAAAACACACCAAGCTACAAGTTACTACAGTAATAAACTAAAACCACAGCTTTCAGTTTTTATGATTCTCCATCAGCTTTTTTTTTTTTTGCTCCACACTTCTTTATTTTGGCTTGCCTTAGCAGCCTTCTTCCTTGATGTTTAACACTAAAAAAATCCCCAAAATGGCACAGGTCTTCAAAAAGGCAGAGCAGCAGAGGTCGGTTCCTCCCGGTTCTCACCAGTTCTATAGAACCAGTAGCAAACCACTGGTGATGTCACGGAGCCAGTTCTGTTGGTGCCGGTCCATGGACGCCACCATCTTTTTTTTGGAATTTTTTTGGGGGGGATTTTTTTTTTTTGGAATTTTTTGCTGATTTTTTTCTTTTGCGCATGCGCAGAAGCCGAGTCCCCAGCACTGTGCATGCACCGCCATCTTGTTTTTGGCTTTTGGGGGGGCTTTTTCTGAGAATTTTCAGCACTGCACATGTGTGCACGCAAAGCACATGCACGTGCGCGGGGCACGGTCACGCAGCATGCAATGCGTGCACAGCCATGCAGCGTGGGAGGAAGCGAACCAGCGGCGAGGTAAGTTAGAACCCACCCCTGCAGAGCAGGCTGTGTCTAAAGAGAGCCTCTTTTAACTTAACTTAGTAAAGATTAATAGTTCTTAAAAGTGATTAAGAAATAAAAGGCACAACTTAACTGTCCATTTGAAAGGTAAATTTAAAAACAGCTGCTTCTTCAACAATGAACTGATTGCAGCCCCACTCCCTAGCTTTTAGCATGCAGCAGCTTTGAAGCACAGCTCCTGAAGTTGCTTGCAGACTTCAGCTGTATCAGAGGTTCTTGAGGGGTAATTTTTAGACTCTCCTTGATCCGGGTGGGTCATAAAAACTGAAGGAATGCCAATCCCTTCACTTAGTAGTTGAAGAGCTACAACCCAGGGAAAAACCTTTCAGGGATCCCTCCCTGAGCCTGAATTTAGTCAGCCATCTTTACCAGAAGTTTCGTATATGTAATTTTCGTAATGAGAGAGGAAATCATAGGTTTTTATGGTTTTCTAAAGTCTGCCTACTTTACCAAGGTCTGCTCTAAATTGTAGGCAGAGATTCAATGCATAAAAAGCAAATAAAAGCATTACAGATTTGTTCTGAATGAATTTCTGTTAATTTAATCCTTGGCTGTTTGATGTGCAAACACTAAGCAGAGTTTATATTTGTCAAGAAGGATAATCAGTACAGGAATTCCCGTCATATCTGCTTTTTGATAATTGCTTTGCATTTGCTCACTAATGTCCAACTTTCACCTCTGACTTGTAATGTATATTGAATTTTCTATTTTATTGAAAGGAAGATCTGATGACAATTTGCAATAATGGCAAGAAAAATGCTTTCAGCTTTTAAATTCCCTAATAAGATATTAAACAATAGATTTCTCTATTTTTGGGGGGAGAAAATACGATAACAACTATAGATAATATTTTCGGTGCATTCATTTTTTTTACAGTAGTTATACATACACATATGATTGACATTTACTATCAAAAACATTAGAATAGAATAGAATAGAATAGAATAGAATAGAATAGAATAGAATAGAATAGAATAGAATAGAATAGAATAGAATAGAATAGAATTTTTTATTGGCCAAGTGTGATTGGACACACAAGGAATTTGTCTTGGTGCATATGCTCTCAGTATACATAAAAGAAAAGATACGTTTGTCAAGAATCATAAGGTACAACACTTAATGATAGTCGGGGTACAAATAAGCAATCAAATCATATTAGGAACCAGTCAATGTAAATCGTAAGGATACAAGCAACAAGTTACAGTCATACAGTCATTAGTGGGAGGAGATGGGTGATGGGAACGATGAGAAGATTAATAGTAGTGCAGACTTAGTAAATTGTTTGACAGTGTTGAGGGAATTATTTGTTTAGCAGATTGATGGTGTTCGGGAAAAAAGATAAGTATATCATTTTGCTTTTTATTCTTTTTATATTAATTTTTATTGAAGTTTAAAATTAGAAAGATAAAAAGTAATACAAATTTTTAAAAATATTAAAAAGTAAATGAAAAGATAAAAAGCAAGAGACTGTGAGTTCAAGTCCCACCTTGGGCATGAAAACCAGCTGGGTAACCTTGGGCCAATCTCTCTCTTTCAGCCCAGCCTAACTCATAGGTTTGTTGTTGTGGGGAAAATAGGAGGAAGGTTTCAACATGTTGGCCACCTTGAATTATTTGTAAACTTAGTAATAATATTCCTTTATGTATGGCTAGATAATTAATGGTTAGAGTACTGCCTTTGATGTGAGAGACTGAGGTTCAAATCTTCACTTGTATCTACCTTATTAGTAGGGGTCATTGGGCAAGCACTCCCTAATCGCTTTACCTACCTACCTACCTACCTCAAAATATAAGAATCACACAAACAAAGACAGTTATACTGGCTTGGATGTCACCTGAATTAACATGTCAAATGCTGAGAAACCAGGAGATCAGTTGATACGTGGGCTACTGGAACCAACCATATATAGACAAGTCAAGAGGCCTAATGAGAAGGGATATATGAAGTGTATGAGGAGACTATGGATGGACAGATGACCCACATCCAGACTAATCAAGAAACAGCAAGTTACTGTAATGGATGCCCACAAAGCCAGCTTGGATAACAAGGAAGAGATGGCCTCAGGGACTTCAGAGCAAGGCTTAGAGGAGCATCTGGAAGACATGGAGGACTGTGAACC
The DNA here is from genome assembly GCA_003457575.1 of Thermophis baileyi. NCBI lineage: Eukaryota > Metazoa > Chordata > Lepidosauria > Squamata > Dipsadidae > Thermophis > Thermophis baileyi. The sequence goes on along the minus strand of QLTV01001336.1, from coordinate 790,571 downwards.
AGGAGGGGATGGGTAAGAGGAGGAGGAGAGGCCATGAACATCAAAAGGGCAGGAGGAGCGATTGGACAAGTGGCTGGCTGACAAAGAGAGGGAAGAAACAACTTGGAGACTCAGAAGGCCAACTAGAAGCAGAGGGTAGAGAAGGGGCACAGCTGCAGATAGTGGGGATATGAAGGAACCAGCTCATCCACCAGATACCAGGGTACCCAGGGCCGAGAGGATGGGTGCAACAAAGGTAAATGAGGCTACTTGTGAAGAGTCAGCTTTGCCCCCCTAATGAGTTGCAGTGGACAGAGGTAATTTAGCCTACAACATGAAACAAAGCAACTTATAGACGTCTATAAGTGAACAACTTATAGACTTCTCGCTGTGCATTTGTTCAGCTGTCATAAATCTTTGAACTTTACTTCTTCAACCTTGGACCTGGATTTTGGTTTTAGCTTGGACTTGTCCTTTGACTTAGAACCTGTGGGTGACTTTACAGACTTGCTGTTTTGTGGTGGTTCCTATGTGGGGTGAGTCCTGGGAATACTATTCGGGGGTGACGAAGCCACAATAAAGACTTCAAATCCACATGGTGTGTGCATGTGTGAGCAGGACAGTATCCTTCTTGTAATTTGTCAATTTTGAATCCATATCCAAAACTTCCTGATTTTTAGTTGTATCCTCTTTTACCTCTTCTTTTGAACCCATTTTATAATATCAGACATTCTTAAGACAAAATTCTGAGTATATGGTTGCCAACTATCATTGAATTTTTCAGTGTAAAAATGATTTTCTCCATTCTATACTAGTGGGTTTTCTCCTTTAATTATTAGCGTTGATTCTTTTTACTTGCCTCTAGTAATCTATCTTTAATACCTCATCTTATTGTGGTTTTTCTCTAATCCAGAGGTCCTTGACTCCCAGTCTACAGCCCATTACCAGTCTGCAGCCCATTGGAAACTGGACCATGCAAGCCGCAGGTGAGTGCATGAGCATGTGAAGCTGCATTTGTGCAAATGGTGGGTGCGCATGTTAAACCAGCCCCTTTCCTTTCCACTGCTGCAGCTCTGCCAGTCTGCAGAGCTGAAAAGGTTAAGGACCACTACTCTAATCCATAATATTTTCCCAGAGAAAGATTTCTTATACTTAAATTCAAACTATTCATATTTTAAAAAATATTTTAAGAAAACTTTAAGAAGCAAGCAAAAAGAAATATTTTTATGATGACTTCAAATCTTATTTCTAGTTAATCTGACCCCTTCCTCCATTTAAAAACTAACCAAAATCATTCATTTTCTTTCTTATTTCTAAATATACTTTTTAAAAGTTTTACATTTACAGGAAACTTCTTTCACTGTGGACTGAAAGAAAATCACCCTGTATAATCAAACCTGTCCTTCTGAAGATTCTTCATATCCAAAAAAGCTATTTACTTTCAATTTTACTATTTTTTAATTTATATATCAAATGTAGAAATCACCCATCTCATTCACAGGGCAATTCTGGGCAACATACAATTTAACGAATGAATGCTAATATATGTGTCCCAGAATAATGTTGTAGAATCCAGTCTGGGTCGGTCACTGGGACTAGAGGGTTTGTCTTCTGAGCTTTCGGACTCGTCCTGGAGCCCATCTTCAGGGAACCTCTCTCTAGCAGAAGTTCTCTAGCACACACTCTGGTAGAGAGAAGTTCCCTGAAGATGGGCTCCAGTTCGAGTTCGAAAGCTTGGAAGACAAAACTTACGGTTCCGGTGACTAACCCAGATTGGATCTTGCAATGTACAATTAAAAACATAAAAACCATATAAATATTACAGTATATTCCATTAGAAGGCAGATAAAACAAGAATGGAATAATTAAAGCTAAAAAGAGAAGGGAAGGGCCTCCAAGGTGATAACCAACCCCAAGGTCGTGTGCTTCTCTGTGAGCAACAAGTGACTCAGCACAGCCAGGTCTTCAGATACTTCCAAAGCACCAGGAATGGTGGATGACAGGACAAACGATAAAACAATGCATCAATTGCCTTTTTTAAAAAAAATAGAAAAATGGAAGAAACTTGGGGAAAACAAAATATAGCATTCATGATATGGTAGGTCTTTGAAAGAAATGGGCCATTTAAGAAAGGCGATTTTTCTTTCTTTAAAAACAACAACTGCCAGTTCTTGCATTTATATGCATTCCGATGCTTAAACTGCATTTTTAAATTAGTTTTAAATTCTATATGCAGACACATGTAAAAAAATATAAACTCGATGATCATCTATACTGAAATGGATTTCCTCACAACTTGAATCTATAGTCATGATATGAGCCAAATTCTCAAAGTCCTTTCTTTTCAATATGTACAGGTAATCCCTGTGTTATGAGCGTTCTCTTAATAAATGTTTGAAGTTATGTGATAAGCACCCCCTAGCATTTACGAACAAGTCCAAAAACTACGAATCTTGCAGCACCATGGCAGTTGTTCGCCCTTACGAACAACCGCAGAGGTTCTGCAACATTCGTCCCAATACTCTGTTTAGGCACCCAGAGGCCTTGCCTGGCATGTTGCCTGCTGAAATGGAGCTTCTGAGGGGTGGATACCTAGCACGTTGCCAGCTGAAATGGAGCTTCTGAGCGGATCTACCCCTCAGAAGCTCTATTTTGGCCGGCAACATGCTGGGCAAGGCCTCTGGATGCCCGAACGGAGCTTCTGAGGTGCCCCTCAGAAGTTCCATTTTGGCTGGCAACATACCAGGCAAGGCCTGCAGAGGCCCAAACGGAGTGTCGGAGGGGCGCACATGGCTGAGAAGCTGGAGAGGAGACTGCTTGCTAGATTTTCACAATGTAAGTGACCCGGCGCAGCAGGTTGGGTGGGAGGAAAGCAATTGTGGGGAGCATGAGGTATTTCAGTGGGTCAGGGAAGCCTTAGGTGGTCTTCCGCAGGTGGCCTGTTCCATCACTACCCCCCCCCCCCCGTGGCCTTCCCCACCCTGAAATATCTCATGTGCACATAACAACCCTCGCTTTTGATTAGACAATGCGTGGGTGAAAGGAGGGAGTGATCCCGTTCAAGGCACGAGATTCACTCCCATGAATCCTTGGGTTACGAATTGAATGGACAGGCTCCATTGCATTTGTAACTCGAGGACTACCAGTATTCATTCTTTTCAACAAATCTTGTTCACACTCTGCAACATAACATTGCAGAATTTAAATTGCTATTTTTAAAACTTTTCAGTGATCAGCCATAAACCCTACATGTCCTCCCTTATATAAAAACACATCTGAACATTATTGTCACCAGTCACATTCCCTAGATTATTCTTGTTATGAAGCCTCATTTAGTAAAATTTTGTTCTTTCTTCATTCCATTCCTACTCTACTAATATCTATCTTTCTTTTCTGTCATACTTTCCATTTTCAAATCCCCTTGGCTGAGACTTCAGCATGCTGGAGGCAAGAACTGACTTATATCTGTGATCAAAAGAGGGTTTATAACCACAATTGTAGAAATAGTGAATTGGGTCAGAAAAAATTAAACTTCACAGATCATCAGAAACCAATTCAGATTGACTAAAGTCATACTGAGCCTGAAAACATTCAGATCTAGATATTATGGCTCTGTGGGTCTTTGAAAGACAGAAGCAAAACTGCTCAACACATTTAGTGAAGCAGTGTGACCTTTGGCTTCTAAGAATAAAGCATTTATGTTGCTTTGCTTAGCCTGTCTTCAGAGGCCACTCTGACAATTCAAGGTACTAGAAATATTGGAACAGATTTCTGAATAGCACCTGCACAGAATCTCCTTTGGGCTTTCACTAGTGCAAAAGGAAAATACAAACCTCCAGATGCTGAGCAATAACATGAACAAAGAACCCTTCCTGTGTAGGATCAGAAAGATGGAATGACATTTCCTGAAAAATGTGCTTGGTTTCAAATTTGAGTGCCAAGTAAGCAACCTATTTTACTAGGATTCAGGAAATAAGTCACAGGGTTAGGGTCTGTGGCTTTATTTATTTCTTAAGATGTATTGGTTTTTATTTATTTTCATATCCTACTTATCAATTTTTATTATTCATTTTAATATTCTGGTTTTCCCTCTAGGATATTTTTAACCCAGAGATAAAATGTAATATTTAAGTATCAATAAATAGGTAGGACAGAAGGATGCTTTACAACCATACCCTGTTCCTTTTTTAAGTGACAGAAGAGGACTAAAAACTTGATTGTTGTTTGGTACCATAGTTATATTCTCTGTTGGACTGCTGCAAAATCTGAGTGCATGATTGTATATTGTACTCTCATTCAGTCAATCTTAGTCACAGGAGACCTTCCCTATCAAACATTAATAGAAGATTGATGTTGGAGGGAAAATGGTCAGCCCCAATTCCTCTTTGTGCCCCCTATCACTTAACCTAATAAGATGTATAGATAGGATAGGTTTGCTTGACATTCTGAGTAACTACATGTTACTGAGTAACTACATAACAGAATGTATATTTTACTATCAACTGCTAGCATGGTTTCTTCTTAGCCAACTAAGCAGAAAACTACAGTGCAAGTATATAAAATTGGAACCCATAAATTGCACTCCTTTGAATTTATTTGCTCATTGTTGAAAAAAAATGTAACATACATGATAAAGTGAAATTTAAAGGGCCACCTTTTGTTTTGAACTATTTTCACAGTACCTAAAAAGTGAGCTGAAAAATACATCTGAACAAAGATTTGCATTGTCCTGGTTCTCAATTGCCATTTGTAAATGTAAAAGAGTGTTTTTGCTTTTGCATTAGATATTGCTTTGTCCAAGGAATCTTTAAAAAGGTAGCTCATATGTCTCCAAATTATGCAATGATTTAGATTTTTCTGGAATATTAAAATGGAAGTCTTCAGAAGATAACTGTCAAAATAAATCATTTCTCTGTCCTGAAAAATTGACTATAAATAGACACAAAAGACTAATAAAAATTAATGTGTTTGAATTTTAAAAAGTTCCATTTGCTTCAATTTTAATTTCTGCAGAAATGAACACACTTTGCTGATAATTGAGTAAAAATGAATTGGCCTTGGGTCACATTTTCTTCACAGCAGTAGAGAAGCACAACATTACAGAAGTGGTTTGCCATAAACATGTTCTTTTTATACTTCTTTGCCTACCATCAACCCTTGAATTTTCTGATGGTTTCTCATTCAAATACTAAAGGTTGTTCCTGCTCAGCATGTTCTGACATCCGTTAGGGTAAACTGTGATCATCCAAATGAGTGGTTCAAGAAAAAAAATGCAACTAGGAAAAAAATGGCTCCAAACAGAATTTTATATCTGTACAGTGCTTTTTGGAGTAGACACACAAAGATAAATATTGTTCACAAAGAATTAGCTTGTTAAGTGTACAATAAACATAAGAATCAAACTGCCGAACTGCTGGCAGTCGGCAGTCATTAGAATTAGCCTGCAATACTGCATTCTAACCACTGCACCACCATGGTTCTTACATTTGTTACTTAGTTTCTTTGCAGTATCAACAAAAAAGTTATATCCTGTGGATTTTGTCCATCCTACACTGACTGCACCAGGGGTGGGTTTTAACTTACCTCGCCACCGGTTTGCTTCCTCTCGCGCCACATGGGTACGCGTGTTGCGCACCGCGCGGCCACGCGCGCATGCGCAGTGCCAAAAACCCAGCTTCTGCACGTGTGCAGAAGCCAAAAACAAAATGGCGGTACCTATGGCGCTGCCGAGAGACCTGGTTTGTGGGTGTGGCCAGCCAGCCATTGCTCCCAGTTCGGCGAGCGGGGGGAAATTCCCGCTACCGGTTCTATAGATCCAGTCCAAACCGGGAGCAACCCACTTCTGGACTACACATAAAGATTTGCTGAGGAATTAAGTCAGTTGGATTAATGATTTATAGTAACTGAATTACTGCTATGGGTTGGCATCATTATTTCTATGAACTGTAGACTAACAGCTGAATGAGGCTTCACAGACTTACGGTTATACAGCATTTTCTTTCAGTACAGGAAGGTATAATACATCTCATTGTTTTGGCTTCTGTGATAGTTTTCCTACTTAATTTTTTTTTAAGCAATACTTAGGAAATATTCACATAAGTTGCTACATTGTAATCTTCTTCTACTTAATGCCATTCAGGTATTGGACTACTGCACCTATAATTCTCAAACAGATACATGGTACAGAGGTAGACTGTAGTAGAAGATGGAAACTGAAAGGCAATGGCTTAGGAAAAACTTGCTAATTTCTACATCAGACTCAAAAATTGTTACTCTCTACATCAGGGATGTCAAACTCGCGATGATACATTGTCATCACGTGATGTATTGCAACTCCCCCCCCTTTGCTAAAATGGGGATGGGCATGGCCAGTGCATGACACCTCTGGCCCACGGGCCACGAGTGACACCCCTGCTCTACATAGTTGTTTACTATTATCTGATCTTTTTTTTCTTATAAAAAGGGATGTTTTCTGAAGAACAAGTAAACAGGACATGTGCTATTTGCCACCCTTATCTATAATTGAGGTAATAATTGGGTTTGACCTTACAGGCTTTTCATAATAAGGATTAAGCTATTTCTATGTGGAGAATGTCATACACATAATGAAATGCAGCAATATATCCCTTAATAATAAATTGCAGATTGTGTAGATAACATTGAAGCCAAAATAAATATTGCTGAAATATTTATTTACTTATTTGCAATATTTATAATTTGCCCTAAACCTGAAGTATGTGAAAGAGGTATCAAAGTACTCAGAAGATACTTTTGGTTTGTCATAATGCAAACATACACATACATACAAAGGCTTGAACCTCTTCTGTAGCCATAGAATATTGAAAATCCATTGGTACAGAAAAGCATATTGTTTGGAAGTGTCTGTGTTAACTTGGTCTTCTGGAGCTCCATGTACTACATTTATTTAACCTAGAAAAGTATATGCCAAGTAAATCTACTGTGATACTTGGCTTCCAGTTCCATCTTCAATCATACACATTTTGAGTTTTATTATTTCAAAGGACACTTCTAGCTGCCATTTATAAAAGAATGTGTATGTTTGCTTCTTAAGTGGGATAATAGCATGATCAAAGTGAGTACAGAAATAAAACTCTGTGAAAGAGCAGTGCAACTGCTCCCTTGGAAACACAAATATCATGCACGTTTTGGTATATCCTCTTGGCAAAAGTATGTGCTCATTTTCAGAATAATAAAGGCTTTTTCATAGCAGTTTAAATGCCTTCTTTTTTTTCTTACTTTTCTTTAGTGGACATAAATATGATGGTGACACAGCTGATGCACCTGGAGCTTTTCCAGTATTATTGGTAAAAAGAAACAAAAATGAACTTCTTGTTTTCCAGGCTCCAGTTCAAGCATTAAGAGCTGGAAATAGCACAGTAGCCTATTAGCCTTGGCCAATAAACCTCAGAAATATTTTTTGGTGATTACCCACCAATATATTTAGAAATCCAATCTAAAGAATGACATTCGTAGAGAACGCCTTCAGCAATTTATATGGTACCCCTGCACTATCCCAGCTTCTTCAGTACTACAGTTCCATAAAAATCCAAATGATTTTTTCTCTACCTCAAATCACAAAAAATTGTTACAATTCTCCTTAAGTAAAAAACTAATATCTTTTCAGTTTTTTTTATTACATAATGTTCATTTCAGGTTCACGAATTGCAAATAATTACAACAGGAAAGCACCTTTGTGAACAAAATAAGCAAACAAAAAAAAACAAAACAAAGCCCACCACCACCCTTCCCTTTAGCATCACTGATAGATGGTAAGTGTCAAATTGGGGACACCAATCTCATAATTGGCCCATTGGAACGTATAAAGGGCATTGTGACTGCAGATGTCCTCACTGCAATACACTGAAAGATAGCTAAAAGTCGCTATCAGCAAAGCCAGCTGGTAATTTTTACAATTGTTTTTTTTTTCTTCTCGATGGTTTAGATCTTTCACTTTTATGACACTTATTAATATGGATTTTGTATTTTATATTTTTTATTTGTTGTTTTTTTATGATTGTTGTGTGCCACCCGGAGTCACTTTTGGCGAGATGGGTGGCTATATAAATTAGATAAATAAATAAATAATAATGAGGACTACTCAGAATGACACTTTTTTGCTAACTGACTGGTTGACTGTCTAGTGTCTGGTTGGTTAGCAATAGCAATAGCACTTAGACTTATATACCGCTTCACAGTGCTTTACAGCTTTCTCTAAGCGGTTTACAGAGTCAGCATATTGCCCCCAACAATCTGGGTCCTCATTCTACCCACCTCGGAAGGATGGAAGGCTGAGTCAAACTTGAGCCCGTGAGATTTGAACTGCTGAACTGCAGCTAGCAGTCAGCTGAAGTAGCCTGCAGTACTGCACTCTAACCACTGCACCACCTCGGTTACCTGACAGATGAATGATAGTGAGATGGCCATAACAGTTGTATCATGTGAGAGGACTGGGAGGTGATCCTGCTGCTTCAGGTGTTTTTTGGAATGCTCCTGCTTCTCCTTATACATCCAACTTGACATCTGTTTTGCCCCCTCTCTCAATTTTTAAAATTAATAGCATAGATAAATTAATGAATATTTTAAGAAAGAACAATTATATATGTAGAATACTAAGGGATTAAGGGAAAAGATAATGATGCAATACAATAATAGAATGAGGAAAGCTTATACTAGTTATTCAAAGAATCTTCTTGCACACATTGTCATATGGTTTATAGCCTAAACCAGGGGTGTCAAAGTAGCGTCATCATGGCAGCAGAGGTGGGTTACTCCCGATTCGGACCAGATTGTCACTACGTTCATGTTAATTTGTCAGCTGGACTCTTATTCTGAAACGACACTGTACACTGATATGCAGTCATGTGATACCTGTACTGCGCATGTGTTAATCTTTCCTTTGTTCTCTTTGTTCTTCACCATGTAGACACAGACTTAGATGTTCTTATTTTTGTCTTGCAAATATATTACTTTTATTCTTTCCTGGACTCCGGTCTTATTCTTGAGGATTGAGAGCATGGGAACAAGATTCATTTCACCTCTAATTATTTTTCTCCGCAACACAGATCACCCGAACTGGTAGTGACACGCTGGTGACATCACAGTGATGTCACAGATTCGGTTCGGTCAGTGCCAGTCCGTGGGCACCGCCATCTTTTTTTTTGGAATTTTTTTTGAATTTTTTTTTGAATTTTTTCCCAGTTTTTTTTTCTTCTGCGCATGCGCAGAAGCCGAGCTTCCAGCACTGTGCATGCATCGCCATCTTGTTTTCAGCTTTTTTTAAAAAAAATCTGATTTTTCAGTACTGCGCATGCGTGCACGCGCCATGCGTGCGTGCACCCACCAGGCGCACCCACGCGGCGTGGGAGGAAGCGAACCAGCAGTGAGGTAAGTTAGAACCCACCTCTGCATGGCAGCATCACGTGATGTATCAGGAACCTAACCCTTCGCTAAACCAGGCATGGGCATGGCCAGCGTGTGACACATCCAGCCTGCGGGCCGCGAGTTAGACAGACCTGGCCTAAGGTATTGCCAGTTTGGTTAAAATATTCTAGTTCAACCTCTCTGATTGTTACATAAGGACTTTACATAAGGACTTACATAAAGACTTCAGAGCAAACATTACTATGTCCTGTTTCAAACAAAATGTCCCTGGAAATTGCAAGGAAAGTTCTTTCCTCTTCTTTGATGTCAGCATTTAGTTTTCATATGCCTGATGAATACAGCAGTTTTTAAGGTGCAATAACCTGTATATATTATCTTTCAGTAAAGAACATCTTTAAATTTCAAGCTTTGGAGACAAGATGGGCAGCACACCAATAAAATAATAAATAAATAAATAAATTTAAATTAGCTGCTTTGGGTAGCAAGATGGGCAACACATATTAGTTAATCTTTCAATCTTTTAAACTTTGTTAAATTTTTGTTATCTAGTTTAAAGAAAAGCATTTAATCAATGAAAGATTTATAATGAATATACAGAGAACTGTGCTTCTGCACTGAATTATATTCATGGTTATTTTTAAATTATTTCATCCTTGTTCCTACTGTAGTATGCCATCATTGATTTAGTTTTCTTAAATGATGGTTTGTTTATTACACAAATATCCTACTATAGTTATTTGGGGTTAGCTGCAAAATTAAGATGTAATCATAGACATACTGTAGATCCAACCAAGCATAAGGTAATTAAAACAAATAAAAAGAATTTGACTTCTTTCTGAGCACTAATGAATTCTTGATCCAATCCATACAATTAAATGATAGATAGCGAATGTAGTACTTTGTAGAATTTTTACTGCAGCACAATTTGCATTAATTAATATATTATTTTGATGTATTTTTCAGTTTGGGTTCCCACAATATCAAACCTTTCTAGAAATACTTTTAGTTACATAATATAAGTTACATTTTGGAGGATCTATTTGATATGGTGGTTAAAATATCAGGCTAGAAACTCTCCTTAGGCATAAAGCATAATGGTATCTGGAAATAACCTTGGGAGACAGAACAAATCCCCAGGCCGCAGCTTATTACCAGGCCTTGAGCTGTGGACATGGCAGGTGAATGTGCATGGGCACATGTGCATCCCCACTTGTGCAAATAGTGGGCAAGCACGGGCATGTGTGCTTCGTTTGTGCAAGTGGCAGGCGTGTATGCTCACAGCTTGTGCAAATGGAGTTGCATGTGTGCCCGTGCCCTTGACCATCACTCACGCAGAACCATCCCCTCCCCCCAGCAAGTCCGCAAAGTCAGAAAGGTTATGGAATTCTGAGCTAAGAGAATGGTCAAATAAAACACAATTCACCCTGCAATAGCAATGTGGGCAAGTAGCCAGAAGAGACTCACTCTACTTTCTTGGGCTATACTGGGGATGGGGAGCAATATACTTTCAGACTTGCAAGATTTTGTTAATGTAATCTTACAATAAAATAGAATTACTTCATCTGGTCATATTTTCTGTGTGGTTTGCCTTGCAAGGCTGATACAAAGTCACCTAAGTGTAATGGCTGAGCCTCAGGTGCTGGCTCAGAAGATGAGGAAGAGCTGTCTCTGGGGACATTGGACAGGGACCAGGGAGATGAGAAAGGATTGGTGGCCAGTTTGGAAGGTTGAGGCAAAGCTTGTCAGGAACATCAGGGAAATCTGTGAGCAAATGACCAGACAAATGGCCGGCTGTGTGGGCCAGAGAACAGTTGGAGCTTCAGCCAGTCAGTGGTAATGAAGAGGAGTTGGTGCCCCCTGGATCCTAGGTCACACAGAGCTGAGTGTTAGATATTAGAAGAAAAGGCGCCAAAAGTCTGGCACCAAAGTTTAGGGTTTTTTCTGGTCTGTTTGTGGCGGGAGAATATTATTGCATTGATTGGACAAAGTTTTGGACATTGCTATATATAAAGGGGAAAAGCCAGGGGTGGGTTCCTCCTGGTTCGGACCGGTTCTCCTGAACCGGTAGAAGCCCGCTGGTGATGTCACGATGACATCACCAAACCGGATCGGCCCGTGGGGGCCGCCATCTTTTTTTGAATTTTTTTTTTATTTTTATTTATTTATTTATTTATTGAATTTTTTTGAATTTTTTTTTCCTTCTGAGCATGCGCAGAAGTCGACTTCCGGCACTGTGCATGTGGTTGCCATCTTTTTTTTGGATTTGGGGTTTTTTCCCCAGATTTTTTGTTACTGAGCATGCATCGCGGGAGGGAGAGAACCGGCAGCGAGGTAAGTTGGAACCCACCCCTGGGAAAAGCCACTGCTCCCGCAGCTGGGGGTTACAAAGTATTAAAGAAGTTACAATAGAAACAGTGTCCATCTCATTCCTGCGCCCAGAACACAACAATTGGCGAAGGTGGGATAGGAGGAGAACCAGGACCAAAATTGCACCCAGCTACAGCGAACAGAATCACTCAGATTAGCGGGGATCGGCGACATGTGTGGAAATGACCGCTCATGCCCTACCAACAGAAAATTGGGACTCTTACATAGTCTGTTTCGAGTGTTTCCTGGAAGCTAACAACTTAATGGGGCTCTCAGACAACCACAACCTTAGCTATTGTGGATCAGATATTTTTGAAACGGCTAAAGCACTTGTGGCTCCAGCAGCGGTGCAAACAATACCATGGGCGACATTACAGCAAACTCTAAGGATGCATTTTGATCCAGCCCCCTCCAAGATTGTTAGATGCCATGAATTTAATCTACAATACCAAGAGGAGAGGGAATTGATAAATGAATACATGGCTGCCTTAAGAAAAGCTGCTCTCTACTGTGAGTTTAGGGATTTGGACAAAATATTATTAGATAGAATTGTGTGTGGAGTGCGGGATATTGCATTACAGCAGAAATTACTGGCGAAACCAAATTTGACCTTACAAACAACGTTGGACGAAGCCAGAGCAATGGAGACTTCAACTAAATCCGCAGCAACCATCCGGAAGACTGTAAGCCCGCCAAATTCAAAGCAGGCAATTCCAATAAATCAGAGCATAGTAGAAAAAAATGAATTTACAGAAGAGGAAGAGGAAGTTTGCCATCTTGGAGCAGAAAAAAAGAAATCTGCAGAGTCGGACATGGTCAGGAGTGCCGGTGCCAGTTGTGGTGGGAAGCATCCGAGAGCAGCGTGTCGTTTCAAGGACACTGTGTGTAAACGTTGCGGAAAAAAGGGACATCTAGCAAAAGTCTGCCGAGCCAGCCAGCCTTCAAATTTCCATGATAGTCAACCAATGTACAAGAAGGAATTTAAAAGAGCAGAACCCAAGCAATATTGGAGAGGCAAAGAACAGAATGCAGAACCTGGAAATGCATACCAGACCACAAGTGAGAAAGCTAATACTACAACACGGGCCAAGAAGATTCGAACAACAGTCTTCATAAAAGGAGCACCCTGTTCAATGGAAGTGGACGCAGGATCCTCCCAGTCCATCGTATCCTGGTCCACTATAAAGCGAGTAATACCAACATTAAAGAAGAAGCAACTACAATTGCAACACACCCAATTAAAAGATTACCAGGGAAAGCTAATTCCCGTCCTGGGAAGTAAAAGCATTCAAGTGAGATTTAAAAAATGTACGGGACTTCTGAATCTAACAATTGTCAAGGGCTCACTGCTTAGCCTCCTGGGGCTAAATTGGTTCGAGTCATTGGGTCTCGGAGTGACAGGAGTTCATTCCATACAGGAGTTTAGAAGGATTACTTCGGGAGTTCGAGGACGTATTTAAAGACAGCCTAGGCAAGTATAAAGGGACCCCCATATCTTTCAATCTAGATTCTCAGATAGTCCCAATTAGGATAAAGCCTAGGAGAGTACCTTTTGCATTGAAACCAAAAATTGACAGTCAACTGGATAAGTTAATAGCACAAGGCATTCTAGAACCAATCGACCAAGCAAGGTGGGAGACTCCAATAGTGACACCAATAAAGCTGGATGGCACTGTCAGAATCTGTGCTGATTATAAATGCACCATTAACAAAGCGCTACAACAGAATGCCTACCCGGTGCCAGTTGTCCAACACTTATTGCACTCGTTGAGAAAAGGAAAACTTTTCGTGAAATTGGACTTGTCGCAAGCTTACCAGCAATTGCCAGTGGACCAAGCCACTGCAGAAGCACAGACAATTGTGACTCACCGGGGGGCATTTAAGTGCAACTGGCTACAGTTTGGAGTTAGTGTTGCCCTGGGTTTATTCCAAAGTCTGATGGAAAGATTGTTAGTGGGTATCCCTGGGAATTTACCTTATTTTGATGATGTTTTAATAGCAGCAGTTAGTCAGGAAGAACTTTTCACCGAATCAGACGAGTATTAACTAAATTCAAAGAAGTGGGTTTGTGTGTTAAAAAAGAAAAGTGTCAATTTGGAATTTCCACGGTTGAGTTCTTAGGATATCTCATCAATGGGTCGGGAATACACCCTACCAGGGACAAAATTAGAGTGATCCAAGATGCCCCAACACCACGGAACCCGACTGAATTACAGGCATTCCTGGGATTGTTAAATTTTTATAATATATTCTTACTGCATAAGGCTACAGTAGCTGAACCTCTTCATAGGTTGTTGGATAAGAATGCCAAATGGATCTGGACTCATAAGGAGGCTGTTAAACAATTGCTTTCTTCTGACAGTGTATTGGTTCCATTTTCAGAAACTTTGCCTGTAATACTGGTCTGTGACGCTTCCACGTTTGGGGTCAGGGCGATACTTAGTCACTGGATGCCAAATGGGGTAGAGGCTCCAATTGTTTTTTATTCCCAAACACTGTCTGGTCCAGAACGGAATTACAGCCAATTAGACAGGGAAGCATTGGCTGCAATGGCTGGGGTGAAACGGTTCCATGAGTATCTGTATGGAAGATGTTTCGAACTTGTGATGGATCACAAACCACTCTTGGGATTATTAGCTGGGGATCATCCTACCCCAGCCATTCTGTCAGCTAGGATGACTCGATGGACGATTTTCTTAGCTGCTTACAATTATAAATTGTCACACAGTCCTGGACAATCTGTGGGACATGCAGATGCACTAAGTCGCTGCCCCCTACCAGAATTAGTAGCAGACCCTGCTCCTGCTGCGCCTGTCCTCCTTATTGAGGACTGGCCGCCTGCTCCAATCTCAGCCACAGACATAGCTAACCAATCAGCTCGCGATAAAATTCTGGTTAGAGTTTTGAATTGGGTAGGAAAAGAAAAATTGAGTCATGAATTTCAACCCTATTTTATGAGGAGACAGTGATCCGAGGTTGTCTATTGTGGGGAGATAGAGTTATTATTCCCCCGACACTGAGAAGACAAATATTAGAAAGTTTGCATATAGGACCCCCCCCCGGTATAGTTCACATGAAGGCGTTGGCCAGCAGGTATTTATGCTGGCCCAGACTGGATTCAGATATAACGGAATGGATTGCAATCTGTCAACAGTGTCAATATTCTAGACCAGCACCACCAATAGCACCAGTCCATGAATGGGACTATCCAAAAGCGCCCTGGTCCTAACTACATATAGATTTTGGGGGGCCTTTTCACGGTCAGACAGTTATTGTTGTCGTGGATGCATACTCTAAGTGGTTGGAAACTATATTAATGAAATCCACGACTGCAGAGTCTACCATAAAGGTACTAAGGAAATTATTTGCAACACATGGTATTCCCGACATTGTGGTTTCTGACAATGGCCCACAGTTTACCGCCACACCTTTTGAGTTATTTTTAGCTGGGTTAGGCATCAGGCATGTCCTAATCGCCCCTTGGCACCCTGCTAGCAACGGGCAGGTAGAACGTATGGTTAGACTAACCAAAGAGGCATTGGTTAGAATGGGACCTGAGGACTGGCAGACAAGAATAGATCAATTTCTATTGAGACAGCACATCACCCCATGCACTTCTATGAAGCGGAGTCCTTCTGAATTATTAATGGGTTGAAAACTCAGTACTGAGTTAAACAGAATACATCCACATTATTCCCCCGACCAACCAACTGACTGACTAGACATCCTCGAGGTTTCGAAGTAGGACATGAAGTCTACACATGGAATTATGCCGGTGGGGCACTATGGGTACCCGCTAGAGTTACTAAAGTGATGGGACCCCTGTCATACAGGGTAGAATTGGAAGATGGACAAATTTGGAGATGGACAAATTTGACATATTGACCAGCTAAGGGGAAGGATAGGTAGTTCTACAATTAGACAGCAGGAATGCATGGAAACAGAAACAAAAATATTCAAACCAAAGCGAATAGAATATAACCAAAAACCATACACTTCCCCCACAGCAGAGGAACAAGGGAGAGACCGAGCGGAGATCATACTTGGAGAATCGGGAGTACAGCAGCAAGCAGTGGCTTAGCCCATTCCACTAGGGTATCACGTGGCACAGGAAGTTCCACAAGAGAAACAGGGGGTGGCTGCAGATCCAACCAGCCAGGTCGCTGCTAGAGTGCAGTCTGAACTGCGCAGGTCAGAAAGGGTACCGAAACGCCCCACCTATTTACGGGATTACATATATGAATGAATTGCGTTGGCGATAGTAGTTAACCAGGAGGGAAGGAGTGTTAGATATTAGAAGAAAAGGTGCCAAAAGTCTGGTGCCAACATTTAGGGTTATTCCAGTCTGTTTGTGGCAGGAAATTATTGTTGCATTGATTGGACGAAGTTTTGGACGTTGCTATATATAAAGGGGAAAAGCTGCTGTTCCCATGGCTGGGGGTTACAAAGTATTAAAGAAGTTACAATAGAAACAGTGTCCGCTCATTCCTGCACCCGGAACTCAACACTGAGTGAAGAGAGGCACAATAGAGGCTGGCAAGGCTACTTATGAGGAGGCAGCCTCGCTCCTCCTAAAGAGGCACAATGGTCAGTACCTATGTAATTTGGCATTTGAAGCCTGAGTGTTGTCAGAGACAACCGTTCACAACCCATTGTTTAATGCATGCTCTTGCCTATTCACTTTGTTGTGCCTTGACTCCACTGACTTGTATTTATTTTGCTGTGGAACTTTGCTGGGTGTTGGAGCCAGAGAGTTGGGGTGGTTTACCTTGCTTTCCTTGTCCTTCCCATAATTTACACACAGACTGGACTGTAGTCTGCTAGGAACAGACTCCTGAAGGACTGTACTTGTAGTCAAAATCTGGGGAATGACAATGGAGCTTGATGATGTATAACAAACACATTGAACCCTGCTTGTGTTTGCATGTGTGGACTAGGAGAGGATACTAGATACCTTAGTCTGGTCATTCTTTCTGAATAGGAAGCAGGCAATGGCAAACCACTTCCAAAACATTTTGCCAAGAAAACTGCAGGTACTTGTCTTTACAGTTGCCAGGAAACAACACTGATTTGAAGACATGTATATACACATGAATGTATGATATGTATCCTTTCAGAAATGGAATGCATGGTCCTCTGGCAAGATGGTGTGCTGGACAGGGTTTTTTTTTGTCCTGTTGATGAACAGCTGATTTTGCACCAAACCTGGATATTTGGTGGATCTGTTTTTTGAAGGGGGCATTAGGAAGGACCCAAATTGACCTTTGGATGGTTGTGTTCCAACAGAGAAGAGGGGGTCCTCATGGCCACAATTCTCAGTAGCACTGATCAGAAGCTCTGACCCCTTGCCACATTTTCCCTTCAGCTGCTCATTTTTCTTAAGCACACCTATGTTTTAATGGCACTTTTGAAGCTTTACAATCTCTTGATTTATGAGTAGTTGACTTCTGATCTATATTATAACCCTTGCTGGACATTTACAACTTTTTTCTGTTCTTTCATTGCTTACTATTAAATCCCAAATTATTTTCACTTTAGCCATAAAGAAGTTTGCAGTGAATATGTATATATATTTGGCAGTGAAACTCATCCAATTGGACTTACATTTACTCATGATATTACAAATTTTGCTCTTTTGAGCTTTTTTAAAAAGAGCCTTGATATTTCTTTCTTAATTTTTGATGGGAAAATTCCCAATGCTTGTGGATGCTGGGCTACAACTTATCTGCTTCTCTTGTCCTTGAAGAAAGACAGAGTATTTCTAATGTCTCTAAAAGGAGATAAAAGTTTTTGGGAGGCATTTGAACAAAGAATGCTCTATAATTTACAGGTTTTATTTGAAAATATAAAGAAAAAATTTGATGGGTCAATAATGGTTGTGCAAAGTCAAAATGATATCCAAAAGCAAGAAATAACAATTGGACTTGATTTCCAACTTTGTTGCTATCAGATGTGAAGAAAAAAGTACTTGGTTTGAAAAATACATATCTGACAGAAAAGATTAACAGACTGTTAACACAGTGCTTCGAACTTTATGTTTGCAGTTGTTAAGCGGTTAACTATTTTTTCTTTCATACATGTAGTGTATGACAAGTCAATTGGGTTTCAAATATATATAGAAGCTTATAAATTTTGGATCTGCTTTGCAAGCGGGGAATCTATTATTGTTGCAATAGATTTGTGAGCATTCAACTGGAAGGGGATATATGTGTTTTTGTCTTTTTTTAAAAAAAATCACATTATTTTTAATGTTTTAGTCTAGTTTTGATTTCTTTCTGTTTCATTTTTTTTCTTTTGTATTTTGTATTTTAATCTTCTGAATAAAATAAAAATTGAGATTAAAAAAAGAAATGGAATGCATGATAACATTTCAGTAAACAATGTCCCTATTTTTTATTTCAACAGGTCAGCAATGCATGCCTAGTGAAGCAAATCTCAAAACTTCAGTACTGACAACTTACTATATTGCTCAGTCATTCTTACAACTTAGGTATTTTATCACTTTCAACAGCTAAACTCATTGCTCTTCTCAAAGAAAGAATACTACACAAACTGAATGCTAGATGGCTTGTCAGTTTAGATTCCTCCGTGTATGTTGTTGAAAAAACAGACATCCAGAAACTTTTCTGATGCATTTGATGAGCTACATTTCTCAAGACACTTTATTCAATTTCCTGCTGGGATCCTTGAGACAGAGATGGGTATCTGAAAATTACCATTCATTCCCCCACCCCTTTGCTTGCCAATCACCAAACATATTTCTACTCTTACATTCCCCCCCACCCCGTAGAGGTTTCAACTCTGAAATTGTTTTAGCATATGATACATCCAAGAAAGTATATTTGCATACATGTCAGCACACATACACCAAAAGAAGAAAACAAAACAATAATAACACACATGCATTTTTTAAAAAAACCAATATTCTGCTGAAGCAGTTAATTATGAAGGTGTAATTTAAATTGCAAAAAGTAACTTCAAAAGTTCAATAGGTAGATAGTTTTGTGCGGTTTTTTTAGGGCTTGAAATCTTTCTGTTCCACTTAGATTTCTAAATGAATTCATATCATAGCCAGTGGTGGGATTCAAATCTTTTTACTACTGGTTCTGTGGGCATGGCTTGGTGGGCATGGCGTGGCGGGCGTAGCAGGGGAAGGATACTGCAAAATCCCCATTCCCTCCCCACTCCTGGGGGAGGGANGCAGGGGAAGGATACTGTAAAATCTCCATTCCCTCCCCACTCCAAGGGTAGGTTACTTCAAAATCCCCATTTCCTCCCGATCAGCTGGGACTCGGGAGGCAGAGAATAGATGGGGGCGGGGCCAGTCAGAGGTGGTATTTACCAGTTCTCTGAACTACTCAAAATTTCCGCTACCGGTTCTCCAGAACTGGTCAGAACCTGCTGAATCCCAACTCAGATCATAGCCTATTATCAATTATAACCACCTGCAGCCCCCATTTACTGATTTAATTTTTAAATATCTACCTTTGAAAGACTTGAAACTTAAAGTGACACATTGAATATGGCAGGAAGTACAAAAGATTTCAGAGAGCATTATTTTCTCATCTAAAGGCATATCTTGCTTTTGCAAGTTCTACTTTATTTTCACCTTTTATCCTGTCATTATAGCACCCATTCAGTGACTTTCAGCTCCAGCAATGATTTTTAAGGAAAGCACTTTTGTGACTATACACTGAAGGTTAAGGTTCCAGTACAGCCGTACATTTTCACTGCAATCTTCAGAGAATTATTACATTAAAGAAATATATAAAATCCTTGAGAAATTACCTCCATTGAGGACTCAAGCTCTTAAGCTCCATTGAGGACTCTTTAAAAAAAATCTATAAACCATGTAGACATTTCTCTTCTGCAGTAGACTTGCCAAAATTATTTTGATTTCTTCTCAGTTTGCTTTACCTATGGAGGTAGATGCAAAATTGTTTTTAGTTTTGTTTCTAAAATGTGAATGCTTATTGTGTCCTAGAATGCCCATAGGATAGCGGGGAGGCAATGTGACTAATAATCTGCAGAGCTGTTGTTTCTTCAGGTTTTAAAGGGCAATGCCAGCTTTGGCTCCAAAACCAACTAAGATCCAATAAACATTTTCTTTAAAAAAAAATGATCATACAGTTATCCATTGTATGATGAAGTAATTTCTTGTGACTTTCTGAACATACTACACATTTAGTTTATTAAAGATCTTCTGCTTCAAAACTTCATCTAAATTCTGCACTTTAGAATTAAGTTTTGAAGGACAGCTATCTCCTATTTAAAGTTCTTTCATATCCTCAGACTTCTTTCACATTGCAAAGTATTTGATTGGCTGGATTTAGTTTTACTTTTCTAGTCTTAATCTGTGCTTCTTGAAAGAGAATCTATATAAAAACTAAAGGGTGTTGAACTACTAGCAATAGAAAATAAGATTTTCACAATGTCCTTTATAATCAGATTTATAAAATAGTGTTTATCAAAATAACAAAAAGATCCTCCCCTAATGAAGAATAATATAAATTGAATAAGGTGAATAAATCCAGTTTTTAAGATTTCTATAATCGAATGCCTTTTTTATATGATATGAAAAAAGCATTAGATTATAGAAATCTCAAATACTGGATTTATTCACCTTATTCAATTTACCTCAGTGTTATTTTGATAAAAACTATTTTGTGAGCAGGGGAGATGATTAACCATTTCTCTAATAATAGAGAAATGAGCAGATGTTTTAATCAAGCCATGTTTGGCAAACTGTTATTCACCCTCCAGTTGAAAAACTGATACATATACAAACAATACTGTAGTACATTCATTTTTTTCTGATAATGGCATCTAAACTATAACAATGTGTTTAAGCACATTACGGTTTTTTTTTTGTTTTTGTTTCTTTGGCTTTGAAAATACTTTAAAAATCATTAACTCAAAAGCCTGGGGATATGTTTATGTTGCATATTCTTTTAAGACTAAGGTCAGCAAAAAGAAGTTTGACAGAAAAAGAAAAGACAAAAAAAGGGGGCAGGGAAGGTCACTGTCTCCTCTTGACTTTAACAAACTTGGAAATGTAACTATTTAAATGGTAATATTTTATAAGAGCATAAAAACAGATTACAAAATCAGATGCTCCCAAATTCAGTTAAGACTGTCAAATCTTAACTGCTGCAGGGCCATTTGAGTTGTAGTGGGCAACAGTTTAATCATTTTCTGCTGGTACATTTTCAGAACCTTTTCAAAAAGGAAGTAAAATTCAGAATAGTCAATTTCTCTTCAAAATTAGAATGCTTTATTTAGTTAATTTGATGGTGTCTCAGAACTTTCCATTCATATATGATAAAAATCTGATCTATTTCAGGTTTCCAAATCTTCCTTTCAGGCTCCCCACTGCAGATTTTATGTGTAAATAGAATTTTCAAATAGATTCAGTCATGCAGTGCTAACATTACGTGTCATCAGGCTCCTGGTCCATTGATTGTTTCTCCAACTCCTCTTTAAAACAAATTATAATTGTATTGGATTTCAAATTTCATAGACACTGAAAATTGTTCATAATGAAAGGTTTGGGAGAAATTACAAACCAAACCTTGGTTCTTCCAAAGATATGATAATGGACTTCATCTCCTTTATCATATCACCAGGACTATGTTGTTAAGGAAAGAAAGCAGAGAAATTCTTATTTTTTGGTCATATTCATATCATGTTCATATCTTCTTGGACAACTCAGGAGAAATATAACCCTTGATTATCTTTAAAGAATATTGAAATACTGGGGTACAATAACAATGTACAAAATCTAAATCTTGTACTCTCGCTTTTCTAAACTAACAAATTGGGTGGGGATGGAGATGAAATATATTTTTAATTTTTTTTCTTTTGTCTCTACATGTTGGATTTATATCCAACAATGTCTTTGCAAGCATCCCCACATGAGTTATCTGGCTCTCTATATTACTTTGAATCCATGGCCAATTTTACGGAGAAGAAAGTTTGATTTAAAAAGGTCATGATCCTCATATCATTTTATGAAGAAATATATTGCCAGCTGTTCATAAACAATTTCATTAAAAGAGATTAAGTTGTGTAGTAAACATGTAAGCAATTCAGTTTATTTTTCTTGACTAATCACAAGTATTTACAAGTTCATCTACTTCCACATGCCTTCAATAAACCAGGGAGAAAAATTAGAGGATATGTTTCCTGAATTTAAAATCTCTTATTGGAGTTTTTTTAAATAGATAGAATAGATAGAATAGAATAGAATTTTTTATTGGCCAAGTGTGATTGGACACACAAGGAATTTGTCTTGGTGCATATGCTCTCAGTGTACATAAAAGAAAAGATACGTTCATCAAGAATAATAAGGTACAACACTTAATGATAGTCCGGGTACAAATAAGCAATCAAATCATATTAGGAACCAGTCAATGTAAATTGTAAGGATACAAGCAACAAAGTCACAGTCATACAGTCATTAGTGGGAGGAGATGGGTCATGGGAATGATGAGAAGATTAATAGTAGTGCAGATTTTGTAAATAGTTTGACTGTTTTGAGGTTAGGAGTTTAAACAGTTTGTGTCCAGGATGTGAAGTGTCTATAAATATTTTCACAGCCCTCTTTTTGACTCGTGCAGTATACAGGTCCTCAATGGAAGGCAGGTTGGTAGCAATTGTTTTTTCTGCAGTTCTGATTATCCTCTGAAGTCTGTGTCTGTCTTGTTGGGTTGCAGAACCAAACCAGACAGTTATAGAGGTGCAGATGACAGACTCAATAATTCCTCTGTAGAACTGTATCAGCAGCTCCTTGGGGAGTGTGAGCTTTCTGAGTTGGCGCAGAAAGAACATTCTTTGTTGTGCTTTTTTGATGACGTTTTTGATAACATTTCTTTGATAAAATGTTCTATTAATAGTTTAATAGTATCATATAGAGAACTGTTTTAGGTTGAAAATTCTACAGTGGATCTAAAGCAATGGGTTCTAATGCTATAGAATGCAAATAATTAAAGTTCCTTCTAAAAATTAAGGTGAAATGTTATTATTCTTTTAACATTTTTATATATATTAAATTTTTGGACCTTTATAAGCACTTTTCATTTTATAATACCAGTCAGGAGCATGTCAGAAATGTCAAAATCATATTGAGGTTTGTTACAAAGTAAATATACTCATCAGCCATTTTATTATCTATGAATAACTTAAAATATGCTATAATACTAGTATTAAAATATTAACAATTATGCTAAGAAGTATTTTCTCTGTAGGTTAAGCTTTTATAATCACTCTGCCTATGTACAGTGAGCTGAGTTGTGGCACATCCCATGTTCACAGTTTATAATAACTACACAAAACAATACTGTTATTCAGAAAGGAAAAACTGAAGAAATTAGGAATATCTAATTTTTTTAGATAAAATGTAAAGATTGTTAAATTGCCGGGGCAGACAAGTATCCTGAATAGAATTAGGTTATAATTAATCTATTTTAAAGATGTGTGTGTGTGCATAGGAGAAGCAACTGGATATTTAATTGAATGCCAATTACCAATAATAATGTATTTGAGCCAGATCTTCACTGTAAAAGGCCTGCATTGCTTTTGTGGACAAGTGTTCTACACATGTGTTGCCATGCAGGTGTGAATGTATTCAGAAATAAAAAGGCAAGATTAGGAAGATGAGTGATAGAAAAATGAAATTAATGATTTCCTATGACAGAACTAGGCAAAACCTGAATATATGCATGAAATGATCCTCACTGAAAATGCAAAAAAAGGCAAAATAAGGAAAGTTGTTGTACCACAAAGTCTACAAATATTTTAGTGCAGATAATACCACTGTGTAGCAAGAAAGTAATAGCTGAGGTTCCTTCAGAAAAAAAGCTATCATTTTTTATTTCAAGGAAACAGTATTAATAAGTGATTTAAAATCATTTATCCCACAAAAATGGTATTGCTGTTGGAACCTATCTCCCATGTCCTCATTGCCATATCTTGTTTTACATAGTTTTCTGATACTTTCTCCAGCTGGCACCATTTTCTAGCATAGCTCAGCCCTGCTTCAATTTTAAACTTATTTTATATTGAAACAGAGTTTTGTTGCCACAGAGTCTCAGAATATTCAACTTTGGATTTGGATCTCCACCCCCCCCCCGGGCTTTTCCTTATTTAGGTAGGAGACTTCATACTGTATTTACCCAGATACATATGTAACAAGCCAAGGGTTAGATCATTTATATCCAGTAAATCTTAGAGAATCTAGAATTCTAATAGAATTCAAGGGATGGTGGATTGATACATATTACAGTGCAATTCATACAGTGATTCTAGAATCATACAGATACACTAGTATGAATTTCAAAAGAAAAGACATAAAATCACAGAAGGTTCAGCACAATAGGAATTTATGATGAAAATAAAGCAAAGCAAAGCAAACTGTGAATTTGTGTATGAAGAGTTTGAAAAGGATTTGACCATCCAGCATTGCCAAATCATTACCTGACTTGGCATTCCTGCTGCTGGGAAAGAAAACTAGGAGAGAATGGCCCTGCAATAGAATAGAATAGAATAGAATAGAATAGAATAGAATAGAATAGAATAGAATAACAGAGTTGGAAGGGACCTTGGAGGTCTTCTAGTCCAACCCCCTGCTTAGGCAGGAAACCCTACACAACTTCAGACAAATGGTTATCCAACATCTTCTTAAAAACTTCCAGTGTTGGACCATTCACAACTTTTGGAGCCAAGCTGTTCCACTGATTAATTGTTCTAACTGTCAGGAAATTTCTCCTTAATTCCAGGTTGCTTCTCTCTTTGATTAGTTTCCAACCATTGTTTCTTGTCCTGCCCACCGGTCAGGGGT
>QLTV01001336.1:754365-765045 GCA_003457575.1 Thermophis baileyi | reverse complement strand
CCCTCTAGGCAGATGCAGTTCCATTGAGCACTACACGTTGAGTGCAGTTGGTCAGCCAGTTTTGAATCCACCTGGTGGTGTTGCTGTCTAACCCACATTTTTCTACTTTATCTAGTAGTAGGTTATGGTCTACTTTATCAAATGCCTTACTGAAGTCCAAGTAAATTATATCGACAGCATTCCTCTGGTCCACTAATTTTGTCACTTTGTCAAAGAATGCAATAAGATTAGTCTGGCATGATCTGTTTTTGACAAACCCATGTTGGCTTTTGGTTATTACTTTGTTTGCTTCTAGATGTTCGTTGATATACTGATTACTGGATCATCTACTGGTTCCAAGCAGGGTAAGTGAAAGGTCCAGATAAAATAATGCATCAACAAAATCTTATCACTATTCCCACTTCCCACATTGGATATTTATTTAAATACAGTAGATCTATGGACATAAATGTACCTATTTTGGAAGAGAACTATCTCTAGCGCCTCCTGAATCTAAATCACCTGCGTTTCTATTGAGATTTGGATTTGGTCTTTACCTTTCAGTTGAATACTCCTGGATCTGTATACAGCAATTTTACTCTGGGACTTGTGATTCATCTGAATCTGATACTCATCCTTCTTCCTACACATCTTTTTACACTTACAGATACAAGATGCTTTTATTGTTACCTGGACTATCAACACTTCCTCCTGATTTTTCTCCCACATATTTATCAGTAGGAATGGGAAAATAAATTAAAGTTTATCTGGGAAAAATATATATATTGTGACAAAGAAAGGAGGGATCCCTTGCTGATTGCAGAAGAGTAGCGGCTCTTCCGCTGCATCCGAGGAACCCTCCTGATCAACAAAGAAGAGAAACGGCCATTATGGCTGACCGAAGCTGGGGCAACCAAAGAAAGAAATGAGCTGGAGCGGTTCGTGAACAGTGGATTGGAACTGGGTGAGACGATTTTTAATTTTTTTTTATTAGAGACCCACTTTAAACAAAATAATTTTTGAAAGACTCCAAAGAGTGGAGAAAACGGTGAATTAACACATGGAGATAAACTATAGACCCAAAAGAGAAATGAAATTCTAATGGAAGAATATGGAGTTTTTAAAGACTGAACTGGAATTTGTTATGTTGTGAAAAGTGACTTATATTTGCTGGAAATAGTGTCTGACTGTTGGGAGAAATTATATAAAGAAAAACGTTTCCCCCCCCTTTGAACTTCAACAATCAGCTGGCAGCCCTGGTAGTATTGAAATCTAGAGCTGTGTCACCATCTACTGGCCAAGGAAGATACTATATTGATATAGGGCTGGGGAAGACCTTGAAAAAGAGTTGGGGGGAAAAAAGGCATAAGAAGAGATAAGAAGAGAAGTAAAAGGCAAACAACATCTGGAAGGCCATCTTTTCGTTTTTCCTGTTGTCTCTACTTGTTATTTTTTGGCGGCTTAGGAATAACTGGTGAACCTTTTGAAATTTTGAAAGCAATGTAGATTATAAAGGATAGGAATTGCTCTTGAAACTGAACACCTGATTCTGTGAGTTAATGAGTCATGGGGAAATTTGGCGGGCCATTCTGGATTACAAATACCGTTTGATAGAATATTTCATAAGGCGAAAGGAGCAGTGGTGGGTTGCTGCCAGTTCGGACTGGTTCTCCTGTACCAGTAGCGGAAAATTGTATCCGCTCACCGAACCGGCAGTGATGGCCGGCTGTCCATGCCTCCAAACTGGTTCTCCTGTTGCCGTGGCTGGGAAAAAACTTCTGCGCATGCACAGAGGTTTCTGCGCATGCGCAGAGGGTCATTTCCACGTCGTGACATAGGTGCACGCACGAGCGAAGTCGTGCATGCGCAAAACGCTCACTTCCGTCGCGATGCAAACCGGAGGGAAGGTAAGTAGAACCCACCCCTGGAAAGGAGGGGAAAAAATTAAACAAGACTTATAAACTTAAATAACTCAGAGGGAGTAACATAGCAGACTTTGAGGATTACAAACATTATGGGGCTAGTAATAAGACATAGAAAGTAGAAATTGGAAAAACACTATTTTATATACTGCCACAAAATAGAATAATTACAATGTATATGTAAATCTGAGAAGCTGAAAGAGTATTATTATGTATATTTAATTAATATCATCATTGTTATCAAGATTTTGTATAAAGTAAATTGAACCAGACAATGTACTGTTAACTAAGGATTTTGAAGATATACATATACATATATATGTATGTATATATATGTATATATTTATATGTGCGCGCACACACACACACACACACACACACACACACACACACACACATATTAGAAAGAAGTCCAAGTGTGAATGCAGAAAATGAATCTTCAGTGACATGTTGCAGTTCATGGTCTTGTGTGCCATAAGAAGTTTGTCAACCAGCTGACCATAGTTTGTGCTCTGTAGTTGCCAATAAACTTCTCAACATCCTTGAATGCTTTCCAGGTGATTTTACTTTGGCCCCATTGGCAGCTCTCTGATGATGTATTCAATCTGTGGATCAACAAAAATACCTTCCTTAATCTTGGCATCAGTTATTCTTGGAAACATCTATCTCAAATAATGAAAACCTTCATCATCCTTTTTCATCACTTTCACATATCTTTTCATCAGCCTAAATTTTATGTGAAGCAAAAGCAAAAAATATCTTTGTTGGGTCAAGAAGTGATTCATGTACCACATTTTTCTATCCTGGAACCAAATTCTTTTGGAGTAGCCATTTTTAAAAAAATACAATGCAACTCTCTTACATTACTGTCCCATGCACACAGGTCACAATAGTACTTTATATATTTGAGCTGCATTCCAAGCAGCAGAGCCATTACTTTTAGATCTCCACAGATATTCCAATTATAGTTGGTGAAGCTGATGTGCTTCAACAACACTTCCATGTTTATGTATGTTTCATTCATGTGTCCAGCATAGCCAACATGTACTGAAGGCTGCACACTATAATTGTGTAAAAACAGATTTCTATATAACAGTATGTGATCGGTTAAATTACAAGTTATTTTCATGATTAGCAGCCCAAACTCTTAAAATGCACCCAAATGTATCAAGGAAGCAAAATCTTTGATGTCTCATGTGTTCTTCGATCTGATTATTTTGGTTCTAGATATTCCCTATGGCTATCATGACTATCAACCACTAATAGTTGCTTTTGACCCAGTAATTTGATTAATCCCCCTTTAAAACCAGGTAAACCAGGAACTATCACTGTACCCCAGTCTAAAGTTTATAAATCTGTTATTTCCTGGACTTTTTATATTGTATATTTTGACTCATGAAACATTAGATATTACTGGGTTTCTATATCACAAGAGAGGAAAAATAATATATTTCCAAATGCCTAGACTATACTTCCTAGCCACGTATATTTCAAAATAATAACAACAACAACAACAGGCCAATCACTTGTCTGCCAACAACATACAAATTACTTACATGCTGTCATGCCCCTGTCGGAGCCTGAATCTCTGGAGGAGGACAAGCCGGAGCTGGAGCCAACGGAGATTGAGGGGGTGGCTTCATTAGCTTTGGCAGAATGGGGGGAGGAGCAAGCTGAGGCAGCCCAGGGCCCCTCAGGATTGTTAGCAGGGAGGAACAGGATGACCGAGAGAGGGCAAGCAGTGGACATGAGGAGCAACGGAGCTCAGGCGATGAGCAAGGACCACCCCCTCCTGATCCGTGAGCATGGAGAGTGGAGAGAAGGTGGGAACAGTGCAGGCTGACCCAACGATTTGGGATGAGAGTGCCCCGCCCCTCTTCACAAGGCACACATGGGCACTGAAATTTAAGGAGACACTGTGGGGTGGAGCATTTGTCAGGAACAAACGCTGAATTGGTAGAGTTTGGTGTGCTGGTACAGACATTTGGAGTTTGCAGGACTGCTTGCTTGTTCCTGACTTCGTGGACTCAGTACCTTTTTTCCCTATTTTGTAGACTCATTGTTTGTTCCTTGGTTTGTGGACTCATTTTCCCTGTTCCCTTGTTTTGCTGGACTGGGCGCAGCCAGAGGCTGCCATGTGTGTGTGCGTGTGCGCGCGTGCATTGGTCTGGGACTTACCAAGAATGTGGGAGCATTTGGGGGGAAATTTGGAGCATTAAAATGGAGTTTAAACTTTCAGCTGGCTATGTGACCTTCGTGCCTTGTCCCGGGTCATGACACAAGCATTATTGCACGCCAAATGTATGGATATCTAGAAAAGAAGGATTTGTGACTTGTAGAATAGAAAGAATGCTACAAAAATTCCAGCGGAATCAAAGACCAACTGATGATTGATAAACCAGTTTTGAAGAATTCAAAGAAAAGACAAATTTGTTCATGGTTTGGATTGATTATAAGAAAGCATTTGATTCTATTCCACACAGCTGGATTGAGAAATGCTTAGACATTTTTGGAATTAGCAGCAACATCCCCAAATTCCTGAAGACTTCCATGAAGCTATGGCAAACTAAGCTGATGGCCTGTGGAGAAGAACCTGGTGAAGTTGAAATCAAACGAGAAATCTTCCAAGGCAACTCATTGTCACCTCTGTTATTTGTACTTTCAATGGCACCACTAATAAGCATTTTGAACAAAACAAACTATGACTATGAATTGGCTTAAAAGGGTTGAACAATTCTCATTTGCTCTACATGGATCATTTAAAACTGTTTGGAAAAACAAAAGCTGAATTGAGGTCGCTGCTGAAAAGTACTGAAGACTTTAGCAGAGACATTGAAATGCAATTTGGCATTGACAAATGTGCAACAATTTCTGTTAAGGCTGGAAAAAGTGTTGAAGATGATGGATTTGAACTTGATAATTAACAGTTGATCAAAGCAGTAACACCAGAAGAAGGGTACAAGTACTTAGGAGTTTTGGAAGTCTCTGACCTGTTGGACAACGAAGTCAAGGAAGCTACATCAACAAAATACATAAAGCAAGTACAGAAAATCTTGAGATCAAAGCTGAGTGGGGGAAATATAAAGGCAATTAACACCTGTAATTTGCTATTCAGCTGGAATAATTGATTGGACTCAGATAGAACTTGATAACTTGGATTGAAAGACAAGGAAACTAATGACAATGCACCATGCTCTGCACCCAAAAAGTGATGTTGATCGATTGTACTTGCCTAGATCGCAGGGTGGCAGAGGACTCTTACAGGTTAAACAAACTGTGGAAGAGGAAAAACATGGCTTAAATACCATGTTTTTAATTTTAAATACCGTGTTTCCCTGAAAATAAGACCCTGTCTTATATTTTTTTTGAACCCTGAAATAAGCGCTTGGCCTTATTGCCATGCACTCAAAAGCCCGATTGGGCTTATTATCAGGGGATGTCTTATTTTGGGGGAAACAGGTTACATTAAAAAAAAAAAGCAAAAGAGCTTCTGATGAAGGAGGTGAACAAGGGAAACCTCCTGAAAACAATGAGATTGAAAGCAGAAAATCAAAAGGAAACAATTGAGCATCAAGTTTCTAACTGGAAAATAAGCCTATGCACAAGCCTATGCAAAAGAAGCTTATGCAACATTTTCTGAAGGACATTGAAGGAAAGTAGCTACAAAGCTAATATGGAGATGGTTGAGATCAGGGGTGCTGAAAAAAGAAGGCTTCATTTTGGCTGCCCAAGAGCAAGCCCTGCAGACCAATTCCATGAAAGCAAAAATTCGACATGTCAGCAACAACAGCAAACATCGCTAATGCAATGAGAAAGATGAAACAGTGGATCACCTTATCAGTGACTAGAGCAAAATTTCACAGACAGATTATCTACAAGGGTGTCAGTCAAGGCCTGCGTGCCGGATCCGGCCCATAGGGTGCTTAGATCTGGCCCACGGGGCCGCCCTGGAAACAGTGAAGGACTGGCCTGTGGTGCCTCTGGCAGAGAAAACAGAGCTTGGGAAGGCCACGTGCAGCCCTGCCGAGCTCTGTTTTTGCTGGCAAAGGGTTGCAGGAGGCCATTGCAGCTGGAAACAGAGCTTGGGAGCCTATTGTGGAAAAGAAAAAGTCTGGTTTATTGATATTGCAATACTAGGTGATGCATGAATTGAAGAGAAACAGCTAGAAAAAAAACGAAATATTGGAATCTGCAAATTGAATTTGAGTGATTATGGAGGAAGAAATCAATGGTTGTACCAATAGTAATAGGAGACCTTGGAGCAATACCCAAAGGGTTGCCTAGATACATGGAAATTTTAAACTTATCAGACCTGAATATTCTGACTTTGCAAAAAACCACCTTACTCGGAATTGCCTATATACTCTGATGTTAACTTAACAGCTCTTAGATCCTGGGTTAGGACCTGAACTGTTAAATGTTTAGCAGTCAAAGACTGTGAATCAAATTGAAGATTAAATCTTAAACGATAGTCATTCCTTTCATCCTTGCAGTGAGATTGACAGACTCTACCTACCAAGGCAAATAGATGGCCGTGGAATGTTGCAAATACATCAGATGGTTGAAGAAGAAAAAAGGGCTTTGGAAGAATATCTGATGGACAATGAAGAAGATGCTCTGAAGTTAGTGTGCCAGGAAGGCTTACTGACTACTGGAGAGACCAAACTGGCTACAAGAAAAACCAAATAAGAACAGAATGGAGGCATGGAAAGACAAAGCACTACATGGCCAGTACATTAACAACAACCACAAAAGCAGATAATAACAAGATCTGGCAATAACTAAGAGCAGGAAAGTTGAAGAAAGAGACCAAGGAATTAATTCTAGCTGCACAAATCCAAGCTGAAGGACAAATGCATACAAAACTAGAACTGAGAAGACAGCAACAGACAGAAAGTGCTGCCTATGCAAAGAAGCTGAAGAAACAGAGGACCATCTGGTAAGCCGCTGAAAGAAGATTACACAGGCTGACTACAAGCAGAGGCATGACAAAGTAGCAACAATGGTGCATTGGAAGATCTGCAAGAAATTTCTGCAAGAAATATCTGCAAATAATCTGGTGGGACCATAAAATAGACAAAGTCATAGAAAATGAAGATTGCTTCATTTAAGTTCCAAATTAAATTGCTCTGGGACTTTAGAATGGAAATGTTGAACTCATTAGACCTGAATATCCTGACTTTGCAAAAAACTACCCTACTCAGAGCTGCCTATATACTCAGATGCTGCCTTAACAGCTTTTAGGTCCTTGGTTAGGACTTGAACTGTTAGGTTTTTACCAGTCCCAGACTGTGAATCGAATTGAAGATTAATCATCATCATCATCACCATCGTCACCACCACCACCACCACCACCATCATCATCAAATTCTTTATTGGCCAAGTGTGATTGGACACACAAGGAATTTGTCTCCTGTGCATAAGCTCTCTGTGCACATACAAGCAACAAATGATAAATCATGATCATAATCATAAAATACAATCATTATAAATCACAAGATACAAACTCGGTGATAGTCATAGGATACTAAATAAGCAAACAACATAAATCACAATAGGATACTAAAAACAGGCAATCAATATCAATCATGAGATACAAACAACATAGTTATAATCATAAGAAGATAAGGAAATAGGTAATACAGAATAACAGAGTTGGAAGGGACCTTGTAGGTCATCTAGTCCAACTCCCTGCCCAAGCAGGAGCCCCTACACCATTACTGACAGATGGCAGTCCAGTCTCTTCTTGAAAGCTTCCAGTGATGAAGCTGCCACAACTTCGGAACGCAAGCTGTTCCATTAGTTGATTGTTCTCACTGTCAGAAAATTTCTCCTTATTTCTAGGTTGAATCTCTCCTTGATCAGTTTCCATCCATTATTCCTTGTGTGGCCTTCAGGTGCTTTGGAAAATAGGCTGACCCCCTCCTCTGTGATAGTCCTTAATATTGGAACATTGCTATCATGTCTCCCCTGGTCCTTCTCTTCACTAGACTAGCCATGCCCAGTTCCTGTAACCGTTCTTCATATATTTTAGCATCCAGTCCCCTAATCATCTTTGTTGCTCTTGTCTGTACTCTTTCTAGAGTCCCAAAATCTTTTTTATAATGTGGTGACCAAAACTGGGTGCAGTATTCTAGGTGTGGTCTTACTAAGGCTTTATAGAGTGGTATTAGTACCTCACGTAATCTTGATTGAATCTCTCTGTTAATGCAACTTAGAATTGCATTGGCTTTTTTGGCTGCCACTGCACACTGTTGGCTCATATTTAATTGGTTGCCCACTAAGACTTCAAGATCCCTCTCACAGTTACTGCTATTAAGCCTGGTTTCATCCAGTCTATATGTGTACTTTTGGTTTTTCTTGCTAAGTATAAGACTACTTTTCTCTACATTGAATTTCATTTTGTTAGTTAGGGCCCAGTATTCAAGTCTGTTAAGATCCATCTGGATCTTGCACCTAACTTGTAAGGTGTTGGCTATACCTGCCAGTTTAGTATGATATCATCTGCAAATTTGATAAGTTCCCCTTCTATGAGTTCCCCTCATCTAAGTCATTTATGAAGATAATGAAGAGTACTGGGCCTAAGATGGAACCTTGTGGCATCCCACTGCTTACTTATCTCCATGTAGATGTAGTCCTGTTAAGGACTACTCCTTGAGTACAGTTTGTCAGCCAGTTACAAATCCATCTGATGATGATGCTACCTATTCCACATTTTTCTAGCTTACCAAGAAAGATGAGAAGGATAATAGGTTATATAGCCCTACTAGGTTGTTTGACATCCTAGGTCATAGACAGTGTTGTGGGAATTAGTTGTTTAGCAGAGTGATAATATGGGGAAAAAGCTGTCTTTGTGTCTGGTTATTTTTGTGTACAATGCCCTATAGCCGTGATGGCGAACCTATGGCACGCATGCCACAGGTGGCATGTAGAGCCCTCTCTGCAGGCACACGAGCTGTTGCCCCAGCTCAGCTCAGCTCCGCCACGCATGCCAGCTGGTTTTTGAGTCTCTGCAGCGCATGTGGGAGATGCGTGCACATGCGTGGGGGGCAGGGTGCATGCACGGTGTCACACATGCATGCATGGGGATTGTGCATGCATGTGGGGGGGTCATGCATGCATGCGTGGGAATTGCATGCACATGTGCACGGTTGCACATGCATGCGTGGGATCGCACATGCATGTGTGGGGTCACACATGGGGGGCCACGTGCGAGGGTCACACATGCATGCACCGGGGGGTACACATGGGGGGCGCACACACAGGGGGGGGTCATGCGCACATTGCATTATGTGTATGTGCATGCATGCTTTCAGCACTCGGCGCCGAAAAGGTTAGCCATCACTGCCCTATAGTGTCATCCTGAGGGGAAAAATTGAAACAGTTTATGTTCAGGATGGGAGGGGTCAGAGCCCTCTTTCTGGCTTCTGCAGTATACAGATACTCAATGGAAGGCAGGGTGGTTGCAATGATTTTTTCTGCAGTCCTAACAATCTGTTGAAGTTTGCTATGCCAAACCAGACAGTTATAAAGGTACAAATGACAGACTCAATAATTCCTCTGTAGAACTGTATCAGCAGCTCCTTGGGCAGTCTGAGCTTTCTGAGTTGGTGTAGGAAGAACATTCTTTGTTGTGCTTTGTTGATGACATTTTTGATGTTAGATGATTAAAGTCCTGAGATATTTTAGAACCTAGAAGCTTGAAGGTCTCTACTGTTAATACTGTATTGTCTAGTATTGTAAGAGGTGGTAGAGTAGGAGGGCTTCTCCTAAAATCTATCATTTCTACAGTTTTGAGTGTGTTCTGTTCAAGATTGTTCCGGCTGCACCATAGGGCCAGTTATTTAACTTCCTGTCAATATGCAGATTCATTGTCATCTTGAATGTGACCGATCACTGTTGTGTAATCTGCAAACTTCAGTACTTTAACAGAGGGATCCTTTGAGGTGCAGTCATTGGTATATAGGGAAAAGAATAATGGAGAGAGCATACAGCCCTGGGGTGGGGGTACCTGTGCTAATTTTGCAGGTATCTGATGTGATTTTGCCTAGCTTCACCTGCTGCTTCCTATCTGTTAGAAAGCTTATGATCCACTTACAAGTGTGGTCAAGCATACCTAGCTGAGTCAGTTTAGTGAAACTAATATCTGAAATGATGGTATTGAATGCGGAGCTGAAGTCTATAAAAAGATATTTGCATAGGTCCTTGTAGATTCAAAATGTTGTAAGATGTAGTGCAGTGCCATATTAACAATGTCATATTTAGAAATATGCAGTGACATACATGAATTGCTTAAGATCCTGTGTCTCCAGGTCTCAAATGGGGGTTATAATATTAACTATTATTGATGTCCTAAAATATTGAGTGATGAGGTGTTAATTCATCATTATTTTTCTGGCTGTTAAGTGCCATATAAGCTAGCTAGATTGCCTGTATTAATGGTCTAGGAAGAACCATAAACAGATGGTGTATTGTATAATGGCAATCAGAAAGAAATATATAATGAATAACAAATTTTTAAAATATCAGTAGCCAGGGCTATTTGATGATTGAAATCTCAGCACAGACTCCTTTGTTTTTTATTTTACAGCAGGAATAAATAGTAATCACATTGTGATCCAAGGAAGACAGTATTTCTACTAAAGGAAAGCAGAGAATATATCCATATAGAACCTTCCTTCCTTCCTTCCTTCCTTCCTTCCTTCCTTCCTTCCTTCCTTCCTTCCTTCCTTCCTTTCCTTCCTTCCTTCCTTCCTCCCTCCCTCCCTCCCTCCCTCCT
>QLTV01001336.1:687965-710279 GCA_003457575.1 Thermophis baileyi | reverse complement strand
GGAATGATTTGGACTTTACATACTGCACCGTCCAAATATGCCTTACATCCCTTTAAGTTCAACCCTTCTGCAAACTGTTCCATCATTTGCAAAACTCTGAAGCTGGCATGGCCAAGCCTTCTATGCAAGAGATGAACATATGAATCGTGCTGTGCAACATTTCCAAATGTCTGGGCACATTGAACCTTTTGTCCCTGCAACACATAAAGGTTATCCTCTTTTATGTCCTTTTATCCTCTTTTACATTCCCATTTCTCTTTATGAGACACTTCCCATTTACAAATGTGGTCTCAAATCCTTGCTTGTCTAAACTAGAGACACTCAGCAAATTATGCTCCATTTCAGGCACACATAATAATACATCATTAAACCTTGTTTCCAGATATGGAAATTGCACACTGCCTCTTCCAATGACTTTAGCCTTCTGGCCATTTGCCAAGGCTACTGCATCTTGAGCAGCTAGATCCAACCTGTAAAAACAATTTAGAATTATTAACAATGGTTTGACTTGCACCACTGTCTATCAACCATTTGTCTCTGCTATTGCAATAGCTAACTTTTGCAACAGAAACTTGTCCATCATGCAAATAAAATTTCTTTTTTTGCAAACAGCTTTTTCTTTGCAAACAGTCCTTCTTTAAATGTTGTTGCTGTTCTTGCTGCTTGCAAAGTCTTTGCTGGGCTGTAATCTGATCCCTTCTGCTGCTTTTTTCTTTTCTGCAGACTTTCAGTCTATGGAAATTTCCACTGCTCTTATCTCTCTGCTCCTTGGGCCCCCTCCTCCTGGGATTTTTCCTCGTGGCTTTTTCTAAACTGGCGTTTGTTCTCTTCAGTGATCAAACAAGTCTGTAATGCTTCCAAACGCAAGTCCTGCTCTGGTTTGCATTCAAATACTACAGAAACAATGTCCCAGGTTTTATCAAGACTGTTTAACACTAGCAACACCTTTTGGGACTCAGGAATATTCATTTCATGCTGTTCCAACTCCACAAACAAAGTTTGCATTTGCAATAAATATCTTTCCACAGATTCACCTGGTTGAAGACAGGCTCTGTATAATTTCCTTGATAATTGCACAATATTGCATGCTGACACACTAACATGCAAATCTCTTAACTTCAGCCAGACTTCATTTGCAGTCTTTAAATCAGCTACATTGATAAACTGTTCATCTTCTAAACTTAAGATGATATAAGCCATTGCTTTATCATGCTTCCTCCATTCTCCAGCTGCAAAAGCCTGTGGTGGATTTACAATCATATACCACAGCTCCTTGGCCTTCAGGAAACATTCCATCTTTGCAGCCCAAATTATATAGTTCTTCTGCCCCAAACGAGGCACAGAGCCCTTAAATTCAACAGCAGCCATCCTACAATCATTCACAGCTTAATTACAAGTCAGTCTTCTGTGTGCTCTGGGCCCATAACCTATCAGAGTTTGTTGCATAAAAATCAATTCCAGAAGCACACACAGATAACTGATTCAGCTGGATTCATTAACTTCTTTATAAATATAGTAATATATATATTTACAATACCAGTAGCAGAGTTCTTCTTCAACATAGTAGCAATTACAAGCAAAATACAAGCAGCTTCTAGTTCAGAGTTCAGAGCAGAGTCAAGAGTACAGAGTGGGCTGAGCCACGCCCAGCCTTCTAGCTTCAGTTTCGATTCTCTGCACAGACTCAGATTGTTTAGTTCTCATTGGCTGACTTAGTTGCTATGCCTATTCATTGGCTGACCTTGTTACCATTGGCTCTCCCATGAATATTCTAACAAGTTTAACAGAATAACAGAGTTGGCGGGAACCTTGGAGATCATCTAGTTCACTCCTGTTAGAAGAAATTTGTTTGTTCCCGATGCTGAGAAGAAATAGACATGGAAGCAGCTGCCAGAAAATGGATTCTTTAATTCAGGAAGGCAAGAAAAGTAGTGACACAGCTCCAGCGTTCCTGGCTTGCAAGCAAACTTGGAAGTGTGACTCTGAGCTTTTTAGTCTTAATTCCCCTTTGAAGCTCCTGCAGCTTGATGA
Source organism: Thermophis baileyi (assembly GCA_003457575.1). NCBI lineage: Eukaryota > Metazoa > Chordata > Lepidosauria > Squamata > Dipsadidae > Thermophis > Thermophis baileyi. The sequence continues at coordinate 708,248 of QLTV01001336.1, read as the reverse complement.
GTTTTAATGTGTTTCTGATTGCCCTGGATTTTGTTTTCCTGGGTTAATCTTAGTCCCAGGTCTTTCATTTTTCCTGTCCTAGGAGTTAATCCTGTCAGGGAGGCAGGAAAAAGGGAGTTTTGGTTTACCCTGGAGAGTTTATTTTTAGCCTGATTCCTGGTATCTTAATGACTCTACTTAAGTGTTCTTTTCAGCTGGTGCTTTTGCCTGGGGTTTTCTTAAAGGGGGAAGGGCTGGCTTGAGTTATTTGGCCCTGTTTTCTGAGGTTTCTGGTGCTGTGAGGTTTCTGGCATTGTCCTTTTGGGGTATACTTCCCACACTCCTATTCCATTCCTGATAAGTGACTATTCAGACTCTTCTTAAAAGCCTCCCACAACTTCAAGGCAAGCCATTCCAATGGTTAATTGTTCCATTGTTACACTGTTAGGGAATTTCTCCTTAGTTCTAGATTGCTTCTCTCCTTGATTAGTTTCAATCCATTGTTTCTTGTTTTGCCTTCTGATGCTTTAGAAAATAGGTTGACTTCTTCTTTGTGACAGCCCCTCAAATATTGAAACACTGCTATCAGGTCACCCCATTCCTTCTTATCACTAGATTAGGTATACCCAATTCCTGCTATCATTCTTCATATATTTAAGCATCCAACCCCTAATCATCTTTATTGTTCTTTTCTGCACTCTTTCTAGAGTCTCAACATCTTTTTTATAATATACTGACCAAAACTTGAAGCCGTAGTAAGTGTGATCTTACTAAGGCTTTATATGGCTAAAGCCTCTTACTAAGACTTTATAAAGCGATACTAATATTTCATGTGATCTTGATTCTATCACTCTGTTAATGCAACCTAAGACTGCATTCGCTTTATTGGCTGTTGCTGCACACTGCTGGTTCATATTTAAATGATTGTCCACTAGGACTGCAAGATCCCTCTCACAGTTACTGTTATTGAGCCAGATTTCACCTAATCTGTACCTGTATGTTTGGTTTTTCTTGCCTATGGGTAAAACCTTACTTTTCTCCATACTGAATTTCACTTTGTCAAATGTCTTACTGAAATCCAAGTACATTCTGTCCACTACATTTCACTGGCTCGCTAATTTAGTCACTTTGTCAAAGAATTAAATAAGATTTGTTTGGCATGATCTTTTTTGACAAACCCATATTGGCTTTTGGGTATAACTTTGCTTGCTTTGAGGTGTTCACAGATCTGTTGCTTGATTATCTTTTCCAGGATCTTCCCAGGTGTTGATGTCAGGTTGATTGATCGGTAGTTTTCTGGACATGTTCCCCCCCGCTTTTTTTATGAAAGATGGGAACCACATCAGTTTTTTTCCAGTTCTCTGGTAGTTCCCTGGTGCTCCAGGATCTTTGAAATATATGATTCAATGGTTCTGAGATCACATCTGCCAGTTCCTTCAGACCTCTGCAATGTAATCAGTCAGATTCTGGTAATTTGAACTCATCTAGAGCAGACAGGTGCTCTCTTACAGCTTTATTGTTTATTTTAATGTGTATTCCTAGTCTGTCTTTTACAGTTTTGTTTTTGGTAAGTGGGGCTGTATTATTGGTGCAAAGAATGTATTGACAGACAGCTACAAAGAATGCAGATGCCAGGAATGAATTAAGTAGCTCTGCCTTTCTTCTATTGTCTGTTACTTCCTTGCCGTCTTCTCTCATTAGTGGATCGATTGTTACCTTGACTTTTTTCTTATTTTTTATATCTTGAAAGAAACATTTTCATCTTTGCAAGTTTGGGCTATTTGTTGATATTCTGCCTTAGTTATTCTGCCTTAGATATTCTGCCCCTCTTTCTAATTTTTGAACTTATCCTTTTTGTTTTTCAGTTTATCAAAGAGTTCTTTGTGTACCCATGCTTGTTTTTTCTTGGATTTCTTGTTAAATGGAAAATATGCTAGAATAAACAGACAGGGTTGGACAACAGCACAATAGACTGCTTGGGTTCATTTCTGTATATAGGCATTATACAAATATTCAAATGTTGTAAATATATATAGAAACATCCATCAGGGGATCAAAATAATCAAGATGGTGGCTTGAACATGTGATCCTACTTTTATAATGATTCATAATGGGTCCTGAATTATTCAAACAACATTGCTATGCCCCAGATCAGAATTTTTTTATGTAGCATAATGAAATGAAATTTATAGTTGTGCATTGTTTGTATATACATAGCCATGTATAAGTTTATATCTTTTATATGGTATTGTGTTGTAGAAAGTTAGCACCCACCCCTCTCCTAGAAAAATGAAATATTCTAGGAAATATTTAAAAGGCAGATTATTATACTGTACCTCCCTGGATGAGAAAAGGAGAAACATGCTCTTCTAAAGCAGCCCCCACCTTTGTTAATAGCCCCAGAAAGACTGGGCCATCCTACCTACAAGACAAAAGGCTGGGCCAGCTTATCTACAAAACAAAAGACCTTCACTCTCAGGACATAATAGGATTAGCCCTCACTCAAGATCCAAACCAAGACAAAGCCATTAAGCCATAATAGGAATTGCCCGACACTCTTTCAGAACACAGCCCTCTTCATTACATCATCACCCAGCAAGATTCAACCAAGACTGGGACACAGACAGCCCACAAGCTGACTGCATAGCCCCATGGGAGTCTGACAACCAGCCCCCCTGGGAGTCTGACAGCAGCCAATAAAAGGAACAGGAAGCTCAAGGGCAAGGCCCAAGAGAGGGTATAAATACCCCCCCCTCTCTCTACTCCATGTGGTCAGCTGCCCAGGACTTCAAACCCATGTGGTCCTGTCCACCATTAAACCATCTTTCCAATCAGACTCCATGTTTCCAGTGTCTTTCTCCCCACTTGGAACTGAACCCAGATAGACATTTCTTCCAACAGTGTCATTTGAGTTTTGTTAATACCAGTTATTTTTTAAGCTGTGCTGCTGGTATTGTGAGGTTCCTCGACATTTAAAACATATTTAAAACATTAGCCAATTAGGAAATAGGCTCAAGATCCAGAAAGATCTTGATAGATTTGAACACTGACCCTATCCAACAAAATACAGTTCAGTGGTGAGAAAAGCAAAGTTTTACACTTAGGCAAGAAAAACCAAATGTACGTACTGAACAGCAGTAACTGTGAGAAGAATCTAGGAGTCCTAATAGACAACCACTTAAGTATGAGCCAGCAATTTGCTGTAGCTGACAAAAAAGCCAATGCAGTACTAGGCTGCATCAACAAAGGAATAACATCAAGAACACGTGAAATATTAGTACCACTATATACTGTCTTGGTAAGGCCACATTAGGAATATTACATCCAGATCTGGCCACCATGACACTCTAGAAAGAGTACAGAAAAGAGCAATAAAAATCATTAGGGGACTGGAGGCTAAAACATATGAAGGATGGTTGCAGGAACTGGGTATGTCCAATGTAACAAAGAGAAGGAGTAGGCATAACATTATAGCAGGCTTCCAATATCTCAGGGACTGCCACAAAGAAAAGGGTGATAACCTATTTTCCAAAGCATCTGAGGGCAAAATAAGAAGTAATGGATGGAAACTTATCAAAGAGAAATTCAACCTAGAACAAAGGAGAAATTTCTTGATAGTGAGAACAATTAATCAGTGGAACATTTCCCTTCAGAAGTTGTGGGTGTTCAAACACTGGAGTTTTTAAAGAGATTGGACAGAATGGCATAGAGTCTCTGGCTTGGGCAGGGGGTTGGATTAGAAGACCTCTAAGGTCCCTTCCACCTCTGTCATTCTGTATTCTGTATTTCTATTCTCTGATAATATGCTGTATAAAATATTGGTGAGCATGAACCAATTTAGGATCATTTTGAACCATTATAATATTCATTTTCAGCATGAGAATCTCTGTTTCAGTGAGTGCAATTCTACATGATCTGTCCATACTTTCCTTTGAAAAGATCAATATTTGTTAAGGAAACAGCTTCTCCAGCTCTCTTTCTTTTGTACTGATTCGGTTTTTTATGAATGTTGCATTATTGCATGTTATTCTTCTTCAAAAATGTTCGGTATTCATAGTATTACAGCAATAATTCCTTTGTTCCACATTTGGTTACCTAGCCTTCTCTTATAAGTGTGGTACTATGATTAAATGTTTACATCCAGCAGGAGAAAATAATGATAACATATTTTCTATTACTCCTGTATTATCTCTGTTATGGTAATAGAATATAGAGTTGTTATTCCAGTTCTTTGGTGATCTCAGATATTGTCTCTTGTTTGTTGCTGGCAGTGATATTATATACTGTATACATATACAAGTATATATAATACACACACATAATCATAGGAAGTCATTAAAGCTCAGCATTAGAAATATAGCATTGCCACAGATATTACTAGAAGGGGAAAGTTCCACAAAGCCTATGCTAGAGTTCAATTTTCACTTTTTTTCAAGTGTAAACATGAAAATGGACAATATTTCAGCTCATCTGTAGAAGCAATACAGATTTCTCACTAATGCTGAGAGGTTTATTGGCAATGGTGTATCTTTAATGTGACAAAATGAAACCCTTCCACAAAGAGTAATATGATCAATAAAGCAAGATATTTTCCTTACAAGATTAACCAACTCAGTGGACCAAAATATTGCTAAAAGTTCATTAAAAAGTTCAGAAATATTTTACTGACAATAAATATATGTAATGAGTAGCTAGAGGAGTTCATGAAAGTAAATAGATACTATAACATTGAGAAGCATTCAGTAAATACTGTCTCTAAAACACAGCATATAATGAGAAATTAATAAAGCAAGGACATGGACATAAATTTATTTGATTTTCTGAAATTTGAAAAGATTTGAAAATTTATGTACCTTGAAACTATTCATTTCCTTACTCTGCAGTCAGTGGGTGGGTTTATTACTGCCACTATTTTGTTGAGAGACAGAGAAGATTGTATTTTAAAAATGGAAGTGAAGCAGCAGAAAGTGTAAGCTGATATAATAAGGTTCTTTTCAAAATGTACAGTCTTTTCCAAATGTACAGTCATAATGTTGTGTCTGATCTCTTGAATAAAGGCCAACCTAGAAAAGAGATATTAGAGGTATTAATGTTTTTCTAGTGTTGCACAGGGATTAAATGTAAAGCTATATGTGCTTCCTGGCATCTAAAAATCAACAGCAGATAGTCAACATGTGAGAATAATTAATATATGATCACTAGATAACCCATGATTTACTGGGCTCATTCTTTCAGGTATATTTCCTTACCTAAAAAGAGAAACAGAATGGCAATGGGCATATTGCTATTGTTTTGGTTTTAAAATTAAAGAAAAATATCATTTATTAAAGAAGAAAGATATACATGTTTTTCATTTAACAAAGGACACTTTTGATGACATTTATGGTTAATGTGCAATTCACTTCTTTTTCCTTGGCTTAAAATGACATATACCCGACTATGCTAGTACACCTATCAAAAAGACCGTATGTACCAATGAGATAGTTCATGAACAATTTTCCCATCAAGTTGAATATTCTTCATGGTATCTTGCTATCTTGACATCATGCTATCATATATTTTGGTCCACCAACAAATGCTGAAGAGAAGATGATGCACCTTCCAATGATTCTAAAATCATCATAATTTAGTACATTAGTCAGGCCTCTGTGTTGTTGCTAATCTCAAGGTTTCTTGATTTATTCAGATGTAACTTAGTCTCTCATCTTCAGCTTAGCAGCCGGGTCAACCATGTATTGTTGGAATAGACATCCTTATCTTAGAAGTTATTAAATTCATTTTCATGATTCATTATTTGATGCATTGCTGTTTGTTTCTTGTTGTTCATCATTTTGAGTAGATGATGCCAGTCATCATCTATGAGAGGAAAGAAAAGTATGTATTGAAAGCTGTCATGTTAAGGACTTGTGCAGAGTAACCTCTGGGCCCTGAAGGTTTGCACAGTTCACCATAATGTTGCAGTAGATATCAGTAATGATTCAGTCAATAGACAGATACGTTAAAGTGTATAAAAGTAGTTTACTTAAAGAGAGAGCACAGTCCAAATAACAGTCCGAATCATACACGTTTAGTCAGTCAGTAAGAGTGATGAGACTCTGAAACTATTTCCAACCATCTCGTCTTTCAACAGAATATCCTATAATATTGATTCAGTTTCAGTGTTGTTTGATATAATGATAGTGACTTCATTGGCAATTTGTGCATTAAATCTTCTCTCATTTTCAAATGGTGGTCTCTAGTCAATGGAAAGTTTTGATGTATCTCAAATCTGTTCTTTTGCAAATCAAAGGAAACAATGTTCAGGTTTGTGGTGATAGTACTGTCTCCAATTTAACAATTTCACTTTGAATTACATCATTGTGAAATATATCTATTCTCAGATCTACATTGTCTTGAGTCCATGAAGTAAATTTGAATAAATTTTAATTGCAGTTTGGTGTCAGACATTAAATGTCTAATGAATTTGCCCTTGAATAACCACAGAAGAATTCTATCCCTTCTCCATTGGAAGGACTCCTTTGGATCAAAGGGTATCATTTGGAAGAGGCATTTGCATTATCTGATGTTCTTCCAGAACTCATTTGCAGTAGATTCATCATTGCTATATAAACATTAGAAGTTGCAAATTGGCAACCCTGATTTTCCTTTGATACAGCAGAAATTGGCATTTCGTTCAAAAAATAGGAATGCACAACTGTGAGGGCAGACTTTGGCCCTGGCACCAACATCAGCAGAAATATTCAGTTAATGAACAAAGATGGGATACAGATAAATATGCATATTTATGTGACACAGGAGAACTAGATACAACTAAACTCTTGTCATGATCTTTAACTGAATGTTGCATCTCCAGCAGGGAAAGTGCATGAGACTGCACAAGAGGTACTGCATGACTTGGGGAGGGCATATGGGGGAGTGGCCAGGGTCAGGGAAGGTTGTGGGGAAGTGACACAAATTGGGATTGTGCAAAGGGGTGGCATGGGCCAGGGGTTCGTTCCCCTTCCTGCCCTTCCCTGCCCTTTCCAGTTAAGTGACTGGGTGGGTGGGGAGCAAGGGAATGTTGAAAACAAAGATCATATGATACAACAATAGCACAGCAGCACAGCCTCAGCCAGTAGCACTAAACCAGTCAGAACTTTCTCAAATTTCATTTCTTTGATAAACATGGGTCCCAGATTTTGGATGCATTCTCTTAGTTAGCCCCTTTGAAGTACCTTAGTTCAGAAATTGTTGCCCTATTATGTGCTATTTCACCCAGTTAAAGGTTATGACAATGAGAGTTTTATTAATATATAGATAAATAATGAAACGTTATTTTCAGGGCATGAGATCTGGGTTTTAAAAAAATATATCCAGGACAAATTAGGAAGATTTATGAGCCCAAGGTTTGGAAATCTGCTTATAAGATCCCCTCCCCCCCTATAAACTGGACTGAACTGGCTATTTTTGTTTGGGAACTTTTTTTTGATAAAAATTAAAATGATGCAATGATTACTGTATGAATGGAAACATGTAGCAGCATAGCTAGGAAAACAAGGACTGAGTTAGACTGAGATCAGAAACATAATATAATGATGCATATTCCATCCCTTTTTGATATGTACTGCAACATCACACATATGTTCCAAAGTTGTATACACGATTGTATATAGAGGACTGATACAGGCATGACTGGAAAGTTTTAAACATAAAGCAAATTGTGCTTATGGTAATCAGTGCCATAATAATTTGTTCATTACAAGAAAAATAGCTATATTTATAGATGAATTATATTTATGTAATAATGTATTAGCAATCCATATAGTTTTATATGTTGATTTCATACTTGAGTATGCTACAAAAAAGAAATATTAATTTTATTTTTTTATTTGCTCACATTTTATCAGCAGCCCAAAAGAAGAGTTGTCATTCAGATCTAAACAAAATCATGTGATCATATCCAACCCAATATATACTTTATATATGTCTTGGTGTTGAACTACAATTATTTATTATCCTAGGTATTTCTGACAGGAGAAAAAAAAGGAAGAGGCCAGGTATTAAAGGAATATAGTTTGAGGGAAGCAGTCCCTAATAGTTTCTTCCTTCCATGGACAGTGGAAAAATCAAGCCACATGATAAAGAAGTATAGAAGATGTAAGAAGCATCACAATAAACCCAAAGATTTAGACTACTGATAATGAAGGAAAATAAGTCGAATGACAAATTGCCTACCTCATTTTTATCAACAGAAGAGAATATATATAGTTCTGAGTTGAACTGTGGAGTCCTTGTTGCTATCTGAGATTGATTGTTTACTTGCAGATGTTTCATTATCTATTGGATAATCATCAATGATCAGAGCTGACGCTACCTATTCAGGTAAGAAAACATCTGCAAGCAAACAATTAACTTCAGAAAATAGCAAGGACTCCATATATGTTATTTATTCCAATGCAATTGTCTTCTCACATTCTGTACTCATGGTGATTGCCCTTTTGGAATCCATTTACTCCAAAAACTTCAAGCACTAATGAAATGTATTATTTTTCAGCCACAGATTGTTAGTTTCTCATCTTTTCACCTTTAATAGTGTAATGTAATGATAATATTATATTGTCAGCTTCTTCAAAGCGTTGACATGAGTGTAAAGATATAAAGGATCCAAAGAAACAATCCCAATTCTAACAATTCTAATTCACACAACAATTTACCTGTAACATTAGTGTTTTTATAAGCAGAACTTTTCCTATTCACTTTGCAAAATATGAGTGTTAAGTTTGAAATGATTGCTTTATTTTTAAGGCACTGCAGCTGTGCCACTTGTTTATCAGCTGCCGAACAGCTCTACTTCTTTTTGTAAAAGTACAGTTATTGTAATGAACAATTCACAATGGTTCACTAATTATCTACTAACTGTTGATAACTACCAGTGTATCTAAATTAGCCTTGCTTTCTTTTACCAGATTTAAGGCCAACTCTGCCAAATGAGTCCATAACTGCTTGTAATGCCAAATTTTCTGAAGAGCATTCTCAGATGATCAATCTATCTGTGATTTGGAAAGCATGTGCGAGGGTACCAAATCACTGTGAAAGGCTTGTTTATTGTTCATTGTTTTACCTATTTTTTTTCTGTTTTCAACACAAATAACAGCCACTATGGTATAGTGGTTAAGCAAATAGATTAAAAGAGGAAATATTCAGATTCAGATATCCTTTTTCCATGTTGCTCAATCAGTAGCCTTGGAATAATCATCAGCCCAAACTGTAATGAGGACAAAATAAGGGAAAACTCTCATGGATGCTAAATTGAGTCATGGCAGGAGATATATGTATTTTTTTTTGCAGATATGACATTTTATATTATTCATAACCATGGTTTGTGTCAGAAAACCACTACTATAAACCAGAAGAATTAGGGATGAATTTAGGCAGCTACCATTGTTGGCCAAAGACGAGATAAAGGTTGTGTCCTAAGGATACATCCTCTTAAAACAGTAGATCTTTTGCATACCTGGTAATTCAAAAAGAACAACAACAACTGGTGATTCTTGGTTCTTGCTCATGTGTTAAGATGAAATTGTTTTGGAAGGAAGGAAGAGACTAATAGTGTGAACAAATTTCTTTTCATATCTCAGATTTATCTCATAAATCTTGAAATGGAACATATAACATTAGAAAGTATATGCATATGGAGTACTGGATAGGTTTTTTAAACATTCTTATAAAATATGTAGTATTTGTTTTCAGCATAGCTTGTTAATATTTCCTGAGAGATGTAGATTTGATTTTTTACATTATTGAACAAATTATTGAAATATATTAAGATGAGATAAATCTTCACTTTCTAGTATATATTTGATATATCAATCCTCCATGCTTATATGTTCTTCGTGATTTGGATCGTAAGACTGTTGTTAAGAGTTTGGTTAGATTTGTAAAAGTATTTAACCTTGCCATTAAAAGCTAAATATAACTGAAAAAGTCTGGAAGAATATTGAGGTGCTGCAAATTCATTTATATTATACTCTTTTAACATTTACGGTATATGCTATTCCATAGACAACACAACAATAAAGATTTAATTCACTATTCTACCATGTTTTTAAACTCTATTTCAGCTAAAATTTCTACTTTCAAAAACTAATTTCATTTGCATATGTACAAAGCAGAGCTTCAACTTTTTTGAAAGGCAGCTTATATAGCAAACAGAAATATTAATGATTTTCTTTCAACACAGAAATGTGTCAAGTAAGATTATGTGGTACTGTGGGTAGACAGTCTGCTGTCCCTTATTATTTGGGATTTCAGCTATCATCCATTGTCCAGTATGGCCATTGGCAAGGGTATCCCATTGACTGTTGGAGGTTGAAGCATTCTCTTTTGGTGGGGAAGCATTCTTAGACTGGAAATCTAGCTTGAGCAATTGTTAGTGAAACAGGTTTATAAGTACTGAAACTGAAAGTAGAATGGGACAATTGACCCTGGCCGACTCACCCCAATCATCTCACTATGGCCGATTTGCACCAGCCAATTCACTGTGGACAACTTGCCAATGACAACTTGCCCGGGACAATTCAACAGGGAATAACTTAAGAGAGGGACAAGTACTATTACAGCTCTCCCCAGCCTTGAGGACTTCTAACTTGAGAAGATTCAAGACTAAAGCAAGACAAGGCCTGCTGCAATTCACTTGTCTCTCTCTTGAGTTATCCTGCATTGAAGTGCCCTGTTGTGAGTTGTCCTGTGGCAAATTGGCCATGTCAAGTTGTCCCAGAGTAGGTTGACCATGGTAAGTTGGCCAGGATGAGTTGTCTGTGGTAAGACACCGGGGCAAATTGGCTGAGACAATTTTTGGCTGGAGCCATCCTAGACCCAACTGAAAGGAGTTTAATTTGTCAGAAGCATTATCTGTAATAAATATATCTGAACACCTAACTAGTTATTTCATACCCAAAAGAAAGTAAAAATATCCTGGAGTCCATGTGTATGTGACCTCAGATTAGCAATATCACCAACAGAAAGTAGGGACAGTGATAGACAAAGAGGGGACAGAATAAATCTTGAGTTCTCTATCTATATTCTATTATCCTCTTATTCTAAGTGACTAATGAGGTATTGAAGAATAAGCCTTGTTGGATTCATACCTCCAACAGTGATAATGTTAAGTAAACTCACCTGAATTTATACAAGGGATGGTGAAAAGGGGCAGGATGATAATAATAGTAGTGTCATCAAAATTCTATATGTGTTGTGGCCCGCCAGCGACCCGTGCAGCTGGTTGCGGACTCCAACAGTGAAGACGCTGTTGTGGTGATGTGCCAGCGGCCTGTGCAGCTGGTACCTGAGTCAGACAGTGAGGAGGTTGGTGTGGACTCAGTGCCAGAGGCGGATATTCAGCCAGGGCCTTCAGAACCTCCAGAAGCTCCCATCAGTGACGAGGAAGAAGAGGAGGAGCCTATTATCAATGCACGGGCACGCAGAGCTGCCAAAAGGCAGGAATGGTCCCTCAGGAGGAGGTCTCCTTGGGAGTAAGACTTGGGGCTAATTGGCCACACGCCTAGCCTACTTAAGGGATGACGACAGCTGAAGTACTTTGCAGGAAACAACTCTTCATAATCACCTCCTGTATCGGATTCAGAAAATGTCTCCTTGGCTCTAGTTTTCCTGTGTTATCTGTTCTGCTAATTGCTTCTGGGCATCTTGCCAAACCACAGTAAGAGTACTGATATCCGAACAACTAATTGCATCAAGAATTGAGTTATTTTACCTTGGACTCTTGTCGGCTGTTAATGAAATTGAATTAACAGCCCTTGTTCATAAAAGACTGATTGAAACCATATTTTTGTTTGAAAAAACTACTAAGACAGCTTATTAGTAGTCTTTATTTAATAAAATAAGGTTTGCGTGGACTTTGTGTGTGCTGCGTTCTTCGTGGTTCATAGCTGGGGCAGAACAATATGCATGTGTGATGTAGATACATGTACAAAAGGGTTGCAGCCTTCGTTGCATTTTTGTGTCTTACATCTTACCTTTTTTGCTCAGCTGGCATATAGATTTCCAAAATAGGAGCACACTCCTTATCTATTTTAATAATTGACCTAGAATTGAAACCAAGCCAGAATGGGTAGTTTCGTCTGTTCTTTCCACAAAAAAATAAATGCTGCTTCTCCTCATCTTGAGAAAATTTAACAGAGGCACGCATGGCTATTTGGGGATGGAGTGATCAATCTATTTCCCCATTCATGACAGTTTAGTATGTATATAAATAATCATGCTCTATTTGTATCTTTTTGTAACTATTTGTAATTCAAAAAAACCATTTATTTGTTAGCATTCTTATGAGGCATGAATTTTTAAATGTATTTGACTCAATGTGTACATTTTTTTCTAAAAAGACATTTTAGATACAGTTCAGTACTATATATTTTTTTGCAGTGTGTTACACCATGAAATGTGGAGAAAAGCAAAATCTACATTATCACTGCATATAACTACATTAATCTGTACCTCATTCAGAGAAGTTCAAAGCATATGAATTCATTTAGAAATATAGACCAAATACAATCCTTAAGCTTATCTTGAACTAAAATACTCAATGTTTGTTACCAAATAAAGTTTGGGAGTCAAATTATTACAGAAAGAAGATCCACACATATCGGAGTGTCCAAATGATACTTTTTTCATTGTCAGATTATTTTATATTTAAAATCTCAGGTGATACAATTTTTTAAAAAAATCCTGCATATCAAATGTATTGGCCAGTATTCTCTCTGAATTTCTATGACAAGTACAGACTGTTGCAAAATATACATTATCTTAGAATAAATATGAACAATTGGTTGAATAATACAATGCAAGTAGCTGCCTGGACAGAAGACCAAAATACTCCTAATTAAATTTTAGAAAGATTATGAATGATACTACAGTTGAATCTGCAGTGATATCACTGGCCTTGGCTGACTAGATCTGGATTTTTCAGAAACTATATTACAAAATATAAACTGATTAAGCTGTTTTAGTTTTCTTTTCAAAATGGAAATTGTAGTTCTGAAAAGATACTGCTTAAATATGTAATATAGAAATATTGCCTCTTTTCTCCATCTTCTGCTAAAGTTGGGACATTATCTTTTCTCCTTGTGTATTATTTTTGGCTTAAGCTTTTATTATCATTTCAAATGATAGTGGAGAATGTACTTTGAGGATTTCATGCAGGACTATTTTCCACCAGTACAGAATGCAAAATGTCTCATTCTTTTCTTTTTTCTCTTTTCCTCTTGCTTTTGTTCCATTTAGTCCAAGTTCTTCAAGTTTTCCAGTTCCAAATAACAATACATGATATGATGCTAAAACTATTCCAACTGGACGAGCATGGGAAGAAGGTGAGGTTCAGCTAGATGGCACTCACCTGGATATGCTTCCAATCAGAGTGCTGCAGAGCAGGCAGAATGAACAGAGGAAAGCAAGGGTAAGTAAAGATAAAAGCAGTCAGAAAACTATGAGAATTCAAGTGAAGAAGAGACCTTCTCCACTGAATTCTCATAGCACCAGGTACATGTGATATTCTCCCTCCCCTGTACAAAAATAGTGCATGCCATGTAAATAAAAAGGCCAGGTAGACACAAATAGTCCTGCACAAATACAGTATGAGGCCTTGGATTGGAATAGTTAAGGGTATTTACAGGAATGCACATCTATAGATGCACACCACACATGACTGCACAAGTAGAATAGAATAGATTTTGTGTGTGTGTGTGTGTGTGTGTGTGTGTTTTTGTACATCATCATCTACAAAACAAAAGCTATTTTCACAAACTGTAGTCAGAATCAACTGTGGCCTAGTTTAGGTTCCACCCTGGATTTCATGGCTTATTGGAACTAACACAAGAAAAGGGAAATTTGAAAGATTGGTAGAATTTTTTCCATTGATAGAAATAGTTATGGAAATTCAGTTGTTCCATACTGTAGAAACAAAGTGCAGTGGTATGAACCTGAATCTTCTGAATTTGTCTTAGTCATGCAAGTGTTGGGATTAGAGCCATTAAAAAGGAAAATGGGCAAATTTAGAAAGATTTAGAAAAGAATGAAAGGAACTCAGAACCCACAAAGCTCATTGTATGAAAATTGCTGGCTATGCCTGAAAGTCCCTAATCCACACAGCATGTATCAGAAGTAAATAAAGAACAATTGGTATACTAAAGTGTGATAAAAAGTCTTAAAATTCCTATTTCAGCAAGCTCTAGTAATGGTTTGTAACCCTTTGTAAAGGATTGATTAGAACTGTATTTGATGCTCAGCTTGACATAGTATGATTGTGGTGCCATTTCTGTTCTTGAATTTTGCACTGGCTTGCCTGATGAAACTTTTCCTTCAATTATATAGATGTGTCTTTCTCCATTCTATTTTTCTTGCTCAAAAAATAAAAGAAAAATCCCTTTAGCTGCAACTAGGAAGGAATTCTTGCTAGACATCTCAGCTTTGAACTGGGAATAGGTTTTCCAGTTCTCCTCATATCACAGTGTCTTCACCTTTTAAAATGCACTAGAGGTAGAAATCCAAAGGATAAAATATTGATTTTATAGGCACTGAAATGTAGTTATGTGCATTTGGGATGGGGTGGTAGTGATTTAAATACCTGCCTGTCATGCAGTTGTTAAATACCACCTCCTTTCCAAGAAAAACAGTAGCCAGGAAATTATGCTCGCTCTCTCCCTCTCTCTCCCTGTCCCCCTCTCTCCCCCCTCCCTCTGTCTATCTGTCTGTCTGTCTGTGTCTGTCTGTCTGTCTGTCTGTCTGTCTGTCTGTCTCTCTCTCTTTCTTTCTCTCTCTCTCTGTGGGTCCCTCTCTCTCAATGCGTCAAGAGAAAATATGAAAATGAATCAATAGAATTTAGCATTTAGGATATGATGTATTTCTTAGGGGATGAAATACACACACACAAACACACTGATATCCTGTCCACAAAAAGTTGGAGAAGGAAAGCAAATTAAGTTAACAAATAACTTAATTCATTATATGGCTGCCCAGTGGTTAATTTTTAAAAAGAAAAGTCACATCAATCCAGGGGTGAAATCCTCCCGGTTCGGCCCAGTTCGGGCAAGTAGGTAAGGGTTGCAGCAGCTGGTTCGGAGAACCGGGATGGCAGTGTGAGGCTCCATCCACCTGCCCCGACATCATCACTTCCTGGTTTTTTAAAAAACTTTTTAAAGCCTATTTTCCCTGCCGGTTCCCCTGAAAGAAAGAAAGAGAGAGGGGGGAGGGGGGGAAGGAAAGGGAAGGGAAGGGAAGGGAGAAAGAAAGAGAAAGAAAGAGAGAGGTGTTAGAAAGAAAAAATCAGGATTCACTTTCCAGCCGGGAGATTGCTTGGCAAAGAAGAAAAACAAATGCTGTCACTTTAAATCAGGATTCTTCAAAGTTAGCCACATGGCTGCCTGAGGAATTCTGGGAGTTGAAGTCCACAAGTCTTAATGTTGCAAACTTTGAAGACTCCTGCTTTAAATTGAAAAGCCTTCGGAAGGTGCTCGGAAGGAGGTTTTTAATTGCAGAAGCGAAGTGACATTCTGGGTTAGCTGAACAACAAACTGGATAAAAGGAAGAATTCTTATATGGTTCTATGTTTTTGAAGTTTTGGGGTTTGTGTAATATGGGCTTTGTGTTTCTAAAAGGGTTTGGGTGATTCTCATTGTGGCTAAATGACTTTCGTCTTGTGTCGGGTCTTGAGCAATCATTGTTAATAAGCTTGCCCAGAATACGGGCAGAGGCTAATCAGTCTCCCAGAGCCTTGGGAGCACTTTCTGGCTCTGATCTGGGGTGTGGCCAAGCGAGATTGAAGAACTCACCCTTCGGCAATGGCGGCATGGCTCTCCTCAGCGCGTTGTTAGTTCGCCGTACTCAATCTGCCCCATGAGCGCTGCGGAGCTAGGCTCGTGCATGCTAGTTTGAAATTGCTGCCAGCCGACAGCTCAAGCGTGTCAGGGTTCCAAATAGCATCCAAATTCAAATCAAAATCCAAGGCAAAGCATTCCTCAAAGTTCCAATTTATTAGCAGAGCCATGCTGGCACGGCAGTCACATGACCACATCTGAAGTCCCCGGGGCTTCTCCAGCCAGTTGAAAGTTCAAACCCTTGTCCCCACACCACCAAGTCCATCACATGAGCCAATCTTCATCTGACACTTGGCAGCAACTTCCGTGCAGGTGCAGGACAAAGGATGACCTTGGCAATCTGAAAGGAATTTGTTAGGGCTACGTGCAGACATCCCTCATGCAACAGCCCCTCCCAAATTCCCATGGCAAAGCATACATTCTAAAGCATAAAGTGTGGCAGGCCAAAGTCTCTAATAAAATATGACAGGCGGCCTCCCCTCAAGAAAAAAGCATGCCCCGCAAAAGAGAAAGAGAAAATTGCATAGGGGGTTAGTTCAGCATTCTTACCAACCCCCCCCCCCCGGGGGACCCTTTGGCTTGTCCGGGTATTTATCATGGAATTGTTTAATTAGTCTATCCGCTTTTACATTCCAACTTTTTACCCATGTGGATTCGGACAAAGGGTACCCCTTCCAATGGATTAGGTATTGTAATTGACCCCTAAATATTCTGGAGTCCAAGATTTTCTTCACCTCATAGTGTGTCTCCCCTTGTATTACTACAGGGGGAGGTGGAGGTTGAATTTGTGGCCTTGGAAGCTGCAATGGAATACTGGGTAGATTTTCCCCAATATTCTTGGTAATGCAAGCTGCACAGTGACAGGGTTGATAATTTTGACTATGGGGAAAGGCCCCAAGAATTTTGGACCCAGCTTTTTGCTGGGCATTCTCAATCGGATGTATTTAGTGGATAAGAAAACTTTATCCCCCACTCGGAAGTGGGGTTGGAGCGATCGGTGTTGGTCTGCTTGCTTCTTATAGGCTTCTGCTGCTTCAGTTAGTGCTCTCTTGGTGTTTTCCCATCCTTTCTTCAATGTTTCCATCCACTCAGTTAGGGACATTGAAGTGGGAGCTTCGGTAGGTAGTTCTGGCATTGGTACAAATTCCTGGCCGTTGGTGATCTGGCAAGGGGTCAGTCTGGTGCTGCTGTGGACAGTGTTGGACTGTCCAAAAATCTTGGACTCCAGAATATTTAGGGATCAATTACAATACCTAATCCATTGGAAGGGGTACCCTTTGTCCGGACTTCTGCAAAGGGCAGCAGCTCCGCCCAATTGTCTTGTTGATGGTCTACATAGCAACGGATGTACAGTTCCACCATTGCGTTCGTACGTTCCGTGATTCCATTTGTACTCAGATGGAAAGCCGAGCTGAGCCCTTGCGTGGATCCAATTGCATGTAGGAATTCTCTCCAGAACTTGGCGGTGAATTGTACACCCTGGTCTGAAATGATTCTTTTAGGGACTCCATGTAAGCGGTAGATGTGCTTGAGGAACAGTTTAGCTAGATGTCTGGCTGACGGAAGTCCGGAGCAGGCAATGAAATGGGCTTGCTTGGAAAACAGATCAATCACAGTCCAGATCACGGTGTTCCCTTTACTGTCTGGGAGCTCCACTATGAAATCCATGGCTATCTCTTCCCAGGGGTTGCTGGGGTTCGCCACTTGCTGCAACAGTCCAGGCGGTTTTCCTGGCCAATGTTTTCTGGTGGCACAGATGTAAGCGGTAGATGTGCTTCATGAACAGTTTGGCTAGGTGTCTGGCTGATGGAAGTCCGGAGCAGGCAACAAAATGGGCTTGCTTGGAGAACAGATCAATCACAGTCCAGATCACGGTGTTCCCTTTGCTGTCTGGGAGCTCCACTATGAAATCCATAGCTATTTCTTCCCAGGGTTTGCTGGGGTTTGCCACTTGCTGCAACAACCCAGGCCGTTTTCCTGGCCGATGTTTTCTGGTGGCGCAAATGGCGCAACTTTTCATGTAGTCTTCCACCTCAGATTTCATTTTTGGCCACCAAAACTGCTGTCGCGTTAGGTGGAGGGTTTTGAGGAATCCAAAATGCCCTCCTAGCTTGGAGTCGTGACTTCGTTGAAGCACTTCTAGCCGGAGGCTGGCAGGCACGTATAGCTTGGACCCCTTCCAAGCTAAGCCTTCTCTCATCGTCAGGATCTCCTTGTTGTTGCTGAGCCAGGGGTCATTAGGCACAGCGGCCTGTAATTTTGTGGTCCAGTCGTTCTGGCCTTGCACGCTTGGTCATCTGGTTTGGTACCTGGTGGAGATTGGGGCAGCTAGTTCCCCTTCTGAGGGAGGAGTGTCTGCAGACTCCTCTGGCGAGGGGGGACTGACCGAGTGGAATTCTTCCTCTCTCTGGCTGGGCAGTAGATTTTTCCCAGCTAGGATGTGCTTCAGTTCGAACTTGAATTGTCTGAAGTATTGCGCCCAGCGCACCTGTTTGGGTGAGAGTTTCCTGGGGGTTTTCAGGGCCTTGAGGTTTTTATGGTCTCTCCATACCTCGAACGGCACCTTGCCTCCTTCCAGGAATTGTCTCCAAGTAAGCCCAGCGAACGGCATATGCTTCTTTCTCCCAAATGGACCATCTCCTTTCAGTGGCTGTGAGGTTTTTCGAAACGTATGCGCATGGCAGGAGTTGGTCCTTCTCATCTCTCTGTAACAGCGCCGCCGCCACCACTATGTTGCTGGCGTCCGACTGGATTAGGAACTGCCTGTCTGGGTCGGGGTGCTGCAGGATTGGTTCTTGGGCGAAGAGTCGCTTCAGCCTTTCGAATGCCTTTTGACATTCCATTGTCCAACCAATTGGCTGGTTGGGCTTTGGTTTGGTGGGCGACTGGCCGGTCTTTAGCCGTTCCGTCAGTGGCAGCGCCACCTCAGCAAAGGACGGGATGAACTGCCAGTAGAAGTTTGCAAAGCCCAAGAAACTTTGTAGTTGCTTGCGAGTGCGTGGGGGCTGCCAATCTAGCACTGCTTTCACCTTTCCGGGATCCATCTCTATTCCCTCGCTGGAGATCCGGTACCCCAAGTAGTCCAGGGAGGTTTTATGGAATTCGCACTTGGAAAGTTTTGCGTATAGTTTGGCATCCAGAAGCTTCTTTAAGATTTGTCTCACTAGTTTGACGTGCTCCTCCAGCGTTTCACTGAAGATGAGAATGTCATCCAAATAAACGAGCACCCCCTTGTACAGATGGGGGAGGAGTATGTCACAGATGTATTGCATGAAGACCGCGGGGGCCCCTTGCAGTCCAAAAGGCATGACTCTGAATTGGAAACTTCCCAATGGGCAGTTGAACGTGGTCTTCCATTCATTCCCCTCCCTGATTCTTATGCGGTAGTAAGCTTCTCTCAAATCTAGCTTGGTGAATATTTTGCCCTTGGACAAGTGGTTCAGCAAATCCTTCATGAGAGGGAGGGGGTAGGTGTTTTGCATGCACACGGCATTGATCCCATGAAAGTCCACGCACAATCTGACCCCCCCGTCTTTCTTCTCTTTGAAGAGTACGGGGGCGGTGATTCTCGATTTTGCCGGTTGAATGAACCCTCGTTCCAAATTGAAATCGATGTATTTTCTTAGTTCCCCTAGTTCCTTTGGGGTCATGGAGTACATCTTGGGTTTTGGGAGCGTAGCCCCCAGCTCAAATTCTATCGCGCAGTCCGTGGGCCGGTGAGGGGGGAGGTAGTTGCAGTCTTCTTCACTAAATACTCCCTCTAGGTCCCGGTATTCTGCTGGCACTTGCTGGGAGCCTGGGGGTGTGGTTTCAAGCACCGGAGCTGCCAGCTGGGGACGGTTTGAGTCCAGGGGTATCGGCTCTCTTGGTCTACTCTGCTTCATTCCAAAGAGGAAGCCTATAGAAAAGGTGATAAAATGCTGTACAATCAGGCCAGAAATGTATTAACAAGGGAGATCAGAGCAGCAAAAAGAAGCTACTCTGAAAAGCTAAAGAATCAGTTCTCAACAAATGAACCAGCAAACATGTGGAGAACTCTTAAAAACATCACCGGTTACGGTAAACCTCCTTCCCAAGCTGAAGGAAATCAGCAACTGGCAGATGACCTGAATGTGTTTTACTGCAGGTTTGAAAGGAAACTACAGCCACCTATCTCCACAACCCCCATCTCAGACACACCAACAACAGCCAAGCATCATACAACTGTCCCCATACCATTGGGTTCACAACCCCTAGTGATAACAGAAAAGGAAGTGCAAGACCTATTTCACAGACAAAAGCCAGGAAAAGCTCCAGGCCCAGACAAGATAACTCCTTCTTGCTTAAAAGTCTGTGCTGACCAATTGGCCCCCATCTTCACCCAAATCTTCAATAAATCGCTAGAGATGTGCTATGTTCCTTCTGGCTGCAAACGCTCTACTATCATCGCAGTGCTGAAGAA
>QLTV01001336.1:642817-659512 GCA_003457575.1 Thermophis baileyi | reverse complement strand
GGACAGAAGAAGGCATCATCCCCACTCCGCATAAGCTCTTAGTTTTTAGTCTATTTAATTTTTGCAATGTTAATTATTCCTATATGTATAATTGTTTTTATAATTCTATTTTTATTGCATTGTAAGCCACTCAGAGTTATAAAATAAAATAAAATAAAATAAAATAATAAAATAAAATAAAATAAAATAAAATAAAATAAAATAAAATAAAATAATAAAATAAAATAAATGTGGCTGTCCCTGAACCTTTTCGACCTTTCCCCATCCTACTTGGGTCTGCACAATCTCTTGATCTGGTTTTCTTTCTGGAAAAGCTCTGAGTTGGCCAAATCCTCCCTCCCCTACTGCTGAAGATGCACATTACAGTATATTACAATATCTGAAAACAATAGGGAAGTGTAAAATTGTAACTCTCAGGGTATGCCCTGAGAGTTTATGCAATCATGGTGAGATGAGACTAGTTTTGTAGATCAGGCTGACATTACAAAATGTGTCTGTAGTATAGGCACTAGCGAAACATATTCTGTTGTTTCTTCATGTCCAAAATTACAGTGGCATTGTCTCTCTGGGTAGAAGATATTCCTATATCTTCAGGGATGGCTGAGGGGAGGACATAATAAGGCTGTTGAGTGATTTGGTACTTCAAGTTTCATTAAGAATAACATACAGGAGGCAGAAATGATTGGGTTCACTGACAAAAAAAAGCTGGAAAATGGCTAGGTCCAATTGGTGCTCTGTAACTACCACATACTATTTAATGAATGTTTTGGCTTGATCGTATCTATGCTGAGTAGAAGACTTGCAGGGAATCTCAAAGATTTTATTTGCCACTTTATGTCTTCCATGTGGACTGAAAAATCATCCTCATACTTAGTGGGGCAAGACCAAGGGGAAAAAATAGTGAGTATGGTCACCCACCATTTAGCCTCCTCTTTCATGAACCTACTTCTAATCACAGGGTGGTATTAGAAACACATTTTGAGATTGGAAGGGTTGATCTTAGAAATTGAACTGGAAAAGGAATCAAGCTGGGTGTCATACAGAAGCTATGTAATTGGTTTGCTTCAAATAATCTGTTGCAGGAATATAATGGCCACCTCTTGTCTTGAGGAATTTAAAGATGGCAGATGAACTCCTTAATGCATTTTTGAGCAATGTCATCCTTATACGGTTGACAGAATGTAGGACTCCAAATTTATTTAGATTCATCAGCATAAGATCAGGATCATATGCTCCGAGTTAAATCCACAAGGGTCTGAAGTTTCTGCTCATTAAGGCCATATAGGTATTTATAAGTCAACAAAGCACAATGATTGATTGGGTTAACAATGCCATGGTATATGTCTTAAGAGAAGAGAGGGATCTTAATATGGCAAATAGGGTAATGGTTTGTCCCTGTTTCTGCCTTAATTGAGAATGAAAGAAATCCATTTAATACAGATACCAGCATTCCATGTGTTCTAGAACAATATGATGTCATGGAGAGAGAGGAATCAGTAAATCAGGGATCACTGGATGATCACCCAGCCATCCATTCCAGGCTAGAAGAATGACCTTATGCTGGTCACTTCAATGTCAAACAGAAGTACTGTGCATCTGGACTTGGATGGGTGATTTTAGCAAGGGTAACAGGTTCATTTAAGTTGAGATGTTTATAGTTGTGTCTTGGGGAGGAGGGAAGTAAAATGGAGTATCATTTCCTGCTCTCCTTTGTTGACAGCTTTCTGTGTCTTTGAGGAGAGGCAGTAGCATGAGATGATTTAGCAGATGAGCAGCTCAGAAGATTGAATGGGTGCTGGATCATTACCAGCAGTGGAGACTATGTCAAAATTGTAGTTTTGATGTGTGGTATTTTTTCCTTCAGGTTAATGCCTTTGTATTGATACCTTCCCTTTGAATTTGTTTAGCCTAACTCATACCAAGTCTGGCAGATGTACTATATTTGGAGGATGCATTTTTATGGCTCTTATCTACAGGTCATGACCATTTGTCACTTTCCTAGTGATGAGGTCATGGATTAACTAGTCCTTAAAGACTCTGATAGTTTGGATGTGATTAATCTGCTCTAGGAATGTATTTATTTACATGTGTCTGGTGAGGAGAAATGGCTCAGAAAAACAGGAAAATGTACTTGATATTTTTTTGAACTGGGTAAATATTGAAAATATTTCAAATCAATTGTTCTAGTTAGTCAGTTTAGAAGGCGAGATTAGGAGATCACAATAAATTTATGGTTGTTCCATTTATGGGCATTCCATAAATGGAATGAATGAATTTTTAGAAGGAGATGGGTTTTTTTTAGACAAAAGTACATCATTTCCAAGCATCTGGAATATCAACATGGGTAGCTTCTGCTGCCATATTAAGAAAGAATCAAGAAAGAAAGAATCAGAATAGAACTGGAAGGGACCTTAATCACTTGAGGTCTTCTAGTCCAGCCCCCTGCTCAAGCAGGAAATCCTATACCATTTCAGACAAGTGACTGTCCAGTCTCTTCTTAAAAACCTCCAGTGATGAAACACCCACAACTTCTGAAGGCAAGCTGTTCCATTGGTTAATTGTGCTCACAATTAGGAAGTTAGGAAGTTTCTGTTAGGAAGTTTCTCCTCAATTCCAGGTTGCTTCTCTCCTTGATTAGTTTCCACCCATTGTTTATTGTCCTGCCCTCTGATATTTTGGAAAATAAATTGACTCCCTCTTCTTTAAACCTTCAGATTACCATGGGGGATTTGTAGATCAAGGGCTTACTGGAAGTTGTCCGCCTTGGCTGCAATGTCATTTAGCCACTGATTTATTTTTTACCTAATTTACATCCTGATTATCTTACTATTACAATGACACACATTTTTGTCATTTTTGTCATTTGGTACTAGCATCATTACTGGGACTGGCTGAGTTCTTTTCTTCCACCTGGACAGCATTTGGGGGGGGGCATAGACTTAATCTAGAACAAATAAGTCCTGTCATAAATGAGGACCCAGATTGTTGGGGGCAATATGCTGACTCTGTGAACCGCTTAGAGAGTGCTGTAAAGCACTGTAAAGCGGTATATAAGTCTAAGTGCTATTGCTATTGCTATAAGCTGGGAACTTATTTCAGGAACTTCTAGTGTGTTGTCATCTTGACTCATTCTAGAACTTGAACTTGTTTCATTTTTTTCTTTGTCCCTTTTCACAAAATTCTTCAAAGCTTTTACAAGTATCTTTTGTAAATCCAATATAGGAAAGATATATGGGTCACTCTCTTGGTTTCTTATTTGTATATCCCTTTTAATTATTAAGATATCACCTGATTTCATTGGATGTCCAGTATAACATCTTTTTCCATATCATTCTTGCAATTTGTCATTTTAAAATCAGTCTTGTCTGTAAAATGTATTCCTTTTACATAACATATTTTAAACTCTCTCTCTTTCCCTATTCCATTACTCTCTCTCTCTCTCTCTCTCTCTCTCTCTCTCTCTCCCTCCCTCCCTTCCTCCCTCCCTCTCCCTCCCCCCTCTCCAGATTCACCTCACAAAGTTGTGGAAAAAATAGGAGGTGAAAGGAATATTAGAGAGAAATTCTCTCTAAAGAAAAGTTCCCTTGAAGATAGGCTCCAGTACGAGTCAAAAAGCTCGGAAGACAAAACCTCTGGTGCCAGTGACCAACCAACATTATTGTGGGACACATATATTCGCCTTCATTCATGAGTATTACTTATGTTCACTGCTTTGAATTAGGATTTTATTAGGGAGTCAAATTTTCCTCCTTTAATTGTTATTCCTTCAAGTTCCCTCTAGTGTCCAACCTTCGAAGTTTCATTGTATCATTTTTTTAAAAGATAATTCAAAACAACAATATTTTCCCATGGAAAGCATTTTTGTAATCAATTTTGAACTTTTATTTCAAATCTATCTCAACCCTTAGTCCATTTGTAACTTAAAAAAAAAATAAAGTTCAAATTATCTTTTTGCTGTTTATTCTAAATGATTCAGAATTTCAGAATCAGAATAGACCTGGAAGGTCCTCAAGTCCAGCCTCCTGCTCAAGCAGGAGACCCTCCTTAAAGTTGTATTTAAGAGCTGCGGTGGTGCAGTGGTTAGAATGCAGTACTGCAGGCTACTTCTGTTGATCACCGGCTGCCAGCAGTTTGGCAGTTTGGGTCTCACCAGGCTCAAGGTTGACTCAGCCTTCCATCCTTCTGAGGTCGGTAAAATGAGGACCCAGATTGTTGGGGGCAATATGCTGACTCTGTAAACCACTTAGAGAGGGCTGTGAAGCACTGTGAAACAGTATATAAGTCTAAGTGCTATTGCTATTTAAAACATCTTTTACCTAGAATTGAAGAAAACTCATCTGGTGCTGGTGCTAGGTGCTGTAAAATGTGTGACTCCAAAGGATCCTAACAGCTTAAAAGCAGTTAACAAGCAATCCCTCCCCCTCCAAAAAAAAGGTTAGAAAAGGAAGTATGCAAACACAATGTTATTTTAAAGGTATAACTATGGTTTTATCAAAAAGGTGGCTATTTCGTCATCTCACAGAATTCTAAATCTGCCAGACATTGCTGTCTTGCAGTTTCCATATGAAGAGCAATTGTGTGGAACACTTTTGGTTGATCTCAAATTAAAAAAAATTGTAATTACAAAAGGGCAGGGAATAATACAGTCTAATTTTTTTTACCAGCCATTGAATATTATTATTTTGTTTTCTTTTTTTATCAAAATATACAAAATAAAATTGTAAGCATCATTTCAAGTCTTTGCTTTGATTTGTAAATTGCTTCTAATTAATTATTAATCTAACTGAAAGCAATTAAGTAACAGAACATTCAAACAATAGCAGTAAAATATACTGTGAAAAAATAACTATCAGTAAATAGGTAACTAACTTTAGCCTGTTCCTGCTAAAAAGATTATGAATTGGGGGAAGTAAGTGTTGTAATACATCACTAAGGTGAGTTTAACCATTAAATAAAAGAAACCTTTAAACTCATGCTTATTAATTATTGTAAGAATTTGAAACACTTTTGATTCAAAAGCACTATCTGCATGGAAGTATATTTTGGCTTAATGTTGAATTAGAATGCTGACCTATTCCTGTGAAAGGATAAAATAAATAAATTATTCTTTCAGACAGCTTTATTTTAAATTATTTTAAAATATTTATAACTTTCCATTGAACAATCTATTTTGAGCCTTCTAAAAGTCTCCTTGTATAGAAGAAAGTCATAGTGGTATAGAACTGAGGTAGGTGCCAAGCACTCTAAATTCAATCTGAGTCTGTGTTATGGCTTTCATTTATTATTAAGTTCTGTTTTTTCAAATTAAAACAACAAAACAAAAAGTTGAGTTTTACACAAGTTTCCCTAATGTACTGTTTTGAAAATAAAATTGTTTCAAATTTAGATTTTTATGCTGACTTCTGAAACATATACTTTTTAATATGCACTTCATTCCAGTAGATGGGGTCCTTGTATAAATGTTTTTCTGAAGAAAATAGTGGATTATAACACACACTTCATACTGTGTAGTCCCTACCACTGATTCCATTATTCATCATCAGTTTTAATATTGTATTTTGCTTAACATTCATCTATATAATATTTTGTTACTGGAACCACTGGATGTCTCACTGCTCTGCTTTCCTCCTCTCTAAGCTTTACCTTGCAGTTGCACTAATAGGCCAGTTAAGTGCCACCATTTAGATTTTCTCAAGAAGTGCCAGCTTACTATGAAGTACTCTGTGCAAAAAGAGCATATGCTGTAAGAGTTTAATCTGTAAGAAATTTTAAAGGGCAGTTCCCTTAGTATCATGAAGTAGTAATACCTAATGGCTTTCAAAGTCCCTAGGAAGTCTGTGAGCAAATCAGTTGCCCGCCTGTTCTTGGTTGGTCTTTTGTTTTGTTGCCTTTAAGTCAGCATTGTCTCTTGACAACTGTCTGGGCAAGTCCCTGAAATATTTTCTTGACAAAATTTCAGAAGTGATTTGCTATTGCCTGCTTTCTAGGGCTGAGATAAAGTGACTGGCTCAAAGTCAGTCAGCTAGCTTAACCTAAGACAGGACTAGAACTTATGGTCTTCTGGTTTCTAGCCTGATGACCAGACCAGACCAGACCAGACCAGACCAGACCAGACCAGACCAGACCAGACCAGACCAAACCAAACCAAACCAAACCAAACCAAACCAAACCAAACCAAACCAAACCAAACCAAACCAAACCAAACCAAACCAAACCAAACCAAACCAAACCAAACCAAACCAAACCAAACCAAACCAAACCAAACCAAACCAAACCAAACCAAACCAAACCAAACNCAAACCAAACCAAACCAAACCAAACCAAACCAAACCAAACCAAACCAAACCAAACCAAACCAAACCAAACCAAACCAAACCAAACCAAACCAAACCAAACCAAACCAAACCAAACCAAACCAAACCAAACCAAACCAAACCAAACCAAACCAAACCTTGTTTCTCTTTCATACTGTCTTAAATAACTACATTTTAAATAAAAAGGAGCCCTTTATTTCAGTGTATTTTGAGTAGACTTTGTTCCTAACTCATCCAAGCTCATAAATAAACTTTTTTTTCTCACTTGAGAGTGCTGATTCTTCGTACTGAACAATGTGCTAGTGACATTAGTCAGCAGATTCTGCAGGTTTGTTGGCTAATGTTTGGGAAAATAGCAATTTTACATTCAAATTTGATGTCTTGAATTCTGATGCTGTTGTTTATTAACTCATATAAGAGGTAAAATAAAAATAGACTAATAATATATTGTTTTGTTTTACAACTTTAAGAAAATACACTCTCCAACATGATGAAGTGCAATCTATCATTTTCCTAGCCAGCAGAAAACAATACTAGCATACAGGGATGTCCATAGTAGCTTTCTTTTCTCAATGGGATTCCAAAAGGAAAGGCAATTTCTCAAGATGGTGCCACTGATGGCAGCCTCAATGAAATGCTCTCTAGTGTTTTTGACTTTGTTTTAATTTTCTGTGACTCACTGCATATTATGTACACCAAAGATGAGATTCTGATCATCAGACAACTTTCTAAGGATATTCCTCCTCTCCTGTCTTTGCAAATGTGGAGAGAAGTTGTATGAATATTCTGATCAGAGGAACAGCGGCTCTCTTCAGCAATCAGAAAAATCAAAGGAAGCATAGGAGAGGACAGTGTGGAGGCATGCTGGTGAGAACTCTGCTCCCATTGCTTTACCTAACAAACCTACATTCACTAGTCAATAAAATGGATGAACTGCTTCTCCTAACGTGGAATTTTCTGAATTTTTCTAATCAGCTGTTCTCTGCTTTACAGAAACTTGGCTCAATGAGATTACTGAGGACAGTGTAATACAACTCCCAAAGTTTCAGATTCAAAGGGCAGGTAAGGTTAGAGAGATCTGAGAAAAAGAGAGGACGGGGAATCTGCTTCTATGTTAATAACTGCTGGTTAGCAACCACTTAGCAATCTGGCTAAACCTAACCTTGAGTCAACTATGGAATAAATGGGATTTGTCCAGTGAAACAAGTGGGCTATTCCTCTTACTGTGTTGAAGCCTATTGAATAATGCAGGAAGTCTCTTCTGCTTTAGGAGGTTGCCTCCTTCATTCTGGAGATCATTAACTTTGGAGTAGGAATTGCAGAATTTACTTACAGAGTAAGTATACAATCCCCATGATAATTAGGAGAAGGGAAAATGTTTGATTCCATTAAAATGAGCTGCTACTGAAATGCATGTCTCAGTTGCCCCCAATTTACACAATGAAGTTGAACTACAGGTGGGCTTTACACATCCTTTCTCTCACTAAACCAACAATTAGAACCTACATGCTGATTGTGCAACCCTATTCACTACTTGCTGAACTTGGAGACGTTATTCTGTCCTATTTTTGCCTTCTTATTTTTCTTCAGTTTTCCTTTTAAGCTTTTCATAGAACATAATGTTCTATGTCAGTGTTGGCAAACCTTTTCGGCACTGAGTGATGATCTTCCGGTTTCCGGCACACATGCGTGCGCAAAGACCAGTGTCCAGTGCGCATGCGCCGGCTTCATCTTGCCTTTTGGGGTCCTCGCACCTCCCTGCCTTCCCCCTGCCCGCCCCCCTGGTCCCCATTGGGGTAGTGGGACATCCCCACCGATGACCCGGTTCTGCACCCCCGGACAGGGAGAGAAAGTTGGGCAGGGAATGCTGCCTCCCTCCACTGGAAAGCTGGAGCCCCTTCCCGGCCTCAGAGGTAAGGAGTGTTGGTGTTCCCAGGGCTCAGCATGGGGGGCCAGCAGGCGGGAGAGCTTTGCCCCAACTATGGCTGGGATGAAGCACCCTCCCCAGCCCGCCACTGAGAACAAGCCAGTGCAGCCCCCCCTCTTATCCCTTGGTGGCGCCTTCCCACTTCCTAGCCGGCCTGGCGTGCCTCTTACCCCTCAGTGGCGTCTCCATACTGCGCTCTCCTCCGGCCCTCCTGGGGCAGCTCACCTCCCAATGGTGGCTCCTCCTCCTTTTCCTCCTGGCTGCTCCAGCATCCCAGCCAGAAATGGAAGTGCGAGAACTGCCACCGCCCTTGCCCCTCGTGGCAGCAGGAGCAGCGGGCGGGGTGGCCAGCCACCCAGCCAGCAAATGCTGCCCCGCTGCCCTGTGTGCCTGAGCCGGCCAGGTGCTCTAGACCACGGATGTGCATCGGTACCGTGGGCTGGAGGGCTGTGGCCTCAAAAGAAGCCCACTCTGGTGGGGAGGGAGGGAAGCCCTGGTCCACCCATCCTGGCTGGCAGCTCTGCTCCCCTTGCTCTTCCATGTTCTGGCGTGCCGGCCACCTGGTCTTCACATGCACAGGAGCACCAGAAACCAAAAGAGCAGCCGCCCGGTGCGCATGTGTGTACCAGGAGGATGATCTTCTGGTTTCCTGCGTGCACATGCGCACTGGTCAGCTGGTCTTCATGCATGCATGTGTGCCAGAAATCGGAAGACCATGTGGCCAGCACGCATGTGTGCGCCGGAAATCAGAAGGTCATCTTCCCAGCATGTGCATGTGCACCGGGCGGCTGTTCTTTTGGTTTCTGGTGCTCCCGCGCATGTGAAGATCAGCTGGCCAGTGTGCCAGAACCTGGAAGAACAACGGGGACGGCTCACATGCCCGGAAAGATGGCTCTGCGTGCCACTTCCAGCACGCGTGCCATGTTTTCCTTTTAAGCTTTTTAAAGCAGTTTTCCCTTTAAAGCTTTTTAAGCACTTTTCTTTTTAAACTTATCATTTCTCTTTACTTTTTGTCTGCATTCCCCCTCCTTTCAAAAATTACAGAAATGCTATTTGCTTAAAGGAAATTCTGCATATTATATTGGATTGATCGCTAAACTGAAGGATGTAGGAGCTGAAACACGAATCTTCCCTCCTTCTCCCCCCAGTGTCCCCCCCCCAGAATCATGCTAACTTTATATAGCCTACAACAGCAATTAGATGAATTAAAGATCAATATTGCTAGGACCTTCCCTTCCAAAAGAATATAAAGTTGTTTTGATTTACCAAGGGTAAAATAAACAAATATTGCCATACAATGCTAGAAATCGTTACGGATCTTTTGCTAATATTTGAACAGAAATGACAACAATTTTTTATTTGTGAATGGAAAAAGGGGGAATTATAGGAAGAAATGATTATGCTCATAATTTCATAGGAGCTGGGGAAACATTAAATTTGTTTGCACTTATTTCAAGGAAGATCCAAAGTTATTTCCTTAAATATTGTTTTTTCTAATTTTCTTTTTTTCTTTTTGCATTTTGTATTTATCTTTTTTCTTTTTAATATTAGTTGCATTATCTTTTAGCATTTTATACATACATGTATATTACAATATATGTATATTCGTATATATGTATATGTATGTATATGTATGTCTCTCTCTCTTTCTCTATGTGCATATGTAAACCAGGGGTGGGTTCTAACTTACCTTGCTGCTGGTTCACTTCCTCCCGCGCTGCGTGGCCACGCCTCGTGAGTGCGTGCACGCTTCACA
Source organism: Thermophis baileyi (assembly GCA_003457575.1). NCBI lineage: Eukaryota > Metazoa > Chordata > Lepidosauria > Squamata > Dipsadidae > Thermophis > Thermophis baileyi. The sequence goes on along the minus strand of QLTV01001336.1, from coordinate 649,515 downwards.
CACGCGCGCATGCACAGTACAAAAAAATACCCCCCCCAAAAGCCAAAAACAAGATGGCGACACATGCACAGTGCCGGAAACTCGGCTTCTGCACATGCACAGAAGAAAAAAAACCTGGGAAAAATATCCCCCCCCAAGAATTTTTTTTTCAAAAAAAAAAATAATCCAAAAAAAATTCAAAAAAAAGATGGCGGCGTCCACGGACTGGCACCGACCGAACCGGCTCCGTGACATCATTGTGACGTCACAAGCGGGTCACTACTGGTTCGGCCGAACTGGGAGGAACCCACCTCTAATGTAAACGTGTGTGTCTTTGTATCCTTCATGTCTTTTTAGATTTTTAATCAGTTCAGATGGATAAGCTGGTAAATGATTGCCTGATTCACTTCAGATAAAGATAACCTGAGAGATTATATTTTAACTCAATTATATCTAGGTCTAACCTAGATTATCCAAACAAGGTTGCTGAAGCTCAGTTCCAGGGAGGTTTGTGGGGACTTAGATGGGGAGAAATCAACTTAATCCTATGTTGGTGCTTTCTGGGAATGCTTGAAGTCTGGGAATTTTCCATAATTAGTCCTGGATAGAGTCATATTTCCCCATTAGTGGAATGTGCATGATCTAGGAGTCTCCTTAGGCTCAAAGAACAGATGGTAGCTGTGGCCAAGAAGGTTTTTGTATAATGTTATCTAATGTAATTGCTCATTTTCCTGGGTCTGGTGGCCCTTCAGGCAGTCATTCATACTCTTATCACCTTACAGCTTATCTGCTGAACTGTGGTGTACATGGGTCTGCCTTTGAAAATAGTTGCATATATTTTGATGTTAATTGTATAGATATGTCATTATTTTTCTTCCTCTTAGAGTATTTTTTATTCATCTTACTGCATTAGTGTGTGTTATTTTTTATATACAGTATATATTTGTGAGCTGCTTAGAATCAGTCTGAAATAAATTAATTAATTGTATACACATGGAGTCTGAAGTGAACAAAGGAAAAAAGAGGTCAGGGACAGCAGTTGGCAAGTGATTGGAGAAGAGATTACATTATCAGAGTTATTTTTAAAGGGTGGTTTGTCACTATTATGAAAAACAGTTAAGTCTATGTTTATGTATAGCCTTTCCACATGAGGAGATATATAGCTCCTGCTCTAACAGTATCCCATCAGTGTCTACTACCTATTTTTTTTTCAGGTTGGCTAATAGATATCAATGGGAAAGTTAATTCTTTAGCCAGTAAGCCTCTGGTCACAGAAAGCTGATAGATATAATTTAATAGGCAACAAGAATAACCTTGAGGAAGAAGAGGCCCAACCAAGACAGTGGTCAGACAAAAAAAAGTTGAATCCAAGGCACAAAGATGATTTGAGAAAGGGTCTTGGATTTGATTCTCCTATTTTTGTTGGGAAGGAAGGAAGGAAGGAAGGAAGGAAGGAAGGAAGGAAGGAAGGAAGGAAAGGTGCATTTAGACTTGCAAGATTCTGTTACTGTGACATTATAATAAAAGTACTATCAACATTCATATCTTTACTTTCTTAGTCTGATCTACTTTAAATTCATAACATGTAATCACAGACTGGCAGTAACCCTTCAAAAACGAAAAGGAGAATGGAAGGAAGAGAATGCCAATTACCAGAGCGGACAGTGCATGTAAGCAGCAGCAGCCTAAAGTGCTTAACAGGAACTTGAGAAATCCCAATCTTTGACCATATCACCTCCATAATCAAAGAAGCATTTTAGATCATTTACATAGGAATAATTGGGTCATGAGAGGAAAACACCACTTTAATGCAGAAACGGTAAAGTTAAAAGAAAAATTCAAAAGAAATAAACTCCAAATATTTTGCAAATTCAAAAAATTTCTGTGGTGAAAGCCCAATATTAATATGTCAAATGAAAGCATTTCACCATAAAAACACACTGTGTTTTTTTTTAGGGCAAGAAAAAAGGTTGTTGAAAACAACATAAAACAAAGTGAAAGCAAAAGAAGAAAAAACTCGAATCCATTCAACTGCTGATCAATTTTTAAAAGCAAAGACCAAAGTAAAACAGTAAATTCAAAAAGTGAAAGTTAATAGCCCAGTCATGCTTAAGAAAACAAAACTGCTGACAGAAAAGTGGATACACCCAATGACTTTCTGACTGATTCTAAAAGAAACGGGAATCTTCAAGACTCCTCTTCCCATAGGTCCACACCTTTCCAAAAGTTGTCTTGGGTCATCCTAAGTGTTCCCATTCAAATCCAGGAAGCAGCACTGCCAAAGAACTGGCTCTGGCAACAAAAAAAGCAGATCGTGGGTAAGAGAAAAAAAGTCCCTTACCATTCAACAGCCATCTTGGGGACGAGTCCTCATAGTTCTTACAGAAATAGTTGTATTAAGAATCCAGAGCTCTTTAAATCTTCAGCTCACATGCATATTCAATTAACTAAGGTTTAGGTTATAGAATATTCGATTTCATTCAAACATTAGTTTTCTTCTTTCTCCAACATTATTAAAAAAACCTTTCCTTGAGTTTGAAGGATAGACCAGCTATTCACTGTTTAAAATTAGGTTACCCACTATAAATATATCTACACATGACTAATACTTGCTATGCAGCATGCTAAACTGTCTGTATGAATGGAAAATTACTTTTTAAGGAAGCTATTTAGGGGTTGGGGTCACTGTTCATCAAATGGAATGAAATTTAATTCAGGCATGCTGATTATGTCCAGTTGTACATTTCTATTCTTCATCCACCAAGAGAAGCTAACTTAGGTCCTTTCCAGGTGCCTAGAAGTTCCAAGGTTCTCTGTGAGGGAGAACACACTCTAACTCAACCCCGGCAAAGCTAAATGGCTGTGGGTTTTAAAGCCCTCTGACTTCAGAAATTTTTTATACTTAACTCTGTCTGGGTGTACAGTTCTCCAATAAGAGTTGGTGTGATACGTGGAGAGTCTTCCTGGACTCATATCTTTGCTCAAAGAGATGGTGACTAGGGTGGAACATTTGTGCAGTTGCACCTATTTCTGGATTAGGAGATCTTGCTTATGGTAATTCATGCCTTAATTAACTTCCAATTGGATTATTGTAATGCAATAATGGGGATGCTCTTGAAGAGCATTATGAAGATGGTGCTAAGCCACAATACAGCAAAGCGGGTAATTATTTTGCATTTCTCAATAACACCCGCACTAGGTTCCAGTAGATGGCTGGGTATAATTCAAGTTGCTGATTACCACCTGTAAAGATCTATATGGCAGAGGGTTATTTGTGATACTGCCTTTGTTCCAATGTGTTTGTTTGTTTTTTATTCACCAGGTCCAGCACAGAGGGCATACACTATGACTCTTCTATTAGACAATATTATTTTGTTGGATTAGTGGTTGTGCCTTTGCTGGACAGAACCCACCTTATGAAAAAAAAAACATGCCCCTCAGATAATTAGAAGAGCCAAACAATTCCTAGTGCTGTTTTGGAATTTTTTTTCAATGTATCTATGTGTCAGGATCTCCATTGTCAGACTGGTGCCTTGCTGGATTCCTGCCATCAAAGGGAAAGGGAGGGAGGAGGCATTTGGGGCAATCCACACTTGTGTATCTAATGGTGGGAAATGGGGAGGGGGAAGTGGCAATGAAAGAAGATCAGATCACCAAGCCATCTTGTATCAGGATCTTCAAGGTCATTTGCACTGGGAATGAAATATTAACCAGTTTCACACCTCAGAGTTTCTCAAAACATCTTGCCGGCATCACTCTGCCCATCACAAACTTGCTAAAAACAAAGTGGGGGGGGCTGTCCAAATGCAGCCAGCTGCTCCAATGGACAATGGAAACTCAAGCAGCATTTGAGACACTTAAACACCTGTTTGTGGCCGAGCCACTCCTAAAGCACTCAGACCAGGGGTGGGTTCTGGCTTACCTCGCTGGTGGTTCACTTCCTCACGTGCCGCGTGGGCATGCGCACCTTGCACACTGTGCAGACATGCTTTGTGCAGGCACATGTGCATGCGCAGTGCTAAAAACCCAGCTTCTGCACATGCGCAAAAGCAAAAAACAGCTTCTGTGCGTGCGCAGAAGAAAAAAACAAAATGGCGGCACCTACGGCGCTGCCGAGAAAGCCGGTTCAGGGGCGTGTCCAGCCGGTCATCACTGCCAGTTCAGTGAGCGAGGGAAAATTCCCGCTACTAGTTCTATAGAACCAGTCCGAACCAGCAGGAAACCACCTCTGACTCAGACCTGAATGTTCCTTTTGTCATCCAAGCCGATACCAGTGATGGGCCATTTGGGAAAAACAGGCGTACACAGTGCGATAGATATTACTTACATGGAGACACTTCCTGGAGGGAGCCAAGGCTCATTTCAAAGTTTGGATAGACCACAAAATCTAGAGGCTCTAAAAACCCCCGAAAGCTGTCACCTAAACAAGTCCAATGGGTGCAATACTTCAGTCATTTCAAGTTCATTCTGAAATGTCTCCCAGGGGAAAAATACTTCCTAGCTGATGCACTATGTAGAATGCCTCAGTATAATAGCTCTAAGCCAGAAATAATCAGACCAGTCATCTCTTCCCACCAACTAGCAGCACCAGTAACCACCAGGGCACAAACAAAAGTGAGAGCTTGTAAAAACCAAAGGCATTGAAGGCCTAAAAACTGAAGGCTTTGAAGACATTAATAGGAGCCCTGGAGGGAGACAAATGGTTCCAAACACATAACGATGAATGCACCATGAGAGATGGTTTGGTGTGGGTGGGAGCTAAATGGTACATCCTGAAAAGCCAGATACAGTTAATTCTAGAGAAAAGCTATGACTCTAAATTGCGGGACATTTTGAGTTTGTAAAAATGCTCCATTTGGTCAAACAACAGTTTTGGTGGCCATTGCTGAAAAACAACATTGAAGGGCAAGCTGCCCAGTATGTGCCTCAGCCAAATGATGGCAAGGGAAAATACTAAGGCTCCTTCAAACAGTAGCAGAGCCTAGCACTCCATGGAAAGAAATCTTGATGGGCTTTATTGTAGAACTCCTGAGAACTCAGGAAATATGGTGATCTGAGTCTTAACAGACCTATTCTCCAAAAAAGTACATTTCATACCCTGATAAAAGATCCCATCTGCCCTTGCCTTGGCTAAACTTTTTGTTCAACATGTCTATAGACTCCATGGGGCTCTGCAATGAATATCTTTGATTGTGGAGTGCAATTCACCTCAAAGTTTTGGCAGGAGTTTCTTGGACTTTTGGGGATCTCCCAGGGGCTAAGGTCCAATCATCACCCCCAAACTAATGGTGTGTGTGAATGAACCAATGGGGTTCTAGATCAGTACCTCAGGTATTATATAAACTACCAGCAAGACAACTGGACGTAGCTTCTCCCATTTGCTGAAGTAGCGTACAATAATTCTGTATTGGGCCACGGGCCAAGACTTTGTCTCAATAACTGAATGGCCGCCCCCAGGGTTGGGTTCCAACTTACCTTGTTGCCAGTTCACTCCCTCCCGCACCGCGTGGGCGTGCTGCATGGGCACACACACGCTATGCGTGCGCGCACATGCACAGTAACAAAAAATCCCCCCAAAAAAACCAAAGCAAAAAAAAAGATGGCAACCGCATGCACAGTGCCAGAAGTTGGCTTCTGTGCATGCTCAGAAGGAAATAATAAATAAAAAAAATTCAAAAAATAAAATAAAATAAAAGATGGCGGCCCCCACAGACCGGCACCGACCGATCCGGTTCGGTGATGTCATCATGATGTCACCAGCAGGCTGCTACCAGTTCAGGAGAACCGGTCCAAACTGGGAGGAACCCACCCCTGGCTGCTCCCTCTGTCACCTCTCTCAAAGACTGGGTGACCCAATTACAAAACATTTGGCCAGTGGCTACAAAATTGCTGGAAGATGCAAGGGACTCCTATAAAAAGCAATCAGACAAAAAACCCATGAAGCCTAACGACTTTAATATAGAGGATCTTGAAATCCAGGCAACCCTTGAAAAAAACCCAAGTATGTTGAACCTTTTTCCATTAAACACCTGGTTAACCCAGTCACAGTAGAACTCAAACTCCACAAATCACTCATTTAAGGATACATTAACTCATATGGTTTTGGATTCTTTTTGGAAGAACGTTGTAATATATATATAAACGTTCTTTTTGGAAGGATAGATAGATAGATAGATAGATAGATAGATAGATAGATAGATAGATAGATAGATAGATAGATAGATAGATAGATAGATAGATAGATAGATAGATGATGGGTGGATAAATGTTTTCAAGCTAAATACGTCATTGTTTTGAATTAAAGTACAAAATTGTAGAATTTGACAATTTATGAGGAATACCAATTATATTGGATAAGGAGAATAGCAAAAGAATTGTATTGAGAAACTGTAAAACTATTATTACCTTGAATATTAAAGACTGGATTCACGAACTATGTAATTTATTCATTTTTGAACAGCCTATGTTTTCTACTAATAAAAAATGATGTAATATATTTCCCTTTAGAATAGATTTAATAATATTTTATGCTATTTTACCTATGTTGTTGTTATTCCATGATTAAATGAATACAGTTAGTTCTCATTTAGTGACTGCAAGTAGTTATGGTGAAAGATCATACAACAACATGGTTGCTAACTGAATCAAGTGAGAGAGAGAGAGAGAGAGAGAGAGAGGGAGAGGGAGAGGGAGAGGGGGAGGGAGAGAGGGAGAGGGAG
>QLTV01001336.1:582186-596420 GCA_003457575.1 Thermophis baileyi | reverse complement strand
ACCTCTAATAAATATTATTATTTTCTAATCTTTAGTAATTATACTTAAAGCTAATTAATTTATCTTAATATCTATAAATATTTAATACTTAATACTTAATACTTAATTTCTACTTCAAATATTTAAATACCAATGGTTAGATTAGTTCATACTATAATATAGAGTAGTATAAATGTAATATACATAGCTAATGTAAATATTTCAATATTATAGAACAAAGAAATCCATGTAAGCCAGTAAAAATCAGTATAAATATAAATTGTCCAAGGAGAGATTTCTCTATATAGACCAAGATGACATTTAGGAGAACAGTTCTTTTCAGAGAAGTCTATAAAAGCAATATTAAATTTACCACCACTGTTTGTCCTCCACTCAGTCCATATATATTTTCAAGATGTCGTCTCCTTTAAGAATGCTCAGTCATTGTCTTTCCTATCTTCTCCTTATAGCCGTTGTTCCATAGTGAGAGATTGGAAAGATTAAAAAAGTTATCTCTCCACCTTTTTTCTTTCTTTTCCTCTGAATTGGTCTTTAATTGAGTCTTTTTCAAATCTTTTGATCAAATCCTTTAAGTCTGCACTTCCAATTGAAGTTTCCTTTTCCTCCGATCCGTGCTCAGTAGTTTTACATTTAAAGTTATCTTCAGCTCCACACCGCTAAGGTGTCACCGGTTCCTTTCTGGAGACTCTCTCAGTCCACTGTATTTTATACAGCTATTGTTTGTTCAGAAGGATTCTCACTATTATTATTCCAAAGCGATTGTTGATATTCTTGCCGTTTCACACTCTCTGCTTCCACGCTGTCTGTTCAGGCTGCCATGTCTCCGGACCACACTTTAAAAGTTGGTTTCTTCTACGTCTGGGTTCAGGGATTCCACCTTCTGCAACGGGGGGTCGCTCTCCCTCCCGTCACCAGCTGGTCTTCCCCTGCTTGTCGCTCTCCCCAACAAGGATTTGCGATACCGATTCGGCCTCCAGAATGTAGAAAATCGGGCAGAGAATTAGCGCTCCATTTCTCTGTGCCGCACCAGCATGGCACCAACGTTTTCTTCATCTCTTCTAAATGAGCTAACATGTTACCTCCTTTTGACAAACGAGCTCTAAACAGCTTTCGTGTAAGATGAATATGTGCACCAACACTATCACGAACATAAATTTGTTTTAACATGTCCCAACACCTAGCAGCAGATTCCTCTTGCCGAATATGGACAGGTTGATCTTTCAGTGTTAGGACAATGATACTTAATGCTCTCTCATTGTCACGATTGAAATCCTCTATCTTCTTGGCATCATCGTCGTCATCAGGATCCAAAGCTGAAATATCTGGAGGATCGATTACTACTTTCCATAGTCCCTCATTCCTTAATATCATTTTACATTTTGTAGACCAGGATACGTAGTTAGTCCCATCCAGCTGAGTTATCATTGATAAATAAGATGACTTTACTTGTGCCATTGTTAGAGGAGTAAACTGCAAGCTAGCTATTAATCTTTAGAAGATAAATCTTCTACTAAAATATAATAGAAGAATCCTTGAACATCTGTAGTTTGTTCTGTAGTTCTATCAGGAACATGAGCAGAAACAAACTCTCTTTAGTTAATCAGGCAGTCAGGAAGTCAGTCAGTCAGTCAATCAGTCAGTGAGTCGGTCTGACTCAAGCTAGCCTGTTCTCCTTAAATAGCAGTTAACAAGCTTACAATACATTTAAAGCAATATCAACAAACATAGATTAATGGTTTAAGTATACATTAGTAAACCCAATCACTTTATACATGATTCTAACATTAGGCATTCTTTCTGACCTATGCTGCCCCCCAATACACCCTTGCCAAGTCATGTGGCATCTTTCACACACGTCTATGCACATTTCCTGACCCGTGTTGCCTGCCTTCCTGTCCTCAATTGGAGGGAGGGAGGGAGGGAAGAAGGAAGGAAGGAAGGAAGGAAGGAAGGAAGGAAGGAAGGAAGGAAGGAAGGAAGGAAGGAAGGAAGGAAGGAAGGAAGGAAGGAAGGAAGTTTTTTTGGTGCTCCCTGCAGTTTCCCCCAAAGAAACTCAATGGCAAAGCCAGCAGGAAGTGAAAAGTTTCACTGCTTTTTTTTTTACCTGCTCATTCTGTTCCTCTGTTTAGGTAAGGAAATACTTCCAAACTGAATAAATCAGTGGGCCACAAGTTGTCTAGTTCTTGTTATTTAGCCTGCCAGGTAGAACCTGTATTTAAGAAATACTGTATGCTCAAGTAGGCATATGCATATGTGGCTCTTGATGCACATTATCTTACACTTTTTTCCGGTCATGCCTATGAAGCATGTTGATTTTATCTTCCTAGCTTTCTTGGCTCTAGATGCTGAACTACTTAATTTTCCATTATTAGATTGTTTTTGTTTATAGTTTATGAAGTAGTTGTAGTATTATTTGATTTTCATAAGCTTCTAGATGTTGGTGAACAATATTCACTTTTTGATTGGTAGGCTGAATAAACATAACTTTGCAGTCATAGCTGGAGACTCTTATGGACACAAGAGGATCACTATAAAGAATTAACTTCTATAACTTAATGTCTTAAAGTTACCATTCTTCTGTAACAGCAAATAGTGCATAATTTACATCCCAGAGTGGGTTTATCTATTAGCATTTCCAGGTTATAACAGAAACATGTTTTTTCCCCAATTTACTAGCCTTACACTATTTTTTGGTGAATGTTTACTCATTTTTTTATTGTGTCTTTTAAGCTCACTGCTTGACTTCCTAGGATCCTCCTGAGCTGAAAGTAATTGTCACTTCAAATTTTCATCATCAAGTATTTGTCTTGCTTGGCAGTAAGTGAAGCCCTGTATGTACCGCTGGAAATTCAACATCAGGACTACATGCTGAGACTACTAGAGGCCAAGATAAAGCATTCAACAAAGGGATTGCTTTGCACAGAAAGGCTCTAAGGTCTTTCATTTTCTCAAGACAAAACATAATCAGAGATTGATAAAAAGGCTTATTCTACTATAATTAAAAAAAAACATTGTTCTAGGTTCTGTAAATGCAAAGTCAAAATCCTTGACTACACATAGATCAACTTCTGAAATCAGAGCTGCCAACCATATTTTATCTCATGTAAAGCACATTTGAGAGTAACATCTGCAAAATTACATGGGAAACTAAAATAATATAATTTATTTTATTTTATATCAATGGCTGTGATATTGAATGGAATTCCTGAAAAAGATAAAACCAATAGGAAGAAAGATGCTAAGCTGTCTACGATTTATATTTATAACTATAACTATTTATACACATACCGGTAATATATATGCATATATGGCAGAATAGCCAAATATTTATATTTATGCAATACATATGTTAGTGCAAACTAGAAAAAGCTCTTTTACTTGATTATGGGTCCATGACCATAACCTGATTAAAAATATAATATTTTAAAAGATTAAAAATAAAATACACATCAACCTAATAGGAGAAGGCTATGACTACATGCTGGATGCCAAATCATATTGTTGTTCAGGTATTTATTGCTGAAGATATTTGAGGCCCTTGTAAACTTTTTTTTTTTAATGTTTAAGGTGAACCATGGCAGCAAAGCAGTTGTGATAAGGATATATCCAGAACAGTATGTTATGTGAATTATAACACATGGATTTCCTAGGCTTTATATAATTTTCAGTGAAAAACAGTCTGCACCAAACTACACATAGTAGGGACATATGTCTGCCTATATTTTGGCTAGGCATTTAGTAGGTGAAGCAAATGGAAGAATAAATGCACTCTATAGGCATTGTGAGCTCCTGGTGACAGTGATTCATGTCTCATTTCTATATATCTCCTCTATCAGGGGTGGTTTCTAACTTACCTCGCTGCCGGTTCGCTTCCTCCCGCACCCCGTGGCCGTGTTGCATGGGTGCATGCGCAGTGCAAAAAATCAACCCCCCCAAAAAACCGAAAACAAGATGGTGACGCATGCGTAGTGCCAGAAACTCAGCTTCTGTAAATGCACAGAAGAAAAAAAAAACCAGAAAAAATTCCAAAAACTAATTATAAAAAATAAATAAAAATTAAATTAAAAAAAAGATGGCGGCATACACGGACCAGCACTGACCGAACCGGATCCATGACATCATCGTGACATTACCAGCGGGTCACTACCGGTTCAGGCGAACCGGTCTGAATCGGGAGGAACCCACCTCTGTCCTCTATTATAGTGCATGTCACATGGGGATGCCTTTGATGTTGATCCAGAAACCATAGCTATTGCAAAATGCAATGGTCAGAATGTTAATGATTGGGAGTTGATATTATTTGTGAAATCTGATCTCTAATCACTGTATGGACTTTCTATTACAACAGTTCATTTAGTGACTGCTCGAGTTATAATGCCACTGAAAAAATGATTTATGTATGTTTTTTACACTTATGACCATTGCAGCATCCCTGTGGTCATGTGATCAAAATTCAGATGCTTGGCAACTAATTCATATTTATGGTGGTTACAGTATCCAGAGGTCATGTGATCCACCTTCTGCAACTTTCTGACAAGCAAATTCAATGGGGAACTGGATTCACTTAACAACTATGCTATTGCAGTGATTCACTTAACTGTGGCAAGAAAAATTGTAAAATGGGCCATAACTCACTTAAATGTCTCACTTAGCAACATAAATTTTGGCCTTTGCCATAAGTCAAGGACTACCTCTGGTTTGGAAGCCCAATTCAAAGTGTTGATTATCAGCTATAAAATCCTACATATGGCTTGGCTTCAGGTGGTACTGATTCAGTAAAATTGCTCTCTCCTGTTCCTTCTGCTTACAGTCTCATCTCTATGAGAGATCCAAAGTATATGGATCCAAAGACAATCCTCCTTTGGATTGTATCTTCCCCCCCACCCTTTGGAACAACCTCCTTCCATAGATACACCAAGTAACTGCTCGGTACTGATTTTATGAAGTACCACCAAAATGATTATGTGTGAGTGGGCCTTTCGTAATTTCTACTGAGGTTGATGGATGTTTGATTTTGGATAGTCTTGCCTGTCTTTCTTTCCTTCTTTTTGGATCAGACAAACATCCATAAATTTTATATCATGTTTCTTATAGCAGTCGATCATATAGTCCTAATCTTGAGAAGTCAATCAATAGAAATGATTTTTTTCCTATTTTTTGTTCTTTGGGAAAAGATACTTCAATCAATCAGAATACAGCTGGAAAGGACCTTGGAGGTCTTCTAGTCCAATTCCCTGATTGGCTGTCCAATCTTTTCTTAAAAAGAAAAGATTTATGTATGTTTTTCATACTTATGACCATTGCAGCATCCCTGAACCATTTCAGATTGGCTGTCCAATCTTTTCTTAAAAACTTCCAGTGATGAAGCACCTATAACTTCTGAAGACAAACTGTTCCACTGGTTAATTGTTCTCACTGTTAGGAAGTCTCTCCTTAATTCCAGGTTGCTTCTCTCATTGACTAGTTTCCATCCATTGTTTCTTGTGTTGCTTTCTGGTGCTTTGGAAAATAAGTTGACCCTTCTTCTTTGTGGCAACCCCTCAATTACTGGAATACTGCTATCATGTCACTCCTAGTCCTTTTTTTCTCTAGACTAGCCATACCCAATTCCTGCAACTGTTCTTCATATTTTTTTGTCTCCAGGCCTTTAATCATCTTAGTTGCTATACTTTGAACTTTTTCCAAGTCTCAATATCTTTTTTGTAATGTGGTAACCAAAACTGGATGCAGTATTTCAGATATGGTCTTACTAAGGCTTTATAAAGCAGTACTAATACTTCACGTGATTTTGATTCTCTGCCTCTGTTTATACAACCAAGGATTGTATTAGCTTTTTTGGCTGCTGCAACACATTGCTGCTTCATGTTTAAGTGACCGTCCACTAGGACTCCAAGGTCCCTCTCACAGTTACTCTTTTTGAGCCAGATCTTGCCTAATTTATACTTATATCCTTGATTTTTCCTGCCTAGTGCTTTTCTCCACATTAAATTTCATGTTCTTGGATAGGGCCCATTGTTCGTTTGTCAGGATTTTTTTTTTTTGATCCTGAGCTTGTCTTCTGGACATTAGCTATTCCTGCCAGCTTAGTATCATCTGCAAATTTTATGAGTTCCCTTCTATTCCCTCATCTAAGTCATTTAGAATAGAATAGAATAGAATAGAATAGAATAGAATAGAATAGAATAGAATAGAATAGAATAGGGAATAGAATAGAATAGAATAGAATAGAATAGAATAGAATAGAATAGAATAGAATAGAATACAATACAATACAATACAATACAATACAATACAATACAATACAATACAATACAATACAATACAATACAATACAATACAATACANGAACTTCATTTAGAATAGAATAGAAGAGAATTTTTTATTAGCGAAGTGTGATTGGACACACAAGGAATTTGTCATGGTGCATATGCTCTCAGTGTACATAAAAGAAAAGATACGTTCGTCAAGAATCATAAGGTACAACACTTAATGCTAGTCCGGGTACAAATAAGCAATCAAATCATGTTAGGAACCAGTCAATGTAAATTGTAAGGATACAAGCAACAAGTTGCAGTCATACAGTCATTAGTGGGAGGAGATGGGTGATGGGAACGATGAGAAGATTAATAGTAGTGCAGACTTAGTAAATAGTTTGACAGTGTTGAGGAATTATTTGTTTAGCAGAGTGATGGCATTCGGGGAAAAACTATTGTGTCTAGTTGTTCTGGTGTGCAGTTCTCTATAGCATCGTTTTAAGGGTAGGAGTTGGAACAGTTTGTGTCCAGGATGTGAGGGGTCTGTAGTATTTTCACAGCCCTCTTTTTCACTCATGCAGTATACAGGTCCTCAATGGAAGGCAGGTTGGTAGCAATTTTTTTTTCTGCAGTTCTAATTATCCTCTGAAGTCTGTGTCTGTCTTGTTGGGTTGCAGAACCAAACCAGACAGTTATAGAGGTGCAGAGGACAGACTCAATAATTCCTCTGTAGAACTGTATCAGCAGCTCCTTGGGCAGTTTGAGCTTTCTGAGTTGGTGCAGAAAGAACAGTCTTTGTTGTGCTTTTTTGATTACATTTTTGATGTTAGGTGTCCGTTTTAGATATTGCGATATGGTAGAACCTAGAAATTTGAAGGTCTCTATTGTTGATACTGTGTTGTTTAGTATTGTAAGAGGTGGAAGTATGGGAGGGTTTCTCCTAAAGTCTACCACCAATTCTATTTATGAAGATATTGAAGAGTAGTGGACCCAAGATGGAATCTTGTGGTACCCCACTGCTTATTTCCTTCCATGTAGATGTAGTATCATTAAGGATTACTCTTTGAGTAATGTTTGTCAGCCAGTTACAAATCCATCTGGTGGTGATGCTGTCTGTCCCACATTTTTCTAGCTAACCAAGAAGTAGGTTTTGGCCTACTTTGTTGAATGCCATACTGAAATATAAGTATACTAGGTCCACATAATTTTGCTGGTGTACTAATTTATTTACTTTGTCAAAGAATGGAATAAGATTGGTTTGGCATGATCTTTTTTTAAAAAAAAACTTATACTGGCTTCTAGTTATAACTTTATTCATTTCTAAATGTTCACAGGTCTGTTTTTATTATTATTATTATTATCTTTTCCAGTATTTTCCCAGTTATTGATGTTAGGCTGATTAGTCTGCAGTTTCCTCTGGGCCTTTTTTCTTCCCTTTTTTGAAGATGGGGACCACAGTAATTCTTTTCCAATCCTCAGTAGTTTCTTGGTGCTTTAGGATTTTTGAAAGACATGGTACAGTGCTTTTAAGATAACATCTGCCGGTTCCTTCAGAATTCTGGGATGTAATCCATCAGGTCTCAGTGATTTATATTAATCAAGATCAGACAAGTGTTCTCTTACCATTTTCTTGCTTACTTTAATTTTTATTTCTAATCTATTTTTTACAGTTTTATTTTTGGTAGGTTGTGCTATAGTTTCTTTTTGCCTGAAGACTGATGCAAAGAATGAGTTAAGCAGGTCTGATTTCTCTACTGCCTATTATTTCCTTGCTATCTTCTCTCTTTAATGGACCGACTGTTTCCTTGACTTTTTTCTTGTTATTTATATGTTGAAAGAAACTTTTTAAAATTATCTTTGACTTTTGTTGACTTTTTTTTATTTTGTTTGACTTTTTGTTGATAAATAAGACCAAGATACTCTTGGGCTTACTTTTTCTGGTCCTTGAGATATTTATTTGGCTTTGTAGGAATAGATTGGAAAGAATAAGATGAATCTGAATTTGTGCTGTTTGCCTCATTAAAAGCTTCTCCTGGATCTTGTAGATAAGCAGGATGAAACAGTTTTGGAGAACATTTGCTGAACCAGTTTCTGGCCTTCTTAACAATAACTCATACCCTCATCACTTCTAGAATTTATCACAATGTGTTTCATTTATAACAGCCTTTGAAACTGTAAGAAGCCACAGTTGGCACAGTGATCCAGTTATTGGCAGATAACAGCTGCCATAACCATACAACACTACTTCTGTGGTAGTGTATTCACTTTCAGTAGTCTTCCAGATACAATTTGTTCAGTTGTGTCCAACTCTTGGTGACTTTATAAGCAAGTGCTCTCCATGCTACCCTTCCAGATATAATACAAAATTATATTGTTCATTGACAAATCCCTTTGTGTCTAAGTATCCAAGTACTCTCAGGGTCACCTAATTCTGCTGGAGCTGATCCCACTCGGGATAGGGGAGCCTTGTCAAACAGCAAGATTTGAGGTTAGTGAGTCAGGGCTTTTCTGTATCTTTTCTGTAAATTACAGTCTTCCAATAATTATCTTGGAGCCACTTTAGGATGGTGCTTTAACTTGGATTTTTTTTTTGTACAGCTTTTTTTATCTCTAGAATAGAATAGAATAGAATAGAATAGAATAGAATAGAATAGAATAGAATAGAATAGAATAGAATAGAATAGAATAGAATAGAATAGAATAGAATAGAATAGAATAGAATAGAATAGAATAGAATTTTTTTATTGGCCAAGTGTGATTGGACACACAAGGAATTTGTCTTGGTGCATATGCTCTCAGTGTACATAAAAGAAAAGATACGTTCATCAAGAATCATAAGGTACAACACTTAATGATAGTCCTTAATGATAGTATTCTGCTGTACTGCAGATGCAAGAACAGATTGAAAATTTTATACTTTTGTTGAATTGTTTTATGCACATTATGGAAATTTATAAACAGGTAAAAGTTATGGAATGGGCAGTATATAAATAATAATTCAATATTAGCTTAGTAGGTGGGTTACTCATTATTGATAAGGAATATGGTGCATATAAATAAAGTTATTTACATTCCTAGATTGTAAGACTAGTATTGCAAATATCAAGGGAAATAAGAAAAAAAAACCTAAAAAGCAATTATAACTTTCTTTAATTCAAATTTCTTCATGTTATTGCAAATCTGATTGTATGTAAGCATGAATTATGAAGAAGATTGTTTAACATACTGTAATAAATACATCTATAGACAACAAGCATGCTGTGATTAAAATTAAAATTATGGCCATAAGGCTTATTTGATATTATTGTCCTTTCAAAAAATGTATCTTGGAAAAATTCAGTAAGAAATGCTTAGTTCTCCTTCCCAAAGGAACATGCTGAGTTCTTAAATAGGAAGAGATAAAAAGGGATGGGGGAAAGCAAGAAACCAACAAAAATAGCATTTAATTACATTGCTTACATAAAGAGAGAATACTATCTTTGAATGCACCTTTTCCTGAAAAATCTTATTCATTGTTGTAGATTGTTGGAGATGGTTGTAATCTGAGTGACACTACTGAAGCTACCTGATTAATGCTATACTTACCAGGAGACAAAACTCACCCTGTGATTGTCGAACCACTGTCAGTAATCTTTGAGAACTTGTGGCAGATGAGTGAAATCCCAGAAGATTGAAAAAGAACAGAAGTTGCATATGTCTTTAAAAATAAGAACAGAAAGATGGAGGAAACTATAGATCTGTCAGCTTGATGTCTACATTGGACATGGTCTTTGAACATATTATCAAGCTGTGTGTTTGTAAGCACTTGGATAGGTATGCTACCAATAAGAGGATGGGTTTGTTACACAGAAATCATTGCAACATTATCTCCTCCTTTGATACAGTTACTAGCTTAATTAGTCAAGGAAATGAGCATAGCATACCTGGACGTCAACAAACCCTTTAAGATGTTAAATTGTGGACTAGATTCTGCCGCTGTTATGTGGATTCCCAGTTAATGACTGCATACAAAGAGTTCATTAATGTCTCAATCTTTAATTTAACTCTAAACAACATTCTAATATTGGCAAAATATGTTTATTGGTGAATAATGGTGTGAATTGAAAGAAACCAATTAGTAACAGCTTATAGTTAATTTTTCCCCCAAACTAGTTATTTAACTGTATTTTAAATTATCTTTGATAAAATTAAATTGCTAAAAACTAATCACTACATTCAGAAAATTACAACAACTGGTGGACAATTAAGTTCTAGTCTGTACACTGATTGTAAAAGAGATTATTCTGTTTCACAAACAAATTCTGAATGCATTTGACTTTACTATTCTTTGCCATCAATATTTAGGATCCATTGGTAAATGGAAATTCAGTTCAGCTAAATTGAACATTGGACGAGGGTGATTGGAGCTCCCATTTCAGTGGGTGTAAGACAAATTTGTATTCCTTATTGCATATTAATTGCTGGTATTGCAATGCTAAGTATATTTGCTTTTTATAGCAATAGCAATAGCACTTAGACTTATATACTGCTTCATAGTGCTTTACAGCCCTCTCTAAGCGGTTTACAGAGTTAGCATATTGCCCCCAACAATCTGGGTCCTCATTTTACCCACCTCGGAAGGATGGAAGGCTGAGTCAACCTTGAGCCGGTGAGATTTGAACCGCCGAACTGCAGCTAGCAGTCAGCTGAAGTAGCCTGCAGTGCTGCACTCTAACCACTGCGCCACCTCGGCTCTTTGTTTGCTTACTTTCTTGTTGGTTTATTGTATGCCACCCAGAGTTGGATAGCCATATAAGTTAAATAAATAAATCAAATATATAGTTAAAGCCTTCAGTATTTTTTCCCTTTCCTATAGTTTATATAATATTCTTTTGGAAGACCTAGCAATGAAAGAACAGATTAAAAATATCTGGAAGATCTGCATTATATAGACTTATGTTACACATAACATTGTGCCTTGTGCCCCATAATGTATATGTCTGTGTATGTGGGGGTATATACATACAAATACACACACATAGACACACACACTCATTATGGCTAAATATAAACTTGGCTGGCTATTCTTCCTTTAATAACTTTAAAGGAAAGAAGATACACTGGGAATGACAATATGTATCTCAGGACATATTTGTCCTGTTCATCCAACATACTTATCTGAAGCATTCAAAGATTAAGCATTTTGTCCAGACATCAAAAAAGGATCAATTTCACCAATCAATTATCCTGAGAAGGTTTAATTTAACCCACCAAAATTACAGAATTAACTAATTCCACCCAATCATTTGGATCATAAGAACAACTGAATGTGAATTTTTTGGCATACTTAGCCTTCTTTAAAAAAGTAAGAATAAATAAAGTTGAAAAAACAGTAATCGCTAAAGAAATCAAGGCCAACAATGGCCATCACCAAACACATCTCCTAAATACTTCCCCCTATGGATGCCAAGCTACTCCTACAGCTGCTTTCTTGGCAAAAGAAGAATGGAGCAGTGATATAATGAAGTCTTGCTAGCTCTTCCTAGAAACACTGGATCTATATTTCAAATAGTGATTTTTTAAAAATCTCAGTTAATGTTGATGTGTGAGGCCAGAATCACCAGTGAGGATATCTGATTGGATAACTGATTGATGGGGTTAAGTGTGATTTTGGGAATCAGTCTACTTTATCTGATGCTAGGTCAAATTCTTCAGATTTAATTGTATACCTGTGACTTTGGTCCAGTTCTCCAGTACTCTATAGAAAATCTTGACTAATCATTTAATGAAAATGGGTTGTTTCATGATGTTGTGTCAATAACAATACAGAAGTCAGCTAATCATGTTGTGACAGTGTCAAGAAAGGTGAGAGCAGTTTTCAGGTATAGCTATGCTATTATCTGAGGTTTATTGGAAAATGTTTCTTTGGCCTTGATCCTGAAAATGCTTTACTGTGCAATTAATTTTAAGGACATGAATGATTCTATCAAGTGAAATACAATTACTGTGTGTAAATTTAAGGCTCTTTGAAATGGCAAGGCTTCTAAGTTTATGACTTTGCAACCCTGGTTTCTCTGCTGTTTCAGGTCAGCCAATTAAATTTCAGGATCTTGCTTATGGAGAAAAATAGGCAATGATATGCACTCCCAAATGGGAATATATATAAATATATATAAAATCTAATATTAGATTAGATTCTAATATATATATTAGAAAAACTTTATTACGGTCAACTGAGAAAATGTTTCATGAACATGAGAGAAACTTTTTGTTATACACACACACACACACACACACACACACACACAAACGCACACACACATATATATAGNTGGAACACAGAGAGAGATCCCTTCCCCACCCCCAGTTGCTCTTATAGGAGTGGGAGAGAGAGAGGGAGAGAGGGAGATGGAGGGAGTGGGGGTCAGAGAGAGAGAGAGAGAGTGAGAGAGAGAGAGAGAGACACACACACACGCACACACATATATATATAGAGAGAGAGTTACAGAATGCTAACAACAAAACAACAACAAAAAGATTCTGTCATGTTCATGAAACATTTTCTCAGTTGACATTAATAAAGTTATTCTAACTTTATAATCACATTCTATCTGACCTTCATTCCATCCGCAAACAAATTTGGAGTTTTTCTGATGATTAATATGAATAAATCACATAGCTTAAGTTCTTACAGGCCTGCTCTAGTGTTTGATTAAGCACTTTACAACTCATTGCTGAATTGGGACAGATCATAGCTCAACAGGGAAGTACATGTTTTGCCTGCAGAAAGTAACAGACAAATCTAAGGAGATCTGGAAATTCCTATATCTGAAAAGTTTGGAAAATAATGCTGAGCATTAAGATGCAAGGAAGTTCTTAAGTTCTGGAATGTGTAGAATCTTTGGCCTCACATAGAAATTACTTGCACTCAAGTCTTCAATCAACTGTGCTATGAAATCTCTATTTCCTCTCTCTCCCCCTCCTTTTCTTCCAGTTAATTGTATTAGAACTATTATGGCTCAGATGTTTTGGCTGTGTAGACTTATGACACATCCACATATTGAAACATCGGTAGATGCTTCAGTTGGCAAATAATGCCTATCTGTATGGAACTCAGTCACATAATTCAAAAAGTATTTTGAAACATCAGTAGATGCTTCGGTTGGCAAATAATGCCTATCTGTATGGAACTCAGTCACATAATTCAAAAAGTATTTTTTTAATTTTATTGTTATTTAAAATAGCTGTATACCTGCCTACTTATGGATACAACACTGGTTGTATCCATAAACAGTAAAACTTTTATTAAAACAAGAAAATGGGAAAGGGAAAGGGAAAGGGAAAGGGAAAGGGAAAGGGAAGCTGTTTTGCAATTGCATTAGATTCCAGTCTCACAAAACAGAATTGGGTAAAACTTTTATTAAAACAAGAAAATGGGAAAGGGAAAGGGAAAGGGAAGCTGATTTGCAATTGCATTAGATTCCAGTCTCACAAAACAGAATTGGGTATATGGAAAAGAGTTTTTAAAAGATACAACCGTATATGGTTCTCAGAATAGATAACTGTCATGTGAAGTTCATGATACAATAGTGGAAAAAAAATGCAAAGATGGGATTGGAGAGACTTTGAAGACTAGTTAAGAAAAGTACAAAAATGTATGAGGACTGGAGTTCATGGGAGCTATTATATAAAGTGAGGTATTTTGCATAGTGGGTGTTGTTGTGTTCCGACTTAACAAGCAGGTATTTGCATACCCGCCGCTGATTGGGTTAAATCAGTGGCGGGGAGTTTGAATCGTTGTCACTGGCCAAGCTGGCTGCGGGGAGGTCCATAAAGTCGGCTTCCCTGCCGCCAGCAGTCAGTCTGCTGTAGTTAGTGCTAGCCGTTATTAAAGTGCTGAACGGGTCTTCGTCTGGCTGTTATTCCCGCGCCTATCTAACACTGGCGACGAAGGCAGTGGGAGAAGACGACTGAACAAAGGCACCTCGTGGCATCCATCGG
>QLTV01001336.1:552602-567324 GCA_003457575.1 Thermophis baileyi | reverse complement strand
TCAGAATAGCTGAATTAAAAGTGGACACGACCTTGTAGATGACCCTCACGCTGTCAAGGACCTTTGAGTACTCATATCTAATGATCTAAGTGCCAAAGCCCACTGTAACAACATCACCAAAAAGGCATTAAGAGATGTAAACCTAATCTTGCATAGCTTCTTCTCCGGTTATATTGTACTTTTAACCAGAGCATACAAAACTTTAGCTAGACCAATTCTCGAATACAGCTCATCTGTCTGTAACCCACATTACATATCAGACATTAACACAATTGAGAATGTCCAGAGATATTTCACAAGAAGAGTATTACATTCCTCTGTTCGCAACAGAATACCTTATGAAACCAGACTTGAAATTTTGGGACTTGAAAATTTAGAACTACGCCGCCTTCGATCTGACCTAAGTGTAGCTCACAAAATAATCTGCCACAATGTCCTACCTGTTAATGACTACTTCAGCTTCAACCGCAACAATACACGAGCTCACAATAGATACAAACTTAATGTAAACCGATCCAAACTTGATTGCAAAAAATTCGACTTCAACAACTGAGTGGTCAATGCCTGGAATACATTAACTGACCCAGTTGTTTCTTCCCCAAACACCAAAAACTTTAACCTTAGATTATCTACCATCGCCCTCACCCCATTCCTAAGAGGTCTGTAAGGGGCGTGCATAAGCGCACAATCGTGCCTACCATCCCTGTCCTAATGTACCCATATATTCGTAAAATTTCTTGTACTCATAACCATGCTTGTACTTATATATTCACAAACATATTTATACTCTGATTATACTTTGTTCGTAATCATATATACGCTTGACAAATAAATAAATAAATAAATAAATAAATAAATAAATAAATAAATAAATAAATAAATAAATAAATAAATAAATAAATGCTGCTAGGAGGGTTGTGCAATGTCTGAAATGCTCTTAGGAGATTGTGCAAAGTAGTGAGCTCGAGTCTTCTGCTAAATGGTAGTGGGTTAATCCTAATATGTCTTGAAGGATCATGTCCTGTTCTTAATCCCATCCCCTGGAGCTGAAGGTCTTTTGTTTTGTAGATAGGCTGGCCCAGTCTTTCTTAATGGGCACAAAATATCTGCTGGGGCTATTAAGGCTATTAAGAAAGACTGAGTCTGCTTTCTGTCTTTAAGAGCATGTTTCTCCATTTCTCCCTTATGTAAATATAATATTCTGCCTTTTTAATATTTCCCAAAATCATTCATTCTTCTAGGAGGGGGGTGGGCTTCCCACACTGCTCTTAATCTCTTAGCATTGAGAAGGGTCTCAGGGATAAGGAGTACTGAGCACTATGCAAAGTGTTGCTGAGCTTAGTCATCCTGGTGAGGTCAGCTACCATCAGGAACAGCAACCATGAATTTGCAGGGCCCATCCGTGCTAAGCCAAAGCCAATGTACAGATTTCATAGACATCATATGCCAATGAATTTCAGAGCATGCTATGTGTTAATGTATGTTCTGATATGACAAGCCTCTGCCCTTTGGAAAACCCTCATATGTTGCATTCTTTTTACTTCTATAGCATTTAGCTCAGGGAGTCCAGTATAATTACCAAATGAGGCAAACAGTTACTGCGATATTCTGTGACCGCAATTCAGCATCTATCTTTATTACCTTCAATAATACATCCAGAGTCTATTGTTGCTTCATTGAAAAACTCATGTTTACATTGTTTCACCCAGAAGACCTGTTCTTCCAGTTCCTTTAAAGCTTCTGCCAGGTTTTTCTTCATTAATTCTATAACAATTGAAGCACTATCTGCCTTAGAATGCCTTTTAATATGATGCTAATGCAGATAATTCCCAAATATTGTTGCTGAAAGCCACATAGTAAGAAATTTCCTAGATTCCTCCATTTCTATTTGTCTTTGATGAAACCCTTTTCTCTAGCTAATGATTAGTAAATATTCTTAGTCTTAGATCTGAGATAAGGAGGAAAGTTCTGCCTGAAGCTGATCACCACAGATCTGTATAACCTCGGTTTTTTTTCTTCTTCTTCATAAAAGACAAAAGGCATTTTCCATTCACTCTCCACTTGGGCATTAGATTGGAGCCTCTAATGTGCTGTAGTGACAGCTTATATAATGTCCCTTTTCATATTTTCTTTAAATTCAGTTGAAGTAAATGCACAATTATTATCCAAACTAACACGGCAACACTGCATACCCCTTAAATTGCAAATAATTTAAGCCATACAGTTATTGTAGCCAGGTAGTTTTATGTAGCTATTAAAATGATTTCAAACCACTTAAATAAGAATCTACCACAATGAGGAAATGATTCTTGTGTAATGGTCCTCTGAAATTTATATGAATTCTTTATCAAAGCTTCTTGGTGAATTCCTGATGGGAGGTAGATGCTCTTAGAGGCTTATATTGGGTAGCCTAGAAGGAGCTACATTCAGTGGTGGGATTCAGCTGGTTTGCACCGGTTCGAGTGAACCGGTTGTTAAATTACCCACCCTCCGCTATCAAAGTGGATCCTGGGTGCTGCGCTGCAATGGAGAAATGGGCAGCGGAGCGGCCGGAACGAGGGAAGGAGAAGGCCGCTTTCCCTCTTTCTTCTCCCTCCTCCTCCTTCCCTTGTGCCAGCCACTCCATTGTCCATTTCTCCATTGCAGCGCAGTGAACCACTCAGGATCCACTTTGATAGCGGGGGTGGTGGTAATAATTTTCCTGGCCAAACTAACCCCGCAGTCTCCCCTAAATTGGGCCCAGTTTCGATTGTGCTGCCAACTTAATTCCTCGTCCCTCTCACTTTTGCCTGCAGACTGACCAATACCCCCTGCATGCAGCTCCATGGGAGGGGGGAATCCCTCCCTCCACTTACCCCCAATTCTTCACCTTCCCACGCAAACTCTTGGGAGCATCAACTCCTTGTCTCTATGGTAACCCCCCCTCCTCATTCCTCGGAAACCTTGCCTCTTAAAGGAGCCATCCAGAAGACTGAAACAGCTACGAGACCTATGTGCAGACAAGCACCCTCAGAAACAGCCTTTTGGCAAAGGTGGAAATTTAACAACCAGTTCTCCCAGGGTAAGGTTGGCCATTGCGGGAGGATCGTCCCACATGTGCGGTGGAGCTGGAGGGCGGGGATGGGCCACACTTCCCACGACAGCCAACCTGACCCTGGGTGAACTGATTGTTAAATTATTTGAATCCCATCACTGGCCGCATTCCTTTACACATTATTGAATATCTGAGTTGAACTCAATCACACAGATTGGCCACAGATGTCTTGCCAATACCTTCTTACAAAGAGTTCCAGGATACGCTTCGTAAGACCCAGATGACACCTCTCTTCTAAAATTATAATGCATTTGCCTCATAATTGTATCTTTGATAGGCAGATCTTTCAATACAATTTAAGAATTATCCTGTCTTGGAGGGTCACATACCACCAGCATAAATAAATGGTATGGAGAACACATTTTCAATCTCAGATTTCTTTTTTGACATGAAGACATGGTTTGTTAATTTCAGAAGAATTGTTGGAATATTTCAGGGGCTATAACAATTACAGATTTAATAGGCTTATCCTACAAAATAACCTAGAAGAGTCATCATTGTTTGGGTATCTCATTTGCTGCAACTAGCTGTCAATATTAGGTCAGATTAAACTTTGTAAAATTTAAGGTCCAACAAGAAAAGGGGTGGCTTAAGTACCTTATTTGTGATATACTTATAAATCTTCACAAAGACCAACTTTGCCATTGGGCTTTAATAATAATAACCCGCAAGGCAATCTCTTATCCTGACATGTAAGAAATCTCCAATCCAGCTTAAAGAACACCCATAAAATAGTGATGCAAATAACAATGCCCTTATCAAATTATTGGGATCGTTCATGATATTTAAACCTTTGTGTAATGTTTTAGGCAAAAATGTATTTTCAGTAATATCACAACTTCATTAAGTGATACCTGATTTTGACAAATATTTGGGAATGTATACAATAATCACTTCTGTTCAGGATTCTCATGTTATTTGCCTTTAGGTAAATACAGACCATTTTATGTAGAAACATACAGACAATACCCATTTATTACAGACTGTGCACCTGCAGGCGTACAAAGATTTCCTAGTTCCTATAGGAGATCAAAAGTTAAATCAGTAGCATGGACAGGAAAAATACAGATAAGATCTTAATATACTCTTTATTCAACTGCCAATTAGAACAGGAAAACATAATAGAATGACTAAATGCTCTCCACCATTTCCAATTACAGGAACTCAAAAAAGTGAAATGATATAATGTTTAGCATCAGTGCTCTTAACATACAGTATAAGAAGCAAAACAACATAGACAATATTAAATTCCAACTTTTGCAGGCAATATTAAACTATTTCATAGGTTTTACCTATCCAAGAATTCTAGACCAGGCACAACTCTAAGTTAAACATTGTTTTATTGGGCAAATATATTGTTTGTGTGGCTGAGATAAAATCAAATTACATAAATAAAACCTGTATGTTTGTTTACCATCAAGAAAATGTCTGATGGTCATCTTGCTTCCACTGAGTTTAAATTATAATTATAATTCCAGTTATTTATGTATGTATTACATATTAGTGGAACTATTCATAAATTTAGGATAGGAAACAAATGTCTAAATAAAGCACTAACTCTTTATAACAGAAATTTGTTCAGGGATTCAGAGCTTCTCAGCTACATTGCAGAATTTCTATTCTCATAAAAAATGGCACAAATTGAAATAGGTAAGGGACAAACCTTATAGCATGGGGATTCAGAAAATGTCTTGTTATACCCTTGTGAAATTTATATCACAACTAAAATGTCTAAGTATGGGATGCCAAGCAGTGCTACTTTAAAAAAAGGGAGGGAATATAAATACCATTAATTTTTCTTTTTTAAAGTAAGCAATATTATACCTTTTAACATTGCATGATAGATTGGGAAATCAGAAAAACACACTAGAAGTAGCAATGGCAAACATGGATTAATGTGGTCATATAAAGAGAAAGCTTTATCTTTTTCCATTTCAAGCTGTAGCAGAGGAGAGTGATTTCAGAATCTCGTTCTAACAATACTAGCCTCAGTATATGACATTCCTTTTCTCCAAATTAAACAGTTGAAATAAGAAAGTTTAAGGTAAAGAGTTAATTTTTGTGTGGAAGGTCATTAAGCTCTACTGAGTTCTGGAGCTGAAAATACATTGATCCCTCTAGTACTGTTATGTCTTTCACAAAATTGTCCAGGGAGTAGACCTTGATGAGGAAAAATGGAGACAAAGTATCTTTTTCTTTATTCTATTATGATGAATTTTTGTGATACTGTTATGAATAATGGACTGGAGTCTAACAGGCATACACAGACACTAATAAGAACACGAGTTTAAAAAAATTCACCTTGAGATTTATTTAGCTTTTATAATAATATAACATAATTATATTATAATTAATAATATTATAATATAATATTATTACATTATTAATATTAATAATATATTAATTATAAATATAATAATATAGCAAGAGTTCTGCTAGGTCAGCATTCTATTCCATGACTTATTTCCAGTAAATACCCAATATTTACTTTGCTATAAAGAATTAGATATTTACATCCAAGATATATATTGTAAGAGGCATCAGTATAATAATATATACACACTACATAACAGATATGATAATTTTTTCTATAGGTCTATTGATGGCCAAACATAGTCAGCTGTGGAATAATCTAAGGGGATGGTGACTTCTAGCTTCTCTTTTTTGGATCTTTCCCAAAGAGATGATCTATGATTACTTTTTGGAGCTGATTCAAAAGCATCCAGTAATCTGCTTGCCTAAGCATCTATTTAGAGTAATAGTCTTGGCCCAAGAAGCCCTCTGATCAGCTATGTAGCTCTTTAGATGGCCTTTGGCAAGTCATTATGTCACCACCTAACTCATAATAAAAACTTCCTCTGAAGTAATGAGAAGAAAGGGCAGACACAAGTATAACTATGAGCAGTTATGAACTTATGAAGAAGTCCTGAAAAGTATTTATTTAGTAAGTTTTATTTAATTTATTGAATTGATACTAGTTAAAAAATATTTAATACATTTATTCCAGTGACAAATCATAGTGATATGTTCTGCTGAATTCTTACAAAAGAGTACACCAAATACGATACACTGTTTTAGTAGAAAAATACAAAGTAGTAAGGTAAGGTAAAGGTAAAGGTTCCCCTTGAACATACGTGCTAGTCGTTCCCGACTCTACCGTGTTTCTCCAAAAATAGGACATGTCCTGAAAATAAGGCCAAGGCTGATTTTTGGGGTTGGCATAAATATACGCCCTCCCCCGAAAATAAGCCCTAGTGAAGGGGTGGGCGTGGGCAGCACAGGAGGCAGCCCTTCCCTTCCCCGGTCAGCTAGTGGCAGCTGGGCCCCTTAAACCCAACCCGTGGATCAGCTGAGCTGATTGGGAGCTGCTTCTCTGTTCTCTCTCCCCCCAGTGTTTTTGGCGCTCACCCACCTCCCATCCATCCCCCTTGCCTGCAAACTCCTGCCCCACTCGCAAGAGAGCAGCCACCCAGCATCTCTTGCCACATAGTGCCCACCCAGTGGACAAACCCCCCTCTGGCCAGGCGAAGTGCAACTCACCAACCGAGTGGTAAAAGGCCGGTTGGGCCAGCCACCTGCTGCCAAGTCTTCCAGGAGCCGGGGCAGAGTCTTCCAGCAGCGGCCACTCTTGAAGTGTGCATCCTGCTCTATGGTTCCAGCACCATGCAGGGCTGCGGCTCCCTTCACCCTTCGCTGCCTCTCTGCCCCGGCTGCCAGAAGACACAGCAGCAGGCAGTTGGCCCGACCGGCCTCTTCTCCGCTTCCAGTGGCTTCTAGCCAGGGTTGACATCTCGCGGCCCAACCCACCTCATCCCCTGCACCACCTGCCACCCCCAAATTTCATCCGTAAAGGGGGCGGGTGGCTAAGCAAGGGGCAGGAGCCCTGCCATGGCCAGTGAGGGGGAGGGGGAGAAGAGACGGCAAGGGGAGCCATGTCTTGCTCCATGCGTCTCGCTTCTCCCCCGCCCCACTTGCCATCCCTCTCGATAAAGAGATGGTGGGGAAGGGAAGCAGCCAGGCTGCTGTTAGCAATAGCACTTAGACTTATATACCGCTTCATAGTGCTTTACAGCCCTCTCTAAGCGGTTTACAGAGTTAGCATATTGCCCCCAACAATCTGGGTCCTCATTTTACCCACCTCGGAAGGATGGAAGGCTGAGTCAACCTTGAGCCGGTGAGATTTGAACCGCCGAACTGCAGCTAGCAGTCAGCTGAAGTAGCCTGCAGTGCTGCACTCTAACCACTGCGCCACCTCGGCTCATTGTTACCATTGGGGTGAGACGTGTTGGGCCACGAGACGTGCATCTTACCTTTCCAGCTCCATTGCATTCCTCACCATTGTGTCCAGGGAAGCACGTTGTAAAAGATAACTTCTCACGAGTTCGAGAAGTTTGATTGAACTCGCGAGAAGTTTTCTTTTACAACGTGCTTTCCTGGACACAATGGCAAGGAACGCAACGGAGCTACAAGTGTCAGGTAGCGCCGTTGTGTCCAGGGAAGCACGTTGTAAAAGTAAACTTCTTGTGAGTTCAATCAAACTTCTCGACCTTGCGAGAAGTTTTCTTTTACAACGTGCTTCCCTGGACACAATGGCGAGAAACACGATGGAGCTACAAGTGTCAGGTAGGATGCACGGCTCGCAGCCCAACATGTCCCACCTGCCAGAAATGAGTCTTTGTGAGACTCATCGCGCTGTCACCGCTGCCTCATGGATCAGGACTCTGCAAGGCTTGTTGTGCCATTGCATGCACGAACGGCAGCACTACCACAAGGTTCAACATACCGGCACAGCCACGAGTGGCAGGACGCCAGTTGTGCCAGTATGATGAAGCTCGTGGCAGTCCTGCAGTTCATGCATGCAATGGCATAACAAGCCTTGCAGCGTCCTGCTCTACGAAGCGGCGGTGGCGGGCCATCTGCTCGGCCAGCGCGAAGAACAGGGAGGGGAGGCGGCGGTGATGGGACATCCAGTCCCACGCTCGCCACCTACTGCACCCCCAAAATAATAAGGTCCCCCCGATAATAAGGCCAAGGCCATATTTCGGGGGTCAAAAGAAAATAAGACCCTGTCTTATTTTCAGGGAAACACGGTAGTACTTTTCTACTTTCCCGACTCTAATATTTTTCTACTTACAAAGTAGTAGAAAAATACAACATTTTATTCTGTTTCCTATGGATAAGCATACAAGTATGAAGCTAACCTAATGTTAGACAAGCCAGAACTTGATAGTACAAATCAGAGGTAGGTTCCTCCCGGTTTGGACCGGTTCTATAGAACCGGTAGTAACTTGGAGGCCTGGGTTGCTAGAACCGGCAGTGACCCAGGCCTACCACGCCCCCAAACCAGTTCTTTTGGTGGTGCCATAGGCAGCGCCATTTTGTTTTTTGCTTCTGTGCATGCGCAGAAGCTTTTTTTAAGCACTGCGCATGCACAAAGTGCACAAAGCACACTGCGCCCACGTGGCGCAGCTCTGAGCGAACCTGCAGCAAAGAAAAGAAGAACCCATCCCTGGTACAAATACTCCCATAATTTTCTTCTTTAGATTTGGGAGCTAGTAATGCCTTGTCTGGCAGTTGTCTTTTGTATGTTTTCTAGCCTAGGAAGATGTCACTGCAGTCATGCAGGGGTGGGTTCTGACTTACCTTGTTGCCGGTTTGCTTCCTCATTCCTTTCGTGGGTGCTTTGCACGCGCGTGCGCATGCACATGCGCATTGCTAAAAACCAAGCTTCTGCGCATGCACAGAAGCAAAAAACAAGATGGCAGTGCCTATGGCACTGCCAAGAGAGCCGGTTCGGGGGGGGGTGTCCAGCCAGCCAGTGCTGCCAGTTTGGTGAGCGGTGGGAAATTCCCGCTACCAGTTCTATAGAGCTGGTCCAAACTGGCAGGAACCCACCTCTGCAGTCATGCAACATCCATATGGACTCTGTACATTTCAGTGGTTTCATTTTTTTATATGTTGTTTTGCTTTAAGAACATACTCTTGGGCAGGAAGTCCTACAGCATCTGAACCAAACTTTGTTAAAAAAAACAACAACCCTTCACTATCTCCACAATATATCTTTGCTCACAGTGTGACACTAGGTTCTCACTGGGCTAATATTTAGTTATTTTCATTCCCATCTCCATTGAAATGGTTTTTCATAGTATCCTGCTTAGTCCACATTCACAAACTCAGGAGGAACTTTAGACTTCATTGAGACATCACAAGCCCCTTGTAGTGTTCCCCAGTCCTACTCACACCAACTGCAAAGTTCCACTGAGTCCAAGACTGCTTAATCTAGACATAGAGTTGCAAAATCCACAGGCAAAGGCACAAGATGCTCCTCTGCACCTCCTCTGAAGTCCCTGGAGTCAACTCTTCCTTGTCATCTGAGCAGGCGTCAGGGGAAGCCATTATACATAGATTCTACTCTAGGTTTTGGTAATTTTTTATTTATTTTTGTTATTTCCAACTTATTATGGTTTATCACACAATGTGTAATCTGATATAGTCCAACAGAATCTAGTTGAGAATATTTTTTTCCCATCTGGGCAGAAACCAAACTGCCCAAACAGTACAGGAACAAATGATCAATTCCTAATTAACAAGATGATTCTGGAAAACTGCAAGAGAAGGAAGACCAACTTGAATATAGCATGGATTAGTTAAAAGAAGGCATTTGAATCTCTGTCACATGATTGCAGAGGTGGGATTCTACTGGTTCTAACAGGTTCTCTAGAACCAGTTGTTAACTTTCTAAGCAGTTCAGAGAACCGGTTGTTAGAAGAAATCTCCTTTTGTTTTTTTCCACTTTACAGGGCTAATCCTGTAAGGAATTACAACATTCTGGTGTTGTTTCTATAGCCTAATCTTTATTGCTCTGCTTACAGAAACTGCCTCTCTGTTAACCCTTATTACATTCTTGGCAGTACGCCTAGACTTACTGTCTCCGGAGTTGTTCTTCTTCTTTGCTTGACTTTCTTAAAGTAGAAGTGTTGTTTTAAACTTTTTACACTGCTATTTGGAGGAAATACTCCCCTGTTGAAGTTCTTCCAGCACAGATCTGCCGGGGATAATTTTCCCTAATCAGCTTTGTTTGGAAGGGAAAATGTTAATCTCTGTTCCTGAAAAGAAGCAGCTTCAGAAATCTGGCTAGTTCCTGTGTCTATTTGTTCTGGTAATTGGTTTAACAAGCAACAGCTATTGTGTTTGCTCCTTTGCTTCATTCTAGTTAGGCTTATCTCAAGTGCTTTTTCTATCTGGGGAGGGGGTCTTCCTTCACTGCTTTAGTGGTTCTTGGCACTGTCCTTTTGGGGTGTACTTCCAAAAGGCAGGATGCAAGCTTGGCACTGATTTTTTTACTGCCTTTGTGGCAGTAAAGTGACCATTCACTAAAGTTCAAAGTTACAATGGCACTGAAAAAAGTGACTTATGACCGCTTTTCACACTTACGACCATTGCAGCATCCCCACGGTCACGAGAGGCCAGGCAAGAAGTGCCCCTCAATGTGAGTGATGTCGAGTTGGCCACGTCCATCCAGTCACATGACCACCTGGCCATGCCGGGTGCACATAGGGACTACTCAGAGGGCTGAAAAAGTGATTTTTGACCGGTCCTCGCACTTACGACTGTCCTCACATTTTACGTTTTGTGCCCTATCTTGTCACCATGGTGAAGAGAAGCACCGCAGTTGTGAAATGAGTGATATGGTTGTTAAGAATGCTGCAATGAGCATAAATGTGAGGACAGTCGTAAGTGTGAGGACCAGTCATAATTCACTTTTTTCAGCCCTCTGAGTAGTCCCTATGCACATAGCCATGCCCACCCAGTCACATGACCACCAAACCACGCCCCCAAATATGCCACGCCCACAGAACCGGTTGTTAAAAAAATTGAATCCCACCACTGCAAGATTGGATAATCAAATGCCTAACAGGAGTCAAATAACAGGCATCAATAGAACTATCAGAAGTTTTGTGCAAAGTTCAATGGCATAGTGGAAGACATGGTTGCTGGTCAATGGTGATAGAATGGGAGAGGTTAATATCAAGAGAGGAATCTTCCAAGGAGACCCACTAATGCCACTAGTAATTGTTATTTCACTGATTCCTCTTTCAATAACACTGAATAATTCAGGCCATGGCTATCAAAGAACAAAAATATCTGCCAGTGTATCCTACCTCTTTTGCCTGGACAAACTGAAGCTTCATGGAAAAACAACATCTGAAATAAAATTGCTACTCAACTACTGATAGTACATACAATCAAGATATAAATTGGCCTACAGCTTTGGAACAAGCTTCAATGCATGCAATTGTATCCTATTGTTTTTGTACTGTTCTTTAATTCTTTGTTCCAATTCTTCTACATATCTTTGATCTTCCTGATAAAAAGGAAAAGGCAAAGAAAGGGGTGCCTAGTTTTGGAATGAAAACAATTCAATAGCTATGCTGGCTTCCTCTATTGCCAACTACCTGTGATTTACCTCTACTGGCAAAGGTTGAGTTCTTTGCCCTAGGTCGATATTTGCAATTCTTTCAATTCTGCTTCTGTATATTCTTTCAATTCTGAATACTGTATATCTTATTATAAATCAGTGTTGGTCTGCTAGCCTTGTTATTTCTTTATCTTTAACTCCTGTGTATTTGCAATGGGCAAATACCTTTTCTTCCAGTAGTCCTGCAGCTGCTCGCCTTGCTTATTCAGCTAACAGTCCTGAGTCCTATGGGTCATTTCATACCAGTTGTCCAGGAACATCTATCATTGTCCTTGTTGTGCTGGGAAAGGACTGATATGGGTTTCTGTAAATTACTCTCACCATTTTTTTATGGAAGAAACATTCTTAATTTTGCTTCTCTGATGAGACCTCTGTAGTATCATGGAACATCTGGCATAGTTCTTATTTTCCTCAAAGCGTACAAGCCCTACAACCATGTCAAGACAGTGCCTCGGGGGGGGGGATAATTATTATTATTCAAATTAAATTGAGTCATCTCAATTTCAAGTGACTCTCGGCAGCTTACAACAATATAAAAACAGAATAAAAATGATAAGAACATTAAAACATCAAAAACTTTCAGCATTAAGAATTAAAATATTAATATTAACCAAGACTAGAAAAACTGTGTGACACATGAAAATGGGTATTAAATATCTAGGCCTGTTACAATAGCAAGTATATATATATACTATATATAACCAACTTATGTTAACATAGATCAAAAATATTCTAAGAAAATTAAGTATAAATCTACTTGTTTCAGTAGTGGGTTCTAAAACCCGTTGCTACCGGTTTGCGTGCACACTTGCGCACATGCGCAGAAGCATCCCGGGCGGGTGGGCAGAGCCTGCCGCCGCCGCCGCTACCGGTTCTAAGAACCGGGTCGAACCGGGAGCAACCCACCACTGACTTGCTTCCTAATAATTCAATCCATTTGGCACTTGAATTCAAAGACATTTTTGCAACAGCTGCAGTCAAAAGATGCTACTATAGAATTTGATTCAGAATTCTGAAATGTAACAGACAAATATGGGAACAGGAAGTTCAAGTTATTTATGATATTCATTTCCTTAGCATCACCATTCATGATTACTACATTTATCCCATAGAAATTTTGCTTATCCTTCCACTGATGAATTCCCCATGGAAACTGCAGAATTTTAAAATAGCATCACATTTATGAGTAGTGAGAAGAAGGGAGTAATTAATAATAATGAGCAAGAGAAATTATTAGCTTTCTATGCACATGTCAAGGCTAAGTCTAGATTTTCACCTTTTTTGGTTTAGCACTTAAAAAGGTATAATTAATTCTTTATCTCAATTGTACCTCTTTAAACTAGCATGATGGAAATTTACTGAAGAATATTTCAATAAGCAACTAGAAAATTATTTGCAAAGTGGAGGGAGGTGCTTAATGTATTTATTGATTATCATTGTGAGGATGAATGGAAAAAAGACTGTTGCCATCAGAATTTTCTACTTTACCTAGGTAAACTCTGGTAGTTCCATTTATCTGGAACTATACATCTGCACCTGGCTTGTCATTAAAATAATATTTAATTATCATTTTCTCATGTCAAGACTTAATAATATATCAGAAACAGTGGCTCATTTG
The DNA here is from genome assembly GCA_003457575.1 of Thermophis baileyi. Lineage (NCBI taxonomy): Eukaryota > Metazoa > Chordata > Lepidosauria > Squamata > Dipsadidae > Thermophis > Thermophis baileyi. The sequence continues at coordinate 554,133 of QLTV01001336.1, read as the reverse complement.
CTACTAGAATGATAGTGAGAAATATATGTCAAATATAAGAGCAGTATACGTGAGCTCAAATTTCCACAATTTAAGCTCTTAAAGAGCTCTGATATTAAAATTGTCAGCCTTGATAGATCTCTAATATTTTTGCAGACAGAGGAATTGTCTTAACATTCACTAGCAGCAAAAGGTACCCTCTGATTAAAAATGAAAAAAAAAAAGGAAAGAAAAGAAAACTTCAGGGAGGTGAAATGATGAAGCCAAATGTTCAGGATGGAACCCAAAACTATTGTATTGGTAATACAATAATACCAATAAGTGGCAGGGTTTTTTTTAATCTGATAAACCTGTATTACTGAAAGCCTGTAAATAAATGAAGCTGTAGGAAGCTGTAGAAGCTGTCATCTGCTAACCAATTTGTTAAATCCCCTTCATCCTAGCTCTAGGCATTTCATCAGGTACATATCTGTTCTTTATTGTTTCTTCATTGTCACTTATTCAGAGCTTGCTGAGGGGCCCTGATGCTATTGGACTGTTTAAATTATCAAGTCTGTTTGGGCTGAAGGGCATTTCCCCATGCCAGAAGACCTCATGCTGACAAGTTGCAAAAGAAAGATTTGGATGAACTTTGTTTCAATGCTTTGGATACTGTTTGCTGATTCTCCTTTCTTTTGAACTGCAGTGTGTATTTTTGTGTGTGTGCGTGCATGCATGTATGCACATGCATGCATACCAGGGGTGGGTTCCTCCCAGTTCGGACCGGTTCTCCCGAACCAGTAGCAGCCCGCTGGTGACATCACGATGACGTCACCGAACCGGATCGGTCGGTGCCAGTCCATGGGGGCCGCCATCTTTTTTTATTTTTTTTTATTTTTTCCCCCTTCTGAGCCTGTGCAGAAGCCGACTTCCGGCACTGTGCATGCGGTCGCCATCTTTTGTTGTTGTTGTTGTTGTTGTTTTGTTTTTTTGGATTTTTTGTTACTGCGCATGTGCACGCGCAAAGCGCGTGCGTGCCCACGCGGCGTGCCCATACGGTGCAGAAGGGAACAAACCAGCAGTGAGGTACATTGGAACCCACCCCTGATGCATACATACCTACATGTTTGTACAGTACATATATGTGCAAGTAAACAAGCAAGTCAGAGTTTTAGAAAACAACCAGCAATTCCAATCATAAATTGGAATTCAATTTACAAATAACAAATCAAATAACAGACAGCAAGTAGGTTGTGCAATTACTTTAATTAGTTAATCAAGAACTTCTAAATTCCTGCTTGTCTCTTAAATAGCTAATTTGTCCTGCACTGTACAAATTACATTGGTTTGCAGGATATTTTTGCTGTTATTCTAAATTATAATGAATCTACCAATCAAGTGGACTGTTTTTAATTTTACAGAACAAAATAGCCCACAAGAATATATGACAATCTAATGTGACCTATCTTGTCTGGCATTATAACTATTTGATGTTGAGCCCTCATTGTCTGTAGCTTCATATTCATTCTCTCATTCTCTCTCTCTCTCTCTCTCTCTCTCTCTCTCTCTCTCT
>QLTV01001336.1:532971-549851 GCA_003457575.1 Thermophis baileyi | reverse complement strand
TGTTTATGATATCATAGTTAGCTTTTTAAAATTTATAAATTTGTATCCTGTCATTATGATTTTTGTAAGGGTGTATTTTGAGATTGAAGTCAATCATGCTGTGATCACTGTTGGAAAAGGGTTCTTTTATTTGTAATCCATAAATTAAGTTTGAACTGTTACAGAAGATGAGATCAAGGCAGTTTTTGAGTCTGGTGTTGTTGGATACTAGTTGATCCAGTCCCAGATTAGTTACAGCATTGTACAGGGTTGAATGTATAGGTTCTGTTGTACATTCGTTGAGGGACCATTTGATAAGAGGTAGATTTAGGTCACCAAGAAGGATGAGAGTGTATGGGCCGGAGGCTGCCCACGTTAGGAGTGAAGTTAACTTATTCGCATGTTCGATGTCATAGTCTGGGGCTCTGTAGTTTTGTTGGATACTAGTTTATCCAGTCCCAGATTTGTTACAGCATTGTACAGGGTTAAATGTATAGGTTCTGTTGTACATTCGTTGAGGGACCATTTGATAAGAGGTAGATTTAGGTCACCAAGAAGGATGAGAGTGTATGGGCCGGAGGCTGCCCACGTTAGGAGTGAAGTTAACTTATTCGCATGTTCGATGTCATAGTCTGGGGCTCTGTAACATAGTAGAAATCGTAATGTGGTGTTTAAAGATAATTCACAGATGATGGTCTCTGGAAGAGCAAGTTCGTGTGTTACTTGGATGTTTTTGAAATTTAAGGACTTTTTGTAAAAGATGGTAACACCGCCTCCTCTATGGAGTTCACGATCAGACCGGTAAACATGATAGTTCCTTTCTACGATAATGGAGTCAGGGAGGGATGAGTTCAGCCACGTTTTGCAGACAAATATAATGTCGAAATTGGTCGTATTTAATAGGAGGAGGAATTCATGTATTTTATTTACAAGACTTCTTGCATTAAGTAGCTTGCATTTAAGGTCTTTATTAGTTGGAGTGGTAGAAGGAGTGGTAGGTAGTGGTAGAAGTGAGGTAGTTGAGGTTAAGGTAGTTAAGGTTAAGGTAATTAAGGTCAATAGAGTTATTAGTAGTGGCATGTAATGAGGAAGTTAGGTCAGTGGTAGTAGCGAGGTAGATAAGGTCATTAGTGGTTGTAGAAGTTGCAGGAAGAGAGGTAGTTAGGGGCGTGCGTGCCTAGTTTTGTATGGTGGGAGGTTGTTTGCCAGGATAATTGGGTTGCCAGGTTGTTTCTCAATTATCTGACATATGAACTTAAACTGTAATGATAAATTCTTATTCATTTATTGCACAAATATGATGAAACCTTTGTAACATAGCTTTTCCTGTTGGTTGATACCCTGCTTATAAAAGTATCCATAACATAAATGTAAATTATTCTATTTTTATTTTTCTGCCCACTATCTTCGATAAAATGTCTGCTATATTTTTCAGTGTTTCTTTGACAGAAAACCATCAAGTTTTCCATATAGCATATCTAATTTCAATTCCTTAACAAAATACAAGAATGACAGTTTAACTAAGCACCTTAACACATTTCAGAATATACAGCCACCTGTGTTTAGAACGTTAGCAACTCCACTTGTAAATCACTTAGATTACTTATTATCTTCTGCAGTAATTTTCAGTGCTTCCCAAGCACTCCACAAATCAAATAGGGATATACAAATAAAAAAGTTATTCAATTAGCATAAAAATATCAGATGCCACCACAAAATGTCACTTAATGTCAGCCTCAAAATGAGCAAATAATTCGCCTCATCAGTTTAATTAACAAAATAGGAAGCCAAGTAAAATTAATATGCTCCAAATGTGTTTTGGATCCAGTTTAGAATGAAATTATCATGGTGGAATTTTAATAGTCAAATCATTTTCAAAAGTAAAAGAACAGTTTGTCTAGAATTATGGAACAATATAGTCAGCATTGAATGCTGAACAATAAAACATAACTTTCAAAACCTTAATCATCTAATAGGATGCCAGAAATATTTAGAACTCTGTTGGATCTCAGTGGCTTCCCTGTACATATGTGAATGTCTATGGCAATGGTAGATTTAGACTTGCCAGCTCTATTCTGGTCTTTTATTAAAGCCTCAAAATAATATTGGGGCCAAATGCAGATGGACATCAGAGGTGGGTTCCTCCTGGTTCAGACTGGTTCGCCCGAACTGGTAGCGACTCACTGGTGATGTCACGATGACGTCACCGATCCGGTTCAGTCGGTGCCAGTCCGTTGGCGCCGCAATTTTTTTTTTGAATTTTTTTTTAATTATTTTTTTTTGAAATTTTTGTAGAAATTTTTTTTCTTCTTCTGCACATGTGCAGAAGCCTAGTTTTCAGCACTGCACATGCGTCGCCATCTTGGTTTTGGCGTTGTTGTTTAAAAAAATATTTTTTTTGCACTGTGCATGCACGCACGCGTGCGACATCCCTGCTAAATTAAAGTCCAAATTTCTTTGTTTTTAAAAGTATAAAATCACACAATTATTATTGAAAGCTTGTTGATCTTATTTGGCTCTCAATGCTGTTTTGTATGCTAATATATATTGTTTTAATAATGTTATTATCAATTGTAAACTAGCCCATAGATAAAGAACTTCCCTAGTTTTTCATATATATAAACCCACAGATAAAGGAGAAACTACACAGATTTGTCTGATGGATCTCATAATTGAAACTGTGAAACTGTTCAAAGAACTTTATGCTATGATTGTATCTGTAATGATATTGAATATCTTGAAAACATTTCTACAAACAAATATGCTAAATAATACATGCATTCCTTCTCTGTTGAGTACTACAAATTGATTATGTCTTATAAAGCTGTGAACTTGTTACAACTTAAAACAGCTCAAAGACATATGAGATACTTGGAATTACATCTACCATGTGCCAGCAGTCACCTAATTGAGAAGTATATCACTCAACTGGAAAGGAGTAACTGAAAAGATTTCACATTTGTAAAAAGAAATTTTGGATGATCTATACCCATGATGGCGAACCTATGGCACGCACGCGGAGCCATATCTGAGGGCACGTGAGGCGTTGCACTATGTCAGCTCCAGCGCGCATGTGTGCACTGGCCAGCTGATTTTCGGCCTTCTGGAGGGCAGGGGGAAGCTGTTTTTGCCCTCCCCAGGCTTCAGGAAAGCCTCCGGAGCCTGTGGATGGCAAAAAACAGGCCCAACTGGCCTACCGGATGTTCAGAAACCAACTTCCATTAGGCCTGTTGGGCCGTTTTTCGCCCTCGCCAGGCTTCAGGAGGCTTTCCTGAAGCCGGGGGAGGGCGAAAAATGGCCCAACGGGCCTACCGGAAGTCCGGAGGCTTCAGTGAGGCCTGCGCACATGCGTGGGGGGGGGGGCAGCATGGGGGGGGTTGTGTGCGCATGCGCGGGAGGAGGGCATTGCATTATGGGTGTGGGCACACACACACACGCGCTATCGTGTGCACGTGCACCCTTTTGGCACCCGAGCAAAAAAAGGTTCCCCATCACTGATCTATACATACTGAGAACACTTTGAAATTTCATTTCTTATTTCTCTTACAGGTGAAGTCTAATATTTACTCCAGAGTCTGATGATAAGACTGAAAGAATGCCCAAAGTCCAAGACAGGAACTGAGTCCCACTACTTAATTTTCTCCTTTGTTATTTTACATATGGTCCTTTAATAAACAACTGATACAAATATATGAACTCAGAAAATTTTAAAATATAATTTAAAAAATAACAGATTTGACTAGGCAATTTGATTAGCAATTTCTGAATGGTGGTCTATGGCAAATGAATGATAGTTCCTTAAAAAAGGAAGTGTACAGTTACAAACAGTGCTGAGGAGAAAAGAAATGGAACATAGCTGCTAAAGCAGGTGGCTACACACAAAAAAATTGATGAAAAAAATTGAATTATATACGAGGTGAGAAAAGGGGCAACTCATCAAAGACAAGTATTCAGAGATAGTCCAGAATTGTGAAGATGGTATCTGAAGGTTAAAACTCAGAATGAACTGAAATTGGCAAAGGATGCCGAGAACAATAAAAGAGCTCCTTCAAATATGTTCAAAATAAAAGAAAGAGAAAGAAATTAATGTAGTAGCATCAGAGTTGGATGATTCAGCCCTGATTTGATTTGAATTGGAGATTCAAGATTAGAAGAGAATAAGATTTTATGCAAGTTTTCAGTTCAGACTTCAAAGCAAAATAATTTTATTGGAGTCTATTTCAGATTCAATTAAAAAAGATTCATATATAGTCTATAATAGGAAAGGGTCAGAGAAAATTCTCCATCTGAATTGTAAGGGTTGATGCCAAGACAGGCCTGCTGCTGCTTTTTCACTCTTTTTCCTTGGAAATTACTAAAGCTAGGGCAAGAAAGAGAGCAGCTGCTCTCAAGAATCATCCTCCCTCCCTTAATGCCTTGCTCTGAGAAAAATAAAGAATGATATTGAGGAGGCCATTACAGCTCTTAGAACTGTTGTTCTCGCTAATGAGTCAATCTGCAAATCCTCATACTGAAGCATTGTGAAGGCAACAGTTCCCAAGCCATGGAACTCCTGAATATCTCACTCTAAGAGCTCCTCAGAATGAAGAATAGAAACTGACAACTCATACACAAAAGAGTGGAGAAAAGCAACAGAAAAAAGCCAATACCATTCTTCTGGGCCTTCTAAAATGTCTACTCTGACTCATAAGGACACTATTTGTGGCAGTGGATATTAAAGTGAAATAATTGCAAGAGAATACTTTCTACAATCTTCTACTTAGTTTATGATCTAGATCAGAGTTTCTCAGCTTTAAAATTGTAGGATGTGTGAACCAACTCACAGGATTTTCTCCAACCAGCATGCTGGCTGGGGAATTCTAAAGTCCAAACACCATCAAGTAGCTAAGATTGAAACATAATGATCTAAACTTTTAATCAAATCAGTGATCATCCCAAACACGATGTTTTTGATGGATAATGGCAGCAGTCCCCAACCTTTCTGGCTCTGTGGACTGGCAGTAGCAATGGCGATGGGAGAGGGATGTTTTCACACGTGCACCCACTGCTTGCACAAATGGAACTTTGCACACTTGAGTGCTTGGCTGTTGCTTGCATGGCTCAATTCTCAATGGACTGCGGCCTAGTCCTGGGCCGCGGAATGAGGGTTTTTGGACCCCTGAGTAATGGGATGATGATAGGATGGAGAGAAAGAGTGACATCTCTCTAGCCTCATTGTTTGAAGAAAGTGGGGGAAGGAAGAGATTGGGCAGGTCTCAGACAGGTTATAGATACTTAATAAGATTATGAGAAAATACTGGCATAGTAAACCAAGCAGAATTAACCATAGTAAACCAAGCACCAAACTCTTAAGATTAAAGATGAGAAATCATTTCAGAAGTTTCCATGAAATGTCAAATTAAAATATTGCAACCCAACTTGGGAGACCACTACTGGCATAATGGTTAAGAGAGAGATCAAAAGGCACTTGAAAAGTGGCAGCTAGATGTATCTCTTTTTCTTTATGCAAAGAGTCCATCTGTTTGTATTTTTAGAGAAGTGAAGCTGGGGCACATTTTTGGAGCACATATGCACTAAAATACATGTGTATCTGGGCCTGTGAACAGAGCTCTCTGCAGTATAAGTCAGAGATGTCTGTAGGCAGGATGCTAAAAGTCACAATATTAGCTATAATCATATGATCAAAGCCCTATTTTTTATGTAAGTGTTGGGTCTTGATTTTTATTTTATTTTTGCCTTTCTCCCTGTGGAGACACCTGAGGTTAGTTTATAAAAGTCCAAGATAAAGGATGGTAGACTTAAAATGATTTTTGAAAGGAGAAGGCTTATTATCTCAGTGTATTCTTCTAGACATATCACAGAGAATTATGGTGAGTAACCAGAATCCAATTTACAGTTAAAATAAAGGCAGAAATAATCACTTTTGCAGGAAGTGGCTTAAAATATTATCTTTAATTTTTTAATATAACTGAATAAACCCCCAGTAACTAATAAACAGTATTTTTGTGAATTATTCTTAGAAGTGAGAAGTGGATTACTCCTTTACTGAAGTGGCCTTCTCTTGTAATCCAGATCTGGTCCTGGAAGCAAACTGGACAGTAAAAACCCAGTTACTTAAGAGTTTTGAACTTCAAGCATTATACAGTTTTGATTATCCATAATGCTCCACATACATCCTGCTCTAGAATTTAATTCACTGTATTAACCAAATTAGTTTTCCTAACAGTTAAATACATGATACCTTCCACCATCAATTAAAATAGAATATATACTTGAAATTTCAAAATACTTGAAAAAATATCTGTGATATTATTACAGAAAAAAAGCAGGCAGGCAGATTCGTGTGAAAAGCAGTATTTCAATTATCCTGAGCTTTCATCATTCAGGGTTACAACTTAAGAGACACTCAAATTATTAAAAAGTGGTTTCTGTTTTTTAGTGAACTGTCTAATTATACAGTTATTATGTAATTATATAATTATCTGAGGAAATGCATCTTCAAGAAGTTAAAATGGCCCTTTCTTTGTGAGGGGAACTGAATTCACTGGAGTAAAAATTTAAATTTCAAACTTGTATTTTCCTTTCCACCTTTTGTTTTCCAAATACAACCTATACTGCTGATGTACAGAGATCAAATGTTCAAATGTATTTTTCTAGTCTATAGTGAAACAGTGCCCTAATATTACAATTTCATCTATATATATCTGAAATCAGCAAAAGCTTAAATTTCTCAAAATTATGTTTCAGAGACCGATCTTCTATCCTCAGATTCCCTCCATGTTATCTATTTGAAGCAAACTTCAACAGCATAATAGAGAAGAAAAAAGAGTGTAAACTTTATTGGAATTTGTATATTTTAAGCACTGAATTAATTACTGCACTATTCATAGACTTTGATCTCAAGATTTCATCATTCTTGTCTTGGTATTTAAAGAACTGAGGTTTAAAGACCCATGTTATTATGTTACTAATGAAATCTTTAAATAAAATAATTAAGAATTAACATACTTCCCCCTCAATAAACTCTAAAATTAAAAACCACAAAGATAGTTTGCCAGACTCATTGAAGTTCTCAAAGTTTATAGATTCTCAGGTGAATGTATTAAGGGAGGAGATTGAATCAGATTTGCAAATCTGAAATGCCCTATTTGTGTCAAATCTACTAGACTTCAGAAATAGATTATTACAAGGGAAAGAGTTGTCTTCTAACAATATATGACTTATCATAGTTGATGTGTGAAGAGAGTTAAAGTGAAATTCAGAGTTATGAGTCCAAAACTGTGCTTTGGCTTTTTCTTCTGTTTAAAAAGTGTCAAGAGTTAGATAATAAGGATGAAAATAATTTTAGACACATAATCTTTGAGTGAAAGCTGAAGGAACTGGTTGGATGGTGGTTTAGATTGCATCTTTTTATCCATGTAGAATACTTAATATTTATTATTATTATTTATTTATTTATTTGTCAAGCGTATATATGATTACAAACAAAGTATAAACAGAGTATAAACATGTTTGTGAATATATAAGTACAAGAAATTTTACAAATATATGGGTACATTAGGACAGGGACGGTAGGCACGCTGGTGCGCTTATGCATGCCCCTTACAGACCTCTTAGGAATGGGGTGAGGTCGACGGTGGACAGTCTAAGGTTAAAGTTGTGGGGGTTTGTACATTAAGTTTGTATCTGTTGTGTGCTCGTGTGTTGTTGCGGTTGAAGCTGAAGTAGTCATTGACAGGTAGGACATTGTAGCAGATAATTTTGTGTGTTACACTTAGGTCAGATCGAAGGCGGCGTAGTTCTAAGTTTTCTAGTCCCAACATTTCAAGTCTGGTTTCATAAGGTATTCTGTTGCGAACAGAGGAATGTAATACTCTTCTAGTAAAATATCTCTGGACATTCTCAATTGTGTTAATGTCTGATATGTAGTGTGGGTTCCAGACAGATGAGCTGTATTCGAGAATTGGTCTAGCAAATGTTTTGTATGCTCTGGTTAAAAGTACAATATTACCGGAGAAGAAGCTACGCAAGATTAGGTTTACCATTCTTAATGCCTTCTTAAGGGCAACTTCTTTCTTCTATGTCCTATAAAGAATATCTAGGAAATCTGATCCTTAAAGAAAAAGTAGGAAAGCATTTATTTATTTATTTATTCAAATTATTGGGTGGGCAATCCAATGGACTCTGGAAATTTGATATCATGCAAAACTGATATATTTTCTTTGCTATTTGTGTTCCAGTGCCTCCTCCGCCCCACACCTGAAATTATTCATTGGCTAAAGCATGGATAAATAAGGACTTGGATCCATGAATTTAGGCATAGTTAATGGGTCCTTTCATTTCATTTCATTTGTTCTCTTTTACTAAGATGGCCTATTTCCAGAAATAAATATAAATGAAAATAAAAGCGCAAAGCAGAAAATTATTTGACCTCTCCCCTAAATCCTCCATTAAAACTGCACTTCAGATTTTAAAAGCCTAAGGGTCTGAGTATCCAATAAAACTTTCTCACTTATAGTATTTTATTCAGTTATACCTGAATATTTACAAGTATAAATATATGAATTCCACTAATAATATGCATCAATTTAGAGTTACATTCATTTGAATATTTATTCTTCTCCATAAACTCAAGTGAATTTTTAAGCATCTCTTTATCACAATAATTGTTTATATAAACAATCTGAATTTAACTAATTCGAAGACAGTTAAAAAAATTCAAACAATGTAATTATTTTCTTATTTGCAATTTTCCATAGAAACCTCTGTTCAGATAGTAAATATATTAGTCTTACACCATTTAACAGACTAATTTAATAATTGATCACAATACTATACTATATGCGTTTGAGAAAGATTATTTTCATAATTACCAAGAAAGTATAAATTATGACTAGCATATGTTAATTTATGTGCACTCCACTTGTCTTAATACTGATTCCCAAATCAAGTTAAATTTGAGAACTGAAAGTGGGGATCTTCATAAATGAATTGCATAATAAATAAATGCACTTGTGATATCCCTAGGTAACAGATGAAAATAAAATATTTTGTTTAAATCAATATATTACAAGGAGATCTACTTTTATTCGAGATACGCTCTAAACTTTTAAAGTACAATTTTAAACTCTTTTTCCACAGGAAAAAAAAATCAGTGAATCTAAATTATTTGATTGTATCATTATTATGATTATGATTATGATTATTATGATTATTTATTAAATTTGTATGCCGCCCAACTCCCAAGGGACTCTGGGCGGCTCACAACAATATAAAAAACCATTAAAAGAAACCATAATAAAAACAGTTAAAAACAGTTAAAAACTGTACTTCAAATATACCCAGTCATGCTTTAACGGATACTATACAGGCTAAACTACAAATTATAATATAGTTCATGTTTTTGAGCCAGAATGCCTGACAAAATTTTAGCATCCATTTTTAGCAAAATAGCAGATTGTAATTTGCATACTACATAGAATCTTTACCATCTTCAAAGTTACTTAAAAAACAAAAGAATAAGGAAACAAATATCAGAAATAAATATAACTGTAAAACGTTTAATAAAAAGGGAGCAAGAAAATAAGTAAATACTTAATCACAATCTACTGTTATACAAAATCATATGGGATCTAGAGCCTTTTCTAATTTCATTGATTTAATGGTATTCATTATTTATTGCACAGACAGGTTTAAAGCTTGATTTTAAGTAAACTTAAGATTTGAATGTCTACAACAATTGAATCTGCAAAGAACATTAAATTCCATCAAGTTTAACCCTGGTAAAATATTTCCAAAGCATTTCTTGAAGACACAGATGGTAGAGATGAGGAAAGGGCAGCTCAGCAACCTCCGATGAACTAAAGTTGTGCTAGAGCAATGTAGCAAGTGTTCTGTCCCAACTTTAAAACAAAAACTTTCAATAGCTGTTAAAAACCTACACTCTTACTTTGCCATTTCCTTTTCTGAAATTCTCAACTTGGTATGACACTGAAAAATGAGCACTGATTTGAATGACCTTGTTTTCCTTCCACTCCCAGCAATTGCAAGTGCATGCCACACCCTGTATTTTCCAACTTCAGTTCACAACTTCTGTTTTCTGACCTGAATTATTTTAAGGTTATGTTCTATGTTGGTTGGCAGTTGTAGGTTTTTGTTGCTTTTTGTTTCTGGTTTTTAAAATAATCTTATAAAAACCTTATATTTAATTCAATAATGGCTCATTAGATCGATGAATTATCCTCATGCTCCATTCAACACTTATATTTCTTAGTAGACACCAGAGTGGTTCTGGCTGAAAACTATAAAACTATATGTAAAGCTGAGTATCTTACCTGTACATTCTCAGAGCAGAGAAATACGGATGTTACATTACATTGTGTGTCCATGTATAAGGTGACACATGTAAAATGAAAGATGAAAGTCACTGAAACCCCTGCATATAGGCACATTACATAATATCTGTATCTCTCTGTTCTGAAAACTTTAGGGAAGATAGTATCTAGATCAGTGATGGCAAACCTTTTTCTCGCCGTGTGCCAAAAGTACGCACGCACGTGCGACAGCTCTCCTGTGTGCCAGCACCCATAATGCAATGGGCATGCACACAACATCGCCCATTTTGGACCAACCTTTGCCTGCGTGAACGGCCTGCTTTGCAGAGGCAGCTGCGGCTCCTCCTGCCAGCCTCACGCTCCGGGCAGCGTTCAGCCAGCCAGCCAGCCATGCCATGCCAGCCAGCAGGACCGCGGAGGAGCGAGCCCCCCAGCCTGCTGCTGCTGGCGTGCCGCCCATGGAGCAACGCTCTACTCTGCCCATGGATATGTAGCAACCAATGAGGGAGAGACGGAAGACAATCTCGGCTGATTTGTGCGGCAGCCGAGAAAAGCGCCTTCCTCCAGTTGCTGGAAGTAAAAGGCGGCTCTGCGCAGCTGCCCAAAACACTTTTCTCCCGACGCCAGTTCTCTTTGACGCGCTCAGAGCCGCACGCCACCGAAACGCGAGGGGCTGCGTTGCTCTCTAGCCCCCCCCCCCCCCCCCCCTCCCCCGCCCCCCCGAGATCTGCCCGCGGTCCCCCCCCCGTCCCCCCCCGCCCCCCCCCGCGCTAATCCTACCTAAGCCAGCTAAACTCCTCCTCTTGCAGCTGCTTCTCAAGCAGGGGAAAAGACCGGAGGACTGGAGGGGGGGTAGGAAACTGATCCAAACTCTCTCCCTTCCCCCTTCTTTCTCCCAACCCCACCAGCCGCTCTTAGTTTACCCCTAGTGAGGCAGGGTAAACACTCGGAGCTGGATCGGTTCACACAACTGAGTTTCAGCCAATGGCTCAGAGCAGCTGCTTCACTTGAGGAGGAGGGGAACGGATCGAGGGAAGAAAGCCGGAGCTCTGGCAGCCTCTGGAAAAACGTTTGGCTCATTGATTACATGCTCCCTTTGGCTTCTTGGGAAAGGGATTGGGAGTTCTCCCTCCCATTCCATTGGAGGAGAGGTGGCCAGACGGGCGGGGTCTCTCATCCACTGCCGTGTTAGGATAACTCCCTAAAAAGCTCGCTTGCCTCTTCTTCCCAGCCCCAAGTGAGAATCACCAAGAAAGGGGCTAGGAAGGTGGTGGCGCTTGGTCGCGGCACGCTTGCAAGCTGCCTGAAGTTGAGCCGTACATCTGGCGACGTAGGTCCAGAGAAGAGCAAGAAGCGGGGGGGCTGTTTTCCAGAAAGAGGGGAGGGGGACAACGGCCATCACTCCTTCGCCCCTTTCTCCATCCCACCTTTTCCCTTCCTGGGTGCGTATGAGCCTCCTAAGCACCTTTGGCTTGAAAAATTGCAACAGGCGAGATCTCTCTGAGACAGTTAATTAACATTGCACTCCACCGACTGCTTCCGAGTGCTTTTTGCCGTTGCCGCTTTGCAGAGGCAGTGGCAGCTCCTCCTCCTATTGCCAGCCTCGCTGTAAACCTCAGGGTTTGCCTTACGGGGAGAGAGAAAGGTCCTGGTCGGGGGGAACCCTCTTTTTGCAGAATAGCAGTAGCAATAGCAGTTAGACTTATATACCGCTTTACAGTGCTTTACAGCCCTCTCTAAGTGGTTCACAGAGTCAGCATATTGCCCCCAACAATCTGGGTCCTCATTTTACCTTCATTTTACCCACCTCGGAAGGATGGAAGGCTGAGTCAACCTTGAGCCGGTGAGATTTGAACCGCCGAACTGCAGCTAGCAGTCAGCTGAAGTACCCTGCAGTCCTGCATTCTAACCACTGCGCCACCTTGGCTCCTCTGCGCGGCGGCTCCTAACCACTGCGGCTCCTAACACGGCTCCTAACCACTGCGCGGCGGCTCCTCCTCCTCCTGCTGCTGCCAGCCTTGCTGTAAACCTCAGGGTTTGCCTTACCGGGGGGGGGAGAAAGGTCCTGGGGGGGACGTCCGTGGTGCCAGTGACTGCAGCCATGCTCCGGAGAAGCCCCGTTCGAGTGCCGATCAGCTGTGTGCATGGCGGCGGCCAGCGCAAGAGAAGCAGGATGCCAGACGCTCAGCTCTGCAGCCCTGCGGAGCCGGTCGGGCGATTTCCGGCATGCTGGCATGGCGCGGGACTTGCCTACATAACTTTGCTGACGCAAAGTTTGCTGGAGCTGCAGAGCTGAGTGTCTGGCATCCTGCTTCTCTTGCGCTGGCCACCGCCATGCACACAGCTGATCGGCGCTCCAACGGGGCTTCTCAGGAGCATGGCTGCAGTCGCTGGCACCATGGATGTTCCCCCTACCACCACCAGGACCTTTCTCCCCTCCTCGGTAAGGCAAACCCTGAGGTTTACTGCAAGGCTGGCAGGAGGAGGAGGAGGAGCCAGTGATGCCTCTGCAAAGAGGGTCCCCCCCCACCAGGACCTTTCTCTCCCCCCCTGGTAAGGCAAACCCCGAGGTTTACCGCGAGGCTGGCAGGAAAAGGAGGAGGAGGAGTCACTGCTGCCTCTGCAAAGAGGGTTCCCCCCCACCAGGACTTTTCTCTCTCCCCAACGTAAGGCAAACTCCGAGGTTTACAGCGATGCTGGCAGGAGGAGGAGGAGCCGCCGCTACCCCTGCAAAGAGACAGCAGCGCAGGCAAAGAGGCAGCACTGCTTTGCCGACACGAACGGCCTCCAACATGGATCCTGGGCAGCGGGCGTCGATGGTATGGTTGTTATGCATGCCTGCTAAGAGGAGCTGCCCAGTGGGCATGTGCACGCCAGGAAATAAACTTCCTGTTTCCGGCGCACACATGCGCACCGAGCAGCTAGTCTTCTGGGTACTGGCGCGCATGCGTGCGCAACAATCAGCTGGCCAGCTGATCTGGTTTCTGGCACAGCCACATGCGGGAAGGCCAGCTGATCATTGTGTGCACATGCGTGCCAGTAACCAGAAGACTAGTTGGCCAGTGCACATGCGTGCGCCGGAAACCCAGAAGAGGAATGGGCACCGCCGCGCGTGCCAGGCGAAATGGCTCTGCGTGCCATCTGTGGTACACGTGCCATAGGTTCACCATCACGGATCTAGATATTGCTCCCTGCAGTCATGAGCACCAGGACTTAGGTAGTTTTTAAAGCTAAGTAGTCATCTAAAATGTGAAGGTCAATTCCTGGTAGAGGGTTTGAATTCTGTAAAATAACACCTATTTATCCACATCTGAGGAGTCCCAGTAAGGATGAAACTAATTGTGTGGTATCTCTTGCAGGTGAATGGAACTGCTTAGACTGAATTTCCAAAGCATGTTTTCTTTGTTTTCCCACCCTAGACATATAGCATTGTAAGGCTTCTAGTCTTTCCCTTTAACTTTTAAAAAATAACTTTAAGTTGCAATGTAGAAATATTGCTGGGGGGGGGGTTTCTATGAAGCTGAATGACCAATTCTTCCTTGCTGCAAAGCTTCCATGTACTTACTGAGGAATGTAAAAATGAAAGAACTACCTGTAAGGAGTAAAACAACTCCAAAGTTGTTGGAATACAAAACAATTTTATTGAAGCTTTTGCAAAAGCTGGTGGTCCTCAATACACACAGGCAAGAGGCCACACCCAAATAACGAAGAAGCATACTTTTATAATTATCCTACACCCATCAGCTTACACCACATCATTCCTTTCCAGGCCCAGTTGATAGGCCCAGTCTGGTCATATGCTTTCCGACTGCCTATAAACTACTTTCATAGGAAGCTGGAAGCTGCCTCAATTGACCACAGGCTTCTTCATTTATAGAGCCGAGGTGGCGCAGTGGTTAGAGTGCAGTACTGCAGGCTACTTCAGCTGACTGCTAGCTGCAGTTCGGCGGTTCAAATCTCACCGGCTCAAGGTTTACTCAGCCTTCCATCCTTCCGAGGTGGGTAAAATGAGGACCCAGATTGTTGGGGGCAATATGCTGACTCTGTGAACTGCTTAGAGAGGGCTGTAAAGCACTGAAAAGCTGTATATAAGTCTAAGTGCTATTGCTATTGCTATTGCTATTGCTAAATGTTTAAAGTTAGTTAAGCTCTTATTGTCATCCAAGCTTGCTAAACATTCACCCCCTCATGTCTTACTTCTTTGTTATTCCTTTATCGGTTCCTCTATTTCCCAAGAATTGCAGCACAGCCATGGAAAAGAACATCAAATGAAAGAAACATTCGAGAGAGAGAAATATCAAAGCAGATACATTCTCAGCCTGCCCAACATTGGCTTGACTATCTGCAAGTAGCTTCAGGAGCTGTGCTTCAAAGTAGCCTGCATATCAGCAGCTGGGGGCAGGGCTGCAATCAGCTCGTTATTGAAGAAGCAGCCATTTTGGAATTTATTTTTCAAAGGGACAATAAAGTTCCCACGCACATGCGTGCTAGTTGTTCCCAACTCTAGAGGGCGGTGCTCATTTCCGTTTCTAAGCCGAAGAGCCAGCGCTGTACAAAGACATCTCCATGGTCATGTAGCCTGCATGACTAAATGCCAAAGGCACACAGAGTGCTGTTACCTTCCCACCAAAGTGGTCCCTATTTTTCTACTTGCATTTTTTATATGCTTTCAAACTGCTAGGTTGGCAGAAGCTGGGACAAGTAGCAGGAGCTCACTCCATTACGCGGCACTAGGGATTCAAACTGCTGAACTGCCGACCTTCTGATCAACAAGCTCAACGTCTTAGCCACTGATCCACCACGTCCCATAAAGGAACAATAAGTTATGCCTTTCATTTCTTAATCATTTTTAAGAACTATTAATCTTTATTAAGCTAAAAGAGGCTCTCTTTAGCCATAGCCTGTTAGTCCTTTTTGAAGATCTGTGTCACTTTGGGGATTTCTTCGTTGTTAAACAACAAAGAAGAATGCTGCTGAAGGCAAGCTAAAAATAAGGAAGTGTGGAGTATTTTTTTTAAAGTTGTTGGAGAAATAGAAGGGCAGAAAGTTCTGGTTCTAGTTTACTAGAAGTCTAATTTGTAGCTTGGTCTGCTTTGCTGTGGGTGGCCAAAACTTCCAATTTTTATAATTCCTGATTGGCTGGCAATTCTTAAGTGATTTACAAAAAAATTACTATGACTAAAGAAATATGTGTAGAGAGTTACCAAATCACTGATGTAATTTTATAGGTAGCTGACAATGTAGAGGAGTCAATTGCAATTTTGGAATATAAACCTGACACCAATTTTTATTATGATGGTTTAAATATAAACCTCCCAACACAATTGAATAAAGAGCTCCAAGAAAATCTGCAACTTTTAAAAGAATAAGTTTGGGACTTTTTTCTCATGGACATTAACACGGTTGAGAAATCCTTGAGAGAAAAAAGAAGCTTATAACTATTTGACAAACATTCTAGAGAAGAAAATTTTTATTCCATGAAGACAAGCTGGAAGAAGTGACTTAAACTTGAGTCAATTGGAATTAGGGTGGATTTTTATTGGTCTGATATTTGTAATTGAAATAAAGTCTTAATCTAAAATTTGAAAATGTATTTTTTCCTTTATATATAATGCTTAAGTAATTCCTAATGTTTGTAAAATATTATTAAAATTGTATCTATGTTAAGAGAAAGCTAAAGAAAAAGTTATATTAACTTAAAGAAAAGTTTAGAGTTTTAAAATAAGATATGTTAGGACTCTGTCCAAACGGTTGGGTTGGTTAATATAAACAAGCCACAAATCACTGTTTAATGTAATATATGTAATATGGCTTTAAATGCATTGGTGCATTCTGACTGGCAGTAACGGCCATAAGAGGGAGCTAGAGAACATGGTTAGTGCTCTCTCTCTTTCTCGCTTTTGCTGATTCATTGCTGAGTGACTTCGTGTCTGCAATTAAGCTCTGTGTGTAGCTAACTATCTGTGATAGAAGACAATCTTTGTTTGATTATTAAGACAAAGAAAGACTGTTAAGAAGACTGCTGTACTTCTGAACACTGACTGATAGAACGTGTATGATTCAGACTGTTATTTGGACTGTGCTATCTCTTTAAGTAAACTACTTTTATACACTTTAACGTATCTGTGTATTGACTGAACAATTATTCATATCTACTGCAACATTACGGTTTCTTTGTTTGATGATTAAGACAAAGAAAGACTGGTAAGAAGACTACTGTACTTCTGAACACTGACTGATTGAACGTGTATGATTCGGACTGTTATTTGGACTGTGCTATCTCTTTAAGTAAACTACTTTTATACACTTTAACGTATCTGTGTATTGACTGAACAATTACTCATATCTACTGCAACATTACGGTTCACTGTGCAAGCCTTCAGAAGCAGAGGTTACTCTGCACAATTCCTTAACAATACCATTTACAAGTATATATATGTATAACCAGTATTGTTATAATCAGTATATATGTATAATCAGTATTGTTATAATCAGTATTATATTATTGTAATTGTTATAACCTATGGGAAGGCAAATGTAGAATGGTTAACTACAAAAGCAGAACAT
>QLTV01001336.1:513051-526062 GCA_003457575.1 Thermophis baileyi | reverse complement strand
ACAACATGGTTAGTGCTCTCTCTCTCGCTTTTGCTGATTCATTGCTGAGTGACTTCGTGTCTGCAATTAAGCTCTGTGTGTAGCTAACTATCTGTGATAGAAGAGAATCTTTGTTTGATGATTAAGACAAAGAAAGACTGGTAAGAAGACTGCTGTACTTCTGAACACTGACTGATTGAACGTGTATGATTCGGACTGTTATTTGGACTGTGCTATCTCTTTAAGTAAACTACTTTTATACACTTTAATGTATCTGTGTATTGACTGAATCATTACTCATATCTACTGCAACATTACGGTTCACTGTGCAAGCCTTCAGAAGCAGAGGTTACTCTGCACAATTCCTTAACANATTAAGACAAATAAAGGCTGATTGAAGACTGCTGTACTTCTGAATACTGACTGATTGAACATGTATGATTCGGACTTTTATTTGGACTGTGCTATCTCTTTAAGTAAACTACTTTTATACACTTTAATGTATCTGTGTATTGACTGAATCATTACTCATATCTACTGCAACATTACGGTTCACTGTGCAAGCCTTCAGAAGCAGAGGTTACTCTGCACAATTCCTTAACAAGATATATAAGAAAAGATTATTCTATGAGGGTAACTTGGAGGGAGTGATCTAAATTTAATGAGTTAATTGGGGTTAGTTGGAATTTTATTGGTCTGAAAGTGAACTTTAAAGTATGTATGTTAAGAGGAAGTTTTTAAAAAGATATATTAAAAGGTTTTGATTTTAGAAATGTTTTTAAAGGAAAGTTTAGTGTTTTAAAATGGATGAAAAATGGTTTTTCATTTTAAGGTTAAAGAATCTGAAAGAATACAGTTAATTTTGTTAATATAAATGGTGATAGTCTATAAAGATTATTAAGTGCAAATAGAAATACATATTTCCACAGCAAGGAAGATAAAGCAGAAATGGTTAAATTGATCGTTTTATTCAAAGAGGAGAATATATTTAATTATGTTTCTTATTTGGATATCCCTCCTAGATTTTGTGCTTGGGATGAAAAAAAAAATGAAACTGAATTTGGTTTTGCCAATTACATAGATTTGTTGTTATAGAAATGGCTAGTATGTATACTAATGTATAAAAGTAAGAAGTTGAGCTGTAATGTTTTCTTGTACTGTACTAAAAAGTGTCAGAAGTCAACACTTTTTTCTTTCTTCCCTTACACCTCATATTTCCTCCCCTCTTTTTCCTTCCCTTTATTTCCTATTTTTATTTTTCTTTGTATTTTATACATTGATAAAACAATAAAAGTCAAGGAGGAGGAGTATGGGAAGCATGCCAAAAAATCAACAAGAATTGAAATACTAAAATGGACAAGAAATGATGGATAGAAATAGACTACCTCTTAATATAAGATCTGTTTTATTAAGAATTAAAATAGAGGTAGAAACTAGAAAGGGGGAAATATTATTGTGCATATTTCTATATAACACTTTAAAATTAATATGTAGATGTAAAGATCTGAAGTTGAAAGTTATGTATACCTAAATAATACCATTATAGTTATTAGTATTGTGTATTAAAATATTGAATAATTAAATGAAGGATGATATACAGGGCAAATACTAACATGTCAACAACTTTAATTTTAATATTTAGAATGATTATTAGAATTATGTATGTATGATTAATGTACCTAATACTATCAATATTATCACTATCATTGTGTATCAAAGCTAACGATACCCAGATGCCACACACTATTCATACATATGTACATTTAAAAATAAAAAAAATTTTTTTTTATACCCAATAAAAGTCATATTAAAAAAGAATGTTGAAAACAGAGTTGAATCCCTAGCATAAAACTATAATGTTTTAAAAAACTACATTAGAAAAATATATTTAAGGCTTTAGGCAGACCAGATTACAGAAACTGAAAGCTGAAAGAGTGAGTGTTATGCAAAGTCATGTCAGATTTATATGCCAAAAAGAGCTCTAATGGGCAAAAATTTTAATGAGAAGATAAAACATATTGGCTCAATACTGAGGTCAATGGTAGCAAACCCAGCATATCACTTAATACATGCAATCACAGCCAAGATCCTCCATATATGG
Organism: Thermophis baileyi; assembly: GCA_003457575.1. Lineage (NCBI taxonomy): Eukaryota > Metazoa > Chordata > Lepidosauria > Squamata > Dipsadidae > Thermophis > Thermophis baileyi. The sequence continues at coordinate 523,982 of QLTV01001336.1, read as the reverse complement.
AAGTGAAATTGCAATTATATTACCTGATTCAACTCAAGAAGCAGCAGAAAATCTATTAAATTTGATGCCCTTTAAAAGGCTTTTTGATTCCATTTGCGGCTTCAGAGCAGGTCCCTGCTTTGATTCATGCATTTACTTTAATGGGGTGATTTGATCCAAGCATTCTTGAACCAAAAGACTCTTTTGAAGCTTTGTACAGGCTTAACAATAAATCTTATTTATACAAAAGGAACAGGGTTGGATTACACTGATGTGATAATTTGAAACTGCATATAATTTTGAATGAATAACTTCTATTTTAATTGTTATATGTCAAGTGTGAGGAAACCAATCTGAAGTAGACACTCACAAATAACAGATGATAATGCTAACATGGGAACCAGATTCTGCCACAAACCCAGATGCTAGACTAATATTATTATAGACTCCAACAAGTAGATACATAAGATTAGAGACCACTTCATATGCTGTTTCTCTAATATGATACTTGTCATCAACTATCAGCAAAAACAAGACAGACTTTGTGAAAATGTATTAGTGGACAAAAATTGGGCATCAAGATACGAAAAGGACAGCATGTTAATCTTCCAGCACATTTTATAGTAGATCTCAAAACAATTCTTCCATGAGTAAGTGGCTGCTGACCATTCATAAATCAAATTGTTGCAGGAAAACAGAATGGTTTTAAAGCATCACAATTGTTAATTGATAAAATACTGCTAATCTCTCTGCTGTACAACCTGCATCTGCATGATAAAACTGTCTTTCACTTGTCCTGACCCTAATTTAAATCCCACCTCAGTCTAGCCACACTATGCATCTAACTCATATAAGCTTATGCCCTTTAATAAAATGTGTTTGCCAGAAAAGGTATTACCAGATACCTGATGAGAAAAGCAGATTCACTCCAGCCTCTTAGCAGTCCTCTTTTCTTGGTTATGGAGCCATATGCAACACTGGAATCAAAAGAAAGGAAGGTTTTTCAAGTTGACTGGCATTCTAACTTTGTGGTTTGATTATGACGATTCCTATTAAATCCTCTTACTCGTTACAAAGTAACTTTATATCGGGTGCAGAATTCGAGTTGTTTGAATGTTTGCTTCTTTTCTGATATATGGAAAGATGAATCAGTTTCCAGCTTCAATATTACAGTTGCTATAATTGCTCTCATTATGTGGTCAGTTAAATGAATGAAGTCCCCTCCTCCAATGAAAATCAACAGTCCAACTGAAGCAGAAAAACAACACAATATATTAGGCACAAGGATGTGTGACTCAGTCAGTGGGAGAAGCAATCAAATAAGTTTGAATATTCTCTTGAAGACTATTGAGTAAAAAATACTTTAGAAATCAGTAATTAAATTATATTGCTCTTGTTTTCTCTTTAGTTTTTTTTGTACTTTATTTATTTATTGAATTTATATTGCCGCCTATTTGCACATGGCAACTCAAGGCGGCTTACAGAATATAAAACCTCATTTAAAACAATAAAACTAATAAAAAAGAATCAAATAAATTAATATAATAAAATCACCCCTCACCCCACCCCCACCCCGGCGACAGCAGATCACACGAGCCATTTAATGGTCTCCATCCCACTCTAGGTTCCCCAGGCCCACTGGCAGAACCATGTCTTCAGCGCCTTCCAGAAGAGTGTTAGAGTGGGGGCCATTCTAATCTCTGGGGGAATGATGTTCCAGAGAGAGGGAACCATCACAGAGAAGGCCCTTCTTCTGGGTCCCACCAGGTATATCTCCCTAGGGGTTGGGATCCACAGCATTCCCTGCCTCCCCGCTCTGATGTGACCAGCAAGAGACAGTCCCTCAAATAACCTGGTTCCAAGCCATAAAGAGCTTTAAATGTGACAACCACCACCTTGAATTGCACCCGGAAACAAATTGGCAGCCAATGCAGCTCCTGCAGGAGAGGTGATACATGTGCACATCAGGGTCTGCACAAAACCATGTGGGCCACTGCATTTTGCACTAACTGGAGCTTCAAGGGCAGCCCCATGTAGAGTGCATTGCAACAGTCAAGACAGGAAGTGACTAGGGCATGAGTAACTGTGAGTAGGGACTGTTGGTCCAGGAAAGGGCATAACTGGTGCCCAACCCACAGTTGCGCAAAGACCCTCCTGGCCACGACCGCCACCTGCTCTTTGAGCAGGAGTTGTGAGTCCAGGAGAACCCCCAGATTATGCACAGGGTATGTTTGGGGTAGTGCCACCCCATTCAAGACCAAAGGTGGCAATTCTCCCTGAGCAAATGAACCCCAACCCAGAGCCACTCGGTCTTGCCAGGTTTTAGTTTCAACCTGTTACTCCCCATCCAGCCCCTAACAGCCTCCAGGCACTGCGAGTGGGAGGACATGGCATCACTTAACTCACCATGGGCCGAGACATACAGCTGAGTATCATCAGCATATTGGTGATACTCAGTCCATGGTGGTGGATGATCTCACCCAGTGGCTTCATATAAATGTTGAACAGGAGTGGAGAGAGTACCGAGCCCTGCGGAACTCTGCAAAGCAGTGGGTGAGGGCTGGATCTCTCCCCTCCTATCAACACTGACTGAGAGCGGCTGCAGAGGAAGGAAGTGAACCAGGATACCACAAGGCCTCCCACTCCCATTCCCTGAAGTTACTTCAGGAGAATACCATGGTCGATGGTATCAAAAGCCACTGCGAGATCAAGTAGAGCAATGATGGATGTACTACCCCCATCCCGCTCCTGCCAGAGATCATCCAAAAGTGCAACCAATGCCATTTCTGTCCCAAATCCAGGCCTGAATCTTGACTGGTAGGGGTCAAAATAATCTGTTTCATCCAGAAACCTCTGGAGCTGCCCCGCAACCACCTTCTCTACAACCTTCCCCAAAAAGGGAAGATTGGGAGACAGGTCGGAAATTATCCAACAGGGTGGAATCCTTGTTCAGAATCACTTTTTTCAAATGTTTAAAATTTTCAAATGTTAAGAAGAAAAACACGGTACCCATTAAATGCACAAATACATGGGATGGGGAAATTAATTTAGGACCTGCCATGTAGTTTGATGCTGGTTACCTGTGATAATTTGGATTTATTTGCTTAATTTTTTTTCTTTTACTATGCAAGCATCCTTTTTGCTTTGCTCCAAAGAGAGGATCACCTCTAAATAAAGGCATGAAAAATATCAGACTGAATAGTTGTCTCCCTAGAGCTCATTTCAAAACCCTATAAAATATTATGGATATTATGTTTTTAGGAATTTAAATTTTCATGACAAAAGAAATCTATTTCCAGTCAAGCTTATCTTCTGATGATTTCATGGCCATAGCATATTTGCCAATGCTTCCTTTTGGAATGTTGTTTTGATTTTCCACTCTAACTTCCAGTTTTGGGATTCCCTCCTAGGTTTCTACTACTATTACTATTTGTTTATAGTAATAAACAAATTAACTGGATAAAAAAGTGCTAAACAGGAAGAACAATTAAGGCAATTGTACATACAATAAAGTTAGGGGTGGGTTCCGGTTTTCGTTGCTGCCGGTTCGCTCAGTGGTGTGCCATGCAGGCGCGTGGACGCTTTGCGCATGCTTTGCGCATGTGCAGTGCTAAAACAAAGCTTCTGTGCATGCGCAGAAGTGAAAAACAAGATGGCGGCGCCTGCGCTGCCGCCAAAAGAACCAGCTTGGTGGCGTGGCCAGGCTGCCATTACTGCTGGTTCGGACAACCAGTCCCTATTTTTACTACCGGTCCTATAGTACCCGTACGAACCGGCAGGAACCCACCTCTGAATAAAGTCCAACTATAGAAAAAGAGAGTAATGAAGGAGGTCCTGGGGCAAAGGACATTTAAAGATTTTGGAAGATAGAGTTCTAACTATTTCTAGCCTGAACCACTGTATCAAATTGGCTTTCGTGTGTGTGTGTGTGTGTGTGTGTGTGTGTGTGTGTGTGTGTGTGTATATTTGTGTATAATAAGTGTGCTCTGGATTTCCTTATATCATTTTAAGGAGTTGATACATGCACAAAGAATTAAGGTTAGTTTGTTAAGTTTGGAGTAATAGTTAAAACAATAATTACCATTCAAGAGGTTCATTTAATATCTTAAAACAGTCTTTGCATTCTTTAATATAATTACAAATATTGCTACCTGAATGAAGCTTGGAAAATTGCCAATGTCTGCTCTCAAACTGTAAAATGGATGAGGACCTTCAAATTGAGAACAATAAGTTAAATGAATAACTACGGCGCCACCAAGAGAGCCGGTTCGGGGGCATGTCCAGCCGGCCATCGCTGCCGGTTCGGCGAGCAGGGGGAAATTCCCACTTCCGGTTCTATAGAACTGGTCCGAACTGGCAGGAACCCACCTCTGCCTTAGAGGTATTAGCCAGAAACGTTTGACAAGATAGTGAAATAAAAGGCATGCGAATAAAGAAGGAGGAGTATAAGATACAGGCCTTCACTGATGATTTGGTGTTCATCTTAGAAGACCCACAGGAACCAGGACCTAAATTAATTGCAAAGATAGAAGAATATGGTGCAGTTGCAGGATTGAAAATAAACAAAGAGAAAATGAAAATATTACTTAAAAACTTTACAGATAAACAGAAGAGAGAATTTACAAGAATGATGAACATGCAAATTGTAAAGAAAGTTAAATATTTAGGAGTTCATCTAACAACAAGGTGTGTATTTCTCAAAGAAGATAACTATGATAAACTGAAAGCACAAATTAAAACGGACCTGGAAAACTGGAAAAGCCTACAATTGTCCCTATTGGGTAGAATAGCTACAATTAAGATGAATATCCTGCCGAGATTACTTATACCTGTTTCAGACAATCCCAATAAAGTTGGGGGAAAATATTTTGAAGAATTAAATAAGATGATATTAAAATTTGTATGGCAAGGTAAAAAAGCGAGAATAAAATTAAAAATGCTACAAGATGTTAAAAGTAGAGAGGTTTTGGTCTTCCAGATTGGGAGCTATACTACCAAGCATCGGCACTTACGTGGGTGAAAGAGTGGATTAATTTGAGGAATACAAGATTATTAACACTGGAAGGTCATGATCTGCAATTGGGATGGCATGCCTTTTTATGGTACGAAAAGGGTGAGATACATAGCTATTTCCAGAGGCATTACATTAGGAATGCATTACTGCTTGTATGGACCAAAATTAAAAAGCAACATTATCTGAAAGTGTCAGTCTGGTTATCTACAATGGAGGTGTTGATACATCCTAATGTCATAAATATGGAAAAAATCATGCGATATAAGACATACTAAATGAAAGGGGAGAACTAAAAACTAAACAAGAACTAAATAGATTAGGGATTGACCTATCATGGTGGCCACAAATACAGATACAATCCAGATATGAAAAAGATAGGAAGGCGTATGGGTTTTATAAGGAACCAAATAAGCTAGATCAGATTCTAATGGGAACAGATGAAAAATTAATTAAAAGTTTATATAATTATTTATTAACTATTAAATTGGAGAGGGAACAAGTAAAAGAAACCATGATAATTTGGGCTAAGAATTTTGGCTATGCAATAGAATTGGACAGGTGGCATAAATTATGGGATAGAAACAGGGGTGGCTTCCACTTACCTTCCCTACCGGTTTGCATCGTGACGGAAGTGCGCGTTTTGCGCGCGCGCCTACATCACGTCGCAGAAATGACCCTCTGCACATGCGCAGAGGGTTCTTTTGCCAGCCGTGGTGGCCAGAGAACCAGTTCGGGGACGTGGACAGCTGGCCATCGCTGCTGGTTCAGCGAGCGGATGTAAATTTCTGCCACCAGTACGGGAGAATTGGTCCGAACCAGCAGCAACCCACCACTGGATAGAAACTATAAGCTCACAATGTCAACAGCGTATAAAGAAAATCTTTCTAAAATGTTTTATAGATGGCACTTTTCACCGGCAAGAAGAGTGAATATGTACAAAGATAAATCTGTTAAATGTTGGAAATGTAACCAGGTACCTATTATCATATGTGGTGGACGTGTCCCAAAGCAAAAAAAATTGAAATATTGGAAGAAAATTTGCATATGGCTGGAAACTATGACAAAACAACACATAGACTTGAAACCTGAGATATTCCTGTTGGGTACATTACCAGAAAACTATAATAAAGGTAATACACATTTAATTCTACAAATTTTAACAGCAGCCATGATTGTATACGCACAATACTGGAAAAATGAAGAAACCCTTACTGATGACAATATAATCAAAAAAATACTGGAATGCACAGAAATGGATAGGTTAACCCTAAAAATCAAAGAAAAAGAGGACTCGGAATATTTTATGATATGGGAATTTTTTTACAAATGGCTAGTTGATAGATACAGAACTTAGATGAGTTGATTTATGTGAAAATATGAACTACATGGGAAATGATTAGTAAATACTTTGATGGTTATATAATTGTTGTCAATATGGAACGTAGTATACTTTTTAATAATGATCGCTATTATCTAATATATGTTTGTATGTTGATATGATTATGATGATGTTTATATTTTAACACTTTGGATACCTAGAAAGCACACTGTTCAATATAGAAATGGAATTTGTGATACAAAAACAATAAAAAATATTAAAACGAAACACAAATAAAAACAGCAGCAATATTTGTATTCATTTTTGTTTCAATTTCTTTGCATATTTATACCAAGGCTTTATATATATAAGCAACACATAAAAGCAAGCATTTCTTCAATGGTGATTTTACACTCTGACGATGTCAGCAGGGGCTGACGAAAGCTTAGGAAAATAAATTTTTAAAAGTTCCGGAGATCGTGATATCTGTCGTTTTTTCTTATATATATATATATATATACATACACACACACACACACACACACACACATAAAGAATACACACTATATATATTGCAATTTAATTTGAGAAACAGGATCACAGGAAAGATTTTCTGCATAACAGTAAAAACAAATCTCCAAAGTGTGTCTTTATGTTTAAAAAATATCTCATGAGTTCAGTACTGAAAGCTGAGATTCAGCTTTAATCATCTAATCATAGCAACTGTTTTATGTGGTCCTTTTTTCAGCTCATGATAAATACAGAAACAATGAATACATATATTAGCCATAATTATAGCAAATGACATAATTTTACCAATTTATTTATAAAGGATCATTATTTAAACTACTGTAGCTTTAACCTTTCCACTGGGCTGAGGAACTTGCTCACAGCATCAGTGAACAACTTGGAAATTCTCAGATTCTCAGCTAAAATAAAAACAAAAACAATAAAGCAAATAATGGAGCTTCATAATTTATAATTTGTAATTGGTTAATTTTTAAGCTTCTCACATAAAACTTAAGAACTCCTTCCCTAAAGCTTTCCCCACAGTGCATAATCAATAAAGAAAAATGAATTGTTTATTGAAGGAAAGCATACAGTCTAAACTCAAACAATGTTTAATTTAATTAGTCAGTGGGAGAGAATATATTGAAATATTAAATATAAACACAACCAGACAATATGATCACATTTTGAGCCTCTGACATTTCAGTATACAATGGCTTATACTTTAATATAGTAAAGTACTAAATAATATGTAGGAAATCAGTTGTAATACAAAAATACTTTAAATAATGTTACATGTAGAGCAAAAATTCTATGAAACAAATGCATTTTTAATAATAGTATTAGATTAGCAAAATCTAATCTATATATGCAAACTATACATGTTGGACATAATGGTACAAAATGGATCATAAGTAAATCTATATTATTTTTATCTATATAAAAATGTATTACATCAACCTTATTCTCTATTACTACTGGCTATTTCACAGATAATACCATCCATGGATAAACCAACCCTTGAATTTTTATCCAAAATACTATGATAAATGTACCACTGATGGATAAGCTGACTCGTAAAATTTTTGTATGTTTTAATTTTCACAATTGGCTTATCCATATCTTTCATAGTATTTGCTTGAAAATGTGAGTGCCATCTTATCTATGGACAGGCTTATCCACAAGTATTTATAGACTCTTTAAAAAAACATTACTGTATGAATAAATCCATCTGCGGATAATCTGAACCCAAATTTGGTGATGTATTTTTGAGTCTAAAATTATCAACTTATCCACAAATATATATAGTAAGGAGCAATGGCTGAATGATGTAAGATGACTTGTCTTATTATATTTGGAATAACCTCCCAGGAACATCTGTGTCATATTCAATGTATTTTAATAAAATATGAAAACCTTATTTATTTCATAGCACATCATAGCATTATTATGTTTAATTATATTATATTCTTTACTCATTACTTTACTCATCTCATTTCATCAGATCAGTTTTCATCAGATAAAAATATTATTTCTGTTTGTTTCATTGTTGTTTTTATTTATTTATTGTGTTGTACCTGATTGAACATATATTCAGTTATGCAGACAGATTCTTTTGAAAAGCTGCACTAGAGTGATAGGGGTTTTTATGGTGGTACTTTTGTATGTGTAAGAGAGAGGGGGGAGGGAGGGAGGGAGGGAGGGAGAAGAAAAAGCTAAGCTGAATAAATTGAAGGGAAGCTAGAAAATGGAGTACACAGGGAGAGAGTGAAAAATCAAGTTGGTGACCATATTTGCATGATTGAAGCCAATGCCTTTTTTAACATACCTCACCATGCCTATAAAAGGGGAAGGGCTTTGTTTATACAGTTGTGGCTGTCCTCTTTTTTCACTTCATGTTGATGCCCTGCTGAAAATAATTGAAACTAACTGCCAAAACTGGAAAAATAAATTTCCATGCCCTCCAAAATTAGTTTTCAGTCCTAGAATTTATTTCTATCCATTTACCATTCTTGTTTAGATCCTGGAAAAATGTCACATCCATATATTAATTTCACTATATAAACTACCGGTACTTTCTAAAGTGCATCATCTTCCAATATTTCACTTTGGTTTTCCTCTCATGGTATTAGATCCACATCAGCCAAGTTCCTGAATGTATCCCTCTATTCAACAAGCCTGAGCCTGGCAAAGGCCCATCAGCTTTGGGCTTTGCTCCCATTTCATTCACAGCTGAAAGGAAGATTAGTTGGCAAGTGCAGTCGATTTATCTGGGTTGTACTTTAGAAGGTAACATAGGGAAAACCATCCATCATCATTTCCAAAGACTAAGAAGTGATCACAGGTAGATATATCTCTGTATTTGAGTGTAGAAAAGGAAAGAAACATGCAGTTATGTCTGATAGGAATTTATATTTTATTACTAAATCTGCCTATTTCTAATCCTGGAATTATTACCTAGTTGCAGGATGGAATCTGGAAAAGTTAGTGGATTGAAGAGATCCTATTTTTCTTGCAGCAAAGAATTAAGTAAGGAAGCACCAGTTGTTAATCTTCAGTTTGGTTGTTAATCTAAATAAAGCCTTCTTCATTGCTTAGTGTTATTGCAAAAAACAAGATGAAGATGAAAAGAAAAAAGCAGAATTAGTTTATATATTCCTTTGATGACTCTCCCTCTTCTACCAACCCATACGGTATCAGCCTCCAGCGATAGTTATATACAATTATCATAACTATTATCCCATCAGATGTTAATTATAAACATAAACAATTTGATGCTTTCTAGCTGTTTTTGATTCTCATTAGTTTTATCCAACATGGCCAATTGGCTTGTTTTTGAGAATTGTAGCTGAACATTTGATTCCCTACCTTCACTTCTGAACCCATATGTGGTTCCCTATGTTAAGATGTTGTTCTATTCCTTGCTCAATGCATGGAAATTGAAACACCAAATATGATGGGATATACTCTCCAAGCCTCTTATTGCATATTGCTACATATTTATACATAGAAGGACACATTTAACAAGCAAACAAATAATATTAATCATAAAACAAAAGGTAACATAAAATTATAACATTTACAGTAGGTAACTATATCAACGTAAACTGTAAATTAATACTAGCATTAGTAAATACTAATTCTAAGACTTCCTAAAAATTAAGATTTATATAACTGTTGTAAATATTAGTGCACACATAAAACAAGTAAAAAAAACAGCTATTTAATATAAATGATCTTAACTGAAATATATAAGAAATAGCTAAAACTTAGCATTTCTAATGCAAATTTATGAACAAACAAAAAATTTTATGAATCAAGCTATAATGGCCCCAGAACTGAAAATTAATAATAATTAAAATTAAAACTAGATGTTTTAGGCAATGGCACACAAATATATAAAAAGTTATAGCTGCACTGCCAAGCCACCTTATTACCATAAATAGGGAGGGAAAGCCTATTGTTTCTGGAAGGCTAATACAAATAGTTTAAATTTTTCCCCAAAAAAATTATATGATCATCCAACTCACTCTCAGTCACTATGGGCAGTTTACAATGATAAATGTCCAGGTCTTCAGTCTTGTGAAAGAGTATCAAAGTGGGGGCAAGTCTAATCTCCATGGGGATGATGTTCCAAAGGGAGGGAGCTACCATAGAGATGGCCCTTCTCTGGCTCCTGCCAGATGGACGTCCTTAGGAAATCCCATAACATTTCCTGCCTCCCCACTTTACTGGGCCAGTAGATGTGACTAGGGAAAGGTGGTCTTTCAAATAACCTGGGTTATATAAGGTTTGAACGTTTCACCTCTTATAATCCTACACACTCAAATAGCTTCAACATGTGATTTTGCTTCATTGATGAAGTATACTCTTTCATGTAAGATCATCTGAAGAATCTTGTCCATTTTGAATAATATAGATTTCAGTTACAGACGTGCTAACCCAAGCAGTTAAATGGCTGTTCAAGGCAGGAATAGCCCTTCAATTTAATCAAACCTTTCTAATACAGCTGAGAACTGCCTTTTATATTGAATATAATCATAGCACAATACCTATGACTTTTGCCTTGTAAATAGAAGGGTGTTGATTCAAAACCATGGCATATTTTCT
>QLTV01001336.1:478982-504631 GCA_003457575.1 Thermophis baileyi | reverse complement strand
ATTAAAAGCATAAAGAAAAAAAAAACCAGCCACTTAGTAGCAGGCAGAATCAACCACTCTCCAGCCATAGCTGCTGGGGCCTAGAGGTAGAACTTTTGCCTCACAAACAGGAGGTTGTGAGTTCGATCCTAGGTAGAGGTGCCGCTGGGCTTCAATTTGAAAAAAAAAAACAAAAATAAATAAAGCCAAAAAAAGATGGCGACCGCAAGCACAGTGCTGGAAGTCACCTTCTGAGCATGCTCAGGAAAAAAACAAAACCAAAAAAAAATCGGAAAAAAAAAGATGGCAGCCCCCACGGACCGGCAACCACCGATCTGGTTCGGATGATGTCACTAGCGGGTCGCTACCGGTTCGGGCGAACTGGTCCAAACCAGTAGGAACCCACCCCTGGTATGTTCCATGTTCTGAAAGCACTAGTTTCCTCCTGGATCACTTTGATTTATCTTCGCCTTCTTTCAGTTGCAGGGTGGCACTTATTCTGAGTACATGTCCTCAACATAAGTTACATATTTTAGTATGCACTTTAGATGAGCACAGGGGTGGGTTCTGGATTTTCTTACTGCTGGTTCCCTCAGGGACGCGCTGCGTGGGCACGTGCGCGTTGCACGCCATGCGCCACGTGGGTGGGTCATGGGTGCGTGCACATGTGCTTTGCGTGTGCATGCGCAGTACAAAAAAAAGCTTCTGCGCATGCACAGAAGGAAAAACAAAATGGTGGTGCCTATGGCGCCGCCGAGAGAACCGGCTCGGAGGCGTGGCAGGCCTGGGCCGCTGCCAGTTCTAGCGACCCAGGCTGCCACATTACTAACGGTTCTATAGAGCTGTTCCGAACCGGTAGGAACCCACTTCTGGATGAATACCTTAAGTCCTAAGAAATTTATTTTGCAATACATTTTGTGTAAAATCCAACAACCCATGATATCCTAAATTGTGGAGATTCACCCACATTCAGACTTGATTCTGGCTTCTCTTTGGAGCTTTCTGATAAATAAATAATTGCAAGTGAAACTGGACTTTTCATCTTTTGATATATGGAAATCTCAGGATGGAGAGTAACAGTCATAGAGGGATTGGCTGAGGAAGTGTGCAAACACAGATTGACATTGAAAAGGTGACAGCCTGATGAACTTATTTTGTTGATTTTTTTAGTACAATATTAGTTTGTGATACCTCAGAAAAAGTGCAAATTTCTTTGAATTTTGTTAGAAAATAAAATGCTAGAATTATTTATGGATTTCTCAGCTAATAGAAGGCATGAAGTTCTGCATTTCTGAAACTTAAATTTAGATTTAATCTGGGAAGAATCAAGTATGGTCTGAGTTAGTTTAACTAATTTGGCTAACATCTTTTAAAAAGCTGCTTTTTAATAAAATAAAAACAAAAAGTGGAACAACACCAGGAAATCAGGTGTTCTCAAAGCTGTATTACTATAAACACCTAAAGCTTCAGTTAGGGCCTTTACTACCGTATCACTTTGACATTGCAGTATCAGGAATCTGCTGTAAATAATATAAATTAACTAATTTAAATTGATTCCCTTAAATCAATTATTGAGAAATGCAATAGTTTGAGAACCCCAAAATAATAATAAAAAACCACCCTCCTTATAAAAAGAATACTTTGAGCTATAGGATATTTCTTAACAATGCAAGCTTATAACTTTACATTCTTCAGGAAACCAAAAACATAAGTAGACATGGCTTGATATACCTCTGGAAACAGATAGTGAAAGCATAAACATTTGTAGAAAATTTTATTTCTCTGTAAATACTCATGCTTACTTAACTCTCCCTCCTTCCTTTTTAAAAATGTTATATGGTACATAGATAATTTAAAAAAATTAAAGGTGTTGGCCATGTTTTGCTTCAAACTAGGTTGGGGCCATGTAGATAGGCAGAGATAAAAGTGAAGTATAGTATCTGAGGTGAAAGAAATGCAGAAGATAGTGTCTGACCATTATTTTAAATTTAAATGTGCATAAAAAATATAAAGCAGGCTTGTCTACAGCACTGCTTTAGGATAGTCACTAAGTTGTGTGTAAGCATGAATGTAATTACTATGGTCCATTCATTGTCTATTTCATTTCTCTCTAACCTCCTTTCCTACACAAATGATTGTAGGAAAGAGAATCATGTGTATTTAATATAATATTCGATATTTTGAGAATTTTTGTACATCTCTCCTAATCACAGTTTCAACTGGGTCTTATTAATCTAAAAAAGGAATCTGGGTGAACAAATACCATCTTGCAGATGAGGTCAAAATATTTTTAATATTTTTTCCAGATTGTTGTTGCTTTTTTCTTTGTGATATGGTATCATACAATATTAGAATCATACAGTACTTACAACCATAAATCGGTGCCTTAAAAGTATCTTCAATAACCATGAAATTAGCAGAATATATTTTAATTGTTTAAAAAGTCTTCAAATCTAGTCTTATTTCTTTTATGAAAATAGATACTTTAATAGTAATGTATTTAAATAAAATGGCTTTGTCTTGAAATGGTCAACAATGTTAATGATAAGATATTTAAAAAAACTATATTGCATTTTTTTCTATAAATAAATTAAATATTAACCAGATTAAACTCCAACAAATAAAGTTGTAACATTTTCCAACCATGAGATTTAATTGTAATAATATTTAGAGCCTAACAAAGGTTCTAAAATATATAGCCATAATTATCTGACTAAAGCTAAACAAAAGGATATTGAAAGCACCTGTGTACAATATCTAGGTAGTCAGTAGTATGTGCCTGGTAATTAATACATGCAATGTCTTATTAAAGTATTAAATCACAGTACTAAAAATATCATAAAGAATGATACATACCTGACTGACCTATCTCTAGAGGAAATGTCAGCTTCTTATAATAAAACAACTTCAGCTTTTAAATTACCCAAATTTAATAAATTTGGCAATACATTAACATATATGATGAGTGGCTTGCCAGAACTTTCAAGATTTTTTGTGTGACTCAATCATTAAAGTTATTAATATTTTCTGAGAATCAAATCTCTGATTCTTTTCCCAAAAGAATATGTTCTGTTTTACTTCATCCACTATGATTGGATGTCTTTCAGCTCCAAGAATAGCTGCTATCTCATTGAGAAAAAGAGGAATTATCTTTGTGACTTTGACATTTTTTATCAGAGAACAGTGCCATATTCTAAATAAATAAAACAGAATAGTGATCATATTTATAATTAGCATTCCAATTGGAAGTTCAATGTTTCAGTACTTTCAACAATCTTGCATTTCTTACAATATGTTTATTATAGTAATAAAAATCTTTGGATAGACTGGGGGGGGGGAGTCAAGAATTTTTATTATTATTGTAGAAAGCAGGCTGTGCAACTTCCTTAATGTTTTTCTCTTCACAAAGAAATGTGTCAGAGGACATCAAAGAAGAGATATGTGAATGTGATAAAGAAAAATCTCAATGCATAAAATAAATAGCAAAATGCAAAGGAGAAATTGTAGACGTTATTGAGCAAGTTGACTGTTGTTTACCTTTTGTCAGCAGGAAATCAAGAATGCAACAACCCCCCCTCCCAAACGCAATGCTGATTGGTTGACATTGTGCCTAAATTTATTTGCTGTCTTCAAAGAAAGACATCTCACATATATTATTTAGTCTTAAAAATAGGAAAGCCAGGCATTTTAAGTGCGTGCACTTTTATCCAGCATGAACAGCTTGCAATGAGTTGAAAAGAACTTGAACTGTCTACGGTGGACCTCACCTCATTCCTAAGAGGTCCGTAAAGGGGGCGTGCATAAGTGCACCAGCGTGCCTACCGTCCCTGTCCTACTGTCCCCATTTATTCGTAACCCATTTCCTGTGTTCATATTCATATTTATACTTATACCTGTTATCTCGTACATGTTTGGCAAACTAAATAAATAAATAAAACTTGGTGTTTCTCTTTTTAAATATAAATGATATAACTGGCATAAGTGGTGATCCTTGATTATAACCTTTTTTTTTTTGTTTTGAGTATAAACCTCTATTAGCTCTTTGTCAACATTTGTGAAAACTTTAAAGAGCACTGAGTGATGCATAAAAATAATCATTTTGGTATTTATTTTTGTAAGATTTATTTCCCACTTACCCTTCAGGATGAAAGTTTCTTCCTCCCATGATTAAGAGAAGATTAAAATCTGAGTCTCCATGGTGCTAGTCACACATTATTCACTACATTGGACTCTTTGGGGTTTCTCTGAACAATTCAGACTTGAATTGTCCTTTGTTATTATTTCTAACATACAAAAAACCCCTTTTTAAATAATTATATTTTATATTTCTCACATAAATGACGTCTCTGCACTACTATCATAAACATCTATTGTCACCTATACACAGCAATATTGTTCATCAACCTTGCTATCAAGTGTTATAATGTAATCCTGTTTCCTGCAATTTTAATGGATTCCCTTCATTTATTTAGAAATTTTATATTGCCGCCTATTCGCACATGGTGACTTAAAGTGGCTTACACGAATATAAAAACAGCATATATAAAAAATAAAAATAATAGAAGAAAATAATCAAATAATCAAATAATAAAATAATATAATAGCCCCCCACCCCAGCAACCACACATCACACAAGCCATTTAATGGGCTCCATCCCGCTCTGGGTTCCCCAGGCTCACTGGCAGAACCAGGTCTTCAGCACCTTCCAGAAGACTTAATAGGAAAAGGCAGAAGAAAAAGACAACAGTAACTGAATAAATGTAAAAACAAAATGTATAATAAATGTAACTCAAAGCTATTATTCATCAGTATCCTTACATTTCCTCACCAGGCATTAGTTGGTCATGAGTCATTGAGATTACTCTTGCTGACTGGATGAATGGTCACCAACTTCTCCACTGATATAAAGTGACAGTTTGTTTATAACATAGAAAAGATACTTCAATAAAAGCTGAATTATTATTGATTCTCCCAGGAAACTTTACTAGTGTTTTGTTTTGTTCAGGCTAATCTGACACTAATTAGACTTTTCTAGCTTTCATGAGACATATTTCAGAAAGTCATTTTTATATATCAGGCCAACTAGATATACTATTTAAAATAATTGATGGTGGCAAAACTTAGAAGTATATTATTATTAACAGATTTAATCAGTTGCATTGGAAGGGAATTTAAGAAATTACCATATGCAATCTAGTTTAGCTATATGGTGAGAGAATGTACAGTTCATTCTTTTTGATATTGTGCTTTTATTGTGCTATTGTGCTATTTTACAAACTTTATACCTCCCTATTTAGTCAGATTTATGAGCCAGATTTATTTTATCTCCACAATTTATTATCTGACCAGAATGACAATCTCCCTTAAATGGTGCTGTATTTGAACAGATTGATTCTTTCATCTTAGTTCTATTGCTTTATTGTGCCTTATTGCTGATTTTTATTTTATTACCATTCTTACTTATTCATCATCTTGATCCAATTGCAACAAAAACTTAAACATATCATTTGACATTGCATTCAGATTAACTATCCAGTTCAGAGGTGGGTTCCTACTGGTTCTAACCGGTTCTTTAGAACAGTTAGTAAACCGGTGATGACATCACGGAACCGGTTCTTTTTGGTGTGTTCCATGGGCGCCGCCATCTTGGATTTTGCTTCTGCACATGCGCAGAAGTGAATTTTTGCTTCTACGCATGCGCAGAAGATATTTTTTGATTGCTGCGTGGGTGCGCGCACGCACGGCGCGACCCTGACCAACAGCAAGCAAACGGATCCAGAACCCACCCCTGATCCAGTTGTTTAGAAATGGCTCAGTAGCCACCTGTACTATTTCAGATTTCAAGTTCACACAGTTACTAAGTGATACTGGCCATGACACAATCTTGTGTCTGTGCATTTCAACATAACAATAGCTCACAATTACTAAAAATACATTTCATTAAATTTAAGTTATTTATGTATGAGGCTTAGCATAGGACAGACATTGCAGTGCTTTGTCCTTTTTAATGGAGAAAGGCATCTAAACATAACTCAGCATTATTTATAGCTGCATTAACCATTCATTCTGTGTGTTTGCTGTGACCTTTTTCAACCTATCAGCACCTTTAATTGCAATAGTCAGGGCAAATTTCTTGGTTGCCACTTTGTGAGATGAGCAAGAAGCATGTGCCTAAAACAGTTCCTGACCTATAAGTGCAATATTAATATCAGTGATTGTAATTGAAAGAGTATATATGGATGAAAACCATACAAATAATACAATCTGAGCAGTTTTGATACTTCTGCTAAAAACATGAGATTGTGCAAAACTTTGTTATGTTTTTTTAAAAATAAAATCACATTGCAGTTTGTTTTATATTACTTATACTGTCATAAGATTGTTGTTGATATGTCAAAGGGTCATGCCAGAAATAAATCAGAAAATTTGGATTCAGTAGCCAGACTTTCACCATTGCAGCATGAAAGTATTGGGGTATTTGGCTTATTATACCACCAACTACTTTGAAAGAATGCATAATTGAAGCAAATATTAGACTAAAGCTGATGAAACATTCAGGAAGACAAGGAACATTTTTCTTTCAGTTCATATTTTTTCTAATGTTGCTAAGTTATGCAGAATGTTTCATTTATGAGTACAAACTGATTTGCAAAGAGTTTTGTCTGTAGCCTGGATAGAATCAATGTTATTGTTCTACACATTGTGTTGTTATGAAGTATCATCATGTCACAGGAAAATGTGATGGTAGAGTAAACACTAGAAAAAGTATACTGAAGTAACATGACTCTTTTATGTTACAGTTGTGTTCCACAGCTGTTAAATCAGCACATTATGCTCAGAAAATGTGGTAGAATATCACATTTGGTAGAAGTCACAGTGATATCAAGCAGAAGGAAATGACAAGCTGAGAGATCTGAATTATTCTGTCTCTTCCAGAGGAATTCTATTAGTCTTATCAAATTTTTATGACTTCTTCAAAGCTTTGCAGACCACAGTTATACAATGTGGTTACTTATGTGATGAAGCTGATGGCTTAATTTATAATGTACATGCTTTTGAGTGTGTGATTGAACCCATAAGCATCTTAACTTTTCCTTTAAACTGAAGGTTTTACATTCTATAATACTATACTTGTATATAGTTCATTCATATAGTTCATGAACTACAGAAACACAAATTAAATTCTGAGCCTGGCAGAAATGCTTTCAGTGTCTATTTTTGTCACATTAATTCACAGGCATAGGCTTTCTATATAATATTAATGTATGCTGGGTAAGAGGAACTTGTGCCTCTTCAAATGTTGTTTAACCACTATTGTGAATGCTGCTAGATAACATGATTCAGGTGAAAGACCAACCTTCACCACCAGGATTGCATACAGTGCCATTTGTTTCCACTCATGCCATGTCATTGGTCACTTACATGCAAAGGTTGATTGATCAGTCAATAGAATCTGACTGAGATCACATATAATGTTCCACCCATGGTGGCCATGGGGAGATCAGGTTGAAAATATTCACTTTCAGAACAACAATTTGAAGGACAAATGAAACCTATTTTGTAAGGAGCTATTTAAACAATGCATCTGAACAATTGCTACTTACAATTTAGTAAGCATCCTTACCTTACTTGAATTAGCATACTATGCATATATAAGAGAATCCCAGGTCTTGCTGATACCAAACTCAACCAGCAAATGACTTCACTCAATGGTTTAAACAGGCAGGGAAGAGAGTCAAGCCTTGATACAACCCCCACACAAATATTTCACATTTAATTCCCCCATCACCAACAGCTGGAACAGACCATTGTGGAATGATGTGAACCATTGGAGCACAGTACTGCTCACTCTTAACCACCACAACCAGTCCAGAAGGATACTTTGATTAACAATGTCAATAGCCACTAAAAGACCAAGGAGCACTAGCATGGATATAATACCCTCAGCCCAGAGCTGCCAAAGGTCATCAACAACCATGATTTTCTCCATACTAATCCGAAACCAGATTAAAACTGGTCTACATACATGTCAGGCAACATGGATAGTCCTCACCACAGTCCTACAGATGATCCTCTAGCACAGTTCCCCTAATATGGAACAGGTCACCCTAAACAGGGTTGCTGGATCACTTTTGGCACATGCAATAAGGGCAGAGAAATAGCTGTTTTGCTGTCCTTATTGCCATGATGTAGGCCCAAATATTGACTCTTATTTGTGTTTGGTCAGATACATTTGGTCAAATACCAGTCCAGAATGATACTTTTATTAACAATGTCAATAGCCACTAAAAGACCAAGGAGCGCTTCAGCAGTGCTCCAGGCAATACTAACATTTCATCTCCTGAAGCGCTTTGGAAAAATCAATAAATACCTTGGGATTGGTTCATAGAGAGAAACTACAAAGGAGCAATTCTGTCCAAGGCCTTAGTTGCATGCCTTGTGAGAGGACTGCATACAAAATGGCCAGCACCTGTACTGCTGTTGCCCTGTCCCTTTAAGGACTCTCCCTAGCCAGCCTAGCAACTGTTGGCTATAAAAGCTGAGCAGAGAGGTGGTGGAGAGAAGGAGGGAGGTCTCGGTATTTGTGAAGCTGCATAAAGCAGATAGGAAAAGATACTGCTCTATAGCAGTAGACCTCACAATGAGTTGTAATGAGTAGCAGTAGCAGGAAGTGTAGTAGAAGTGAGAAAGAGTGGAGTAATGAACAGTGAATACTAGCCTTTGAGTGCTTGTGTGTGTTTTACATAAGGATATGGGTATGTGTAAAAGAACCTGTGACATGCCTTTTCCAGGCTATAGCTGAGGTTTCAGCCAGATCCTTAGGAAAGAAATCCAAACTGCCCTGGAACACAACAGGGTCCATCAATTGCTTGGGATGGGCAAACCTAACAAAAACCTTTCTCACTGCTGAGAATGTATTTTAAGGTAAGCAAAAAGTGATTTGTCCATGTCAAGTGGTCTGATTTCAGAAAAGTGCCCCACTCGACCAACTTTGCTCCAAATTATCTAGATGGAGATTGTTAGATTCTCACGGGAAGAATAGCCGAGACGTAGGAACAGTTCAGCACCTTTATTTCTAATCAGCAACAGCTAGGAACGGACTCCGGCTGGTGGCAGGGAAACCACTTTTAAGGGTTTCCCTGCAGCCTGCTGGCCAGTGACAGCGGTTCAATTCTCCCGCCGCTGACTAAGCCAATCAGAGGCGGGTATGCAGATACGTACTCGGTGCTTCAGTACATAACACCCCTCCCCTCTTAGTTCAGCAATTGTCCAATCCTGTAACTAGTGTGAGTGACGTAGTCGCGCAAGTAGGCGGGTCGCCGTAAGGTCCTACTGGGCCTGCGTGATTCAGTCTCTCTGGAGTTCTCACCCAGTGCGGACATGGCTTTTGTTCCGTCTCCGCTCAATGGAAAAATCTGGAACCGGCCTCCAGGCGTGGCAGCTCAAGGTTCGACCTCGCTGTCCTCTGGTCCTAGCTGACTCTGCTGGATCTCTACGGCTACCGGTAGGTTTTCACGCTCCTCCTCTCGGTTTGAGATTAGTGTCCTTTGGGGTTGTGCAGCTAGGGCCTGGTTTCCACCATTGTCGTCTGGTGTTCTGTAACTGTATGGTCGGCGGGGCGGAGACCCGCGTTGTGCAAAATTGTTTGTTGGAGCCCTCGGCAGTGGCTCGGCTTCTGGCTGCCGGAGCCATGAGTCTCCCACTCGGTGTCGTAGCTGGTCGATGTGTCGCTTCCACACTCGGCCATCATCCAACTTGACCCTGTATGATTTGGGACCGGTAATGTCTATGATGGTCGCCTTTATCCACTTGGGATCCCTGGAGTAATTCTGTGTGAACACTAGGTTGTTGATGGCTAGTGTTCTGGTGGGCTTACTTGATTTGAGAGGTTTCTCTGGATTGTATGTGGGATTTAACCTGTCCAGTTGGGACCTCAGCCTTCGTCACATTAGTAGCTCTACTGGCCTCTGGTTGGTTGCCGTGCTCGGGGTTATGTGCTGGGCTAACAGGAACTGGTGAATTCGTTCTTGCCAGTTCCCTGGGCCCATTCTGGTGAGCGTCTCCTTCGTCATCCTCACCATTCTCTCCGCTTGTCCATTGCTGGTTGGACAGAATGGCGAGACTAGGACATGTCTGATTCCTAGGTTTGCTAGGAATGCTTCCATTTGCTGGGCTGTCAGTTGAGGCCCATTGTCTGACACTAAGACATCTGGCAACCCGTGGGTCACGAACACCCTCCTGAGTGCCCGGATGGTGGCTTCTGTGGTCGAGGTAGCATGTTAATCACTTCTAGCCACTTCTAATAAGCGTCTACTATTATCAGGAATGTTTGACCCACCATTGGTCCCGCAAAGTCTATGTGGACTCTTGACCATGGTGCGTTGGGGGTCTCCCATTCTGATGGGGTTGTTCGTGGTGGGTCCGGTCTGGTTTCTTGGCAGGGCTGGCAAGTCGCGACCCATTCCGTTATATCTTGATCTAGGTGGGGCCACCATAGGTAGCTCCTAGCCAGCGCCTTCATCCTTACTATCCCCGGGTGTCCAATATGCAATGTCCTGATCACCCTTTTTCTGAGGTCTTGGGGAATTATAACTCGCTCTCCCCATAATAGACATAGGTACCTTGAGTACCGACAGTTCCATCTATTTATTTTTAAATGTTCTAAATTCCTCCCCTTCTTCCACCTGTGGCCACCCCCTCAACACCCAGTTCATTACTTTGGAGAGCACCCTGTCTTTCGCTGTGTGCTCTGCGATGTCCCGGGATGTGACAGGGCTGGTTCACTCTATGTCGACGAGCAAGATTTCAGCCACAGGAGCTGGGTCTTCCACCAAGTCGGGTTCTGGACAGCGGCTGAGGGCATCTGCATGTGCGATGCTCTTTCCGGGTCTGTGGATGAGTGTGTAGCTGTACCCGGAGAGGAAGATGGACAATTGGGTCAGCCGAGGGGACATGTATTGCGGTGTCTGATTGTTTCCGGCGAGTAGACTCAGTAGAGGCTTGTGGTCTGTTACTAGCTGGAACTTCTGCCTGTATAGATATTCATGGAAGTGTTTGATGCCGACTACTGCTGCAAGCGCTTCCTTGTCCAATTGGCTGTAGTTTAATTCAGCCGGGGATAGGGTCTTTGAGTAGAATGCTATGGGGGCTTCCCAGCCATTGGGCAATTGGTGGCTCAGTACTGCCCCCACTCTGAAGGGGGAGGCGTTGCACATTAGCATTAGGGGGAGGGTCTTGCTGTATTGCATCAGGACGCTGTCGGATGAAAGTAGGTCCTTTACGGCGGCAAAAGCGTTGGCCTCTCTTTGTCCCCATGTCCATGTGGCTGTCTTCCCCAGGAGTCGATGCAGAGGCTCAGCAATGGTTGCCTTCTGTCGCAAGAAAATTGCATAAAAGTTTAATAGCCCCAAGAATGCTTGTAATTCAGATTTATTCCGGGGTGTTGGGGCTTCTATGGTGGCCTTAATTTTCTTATCTGTGGGACATATGCTGGACCCATCTATGAGGAAACCCAGAAATTAGACGCTGGTGACCCCAATCTTGCATTTATCCTTCTTAACTTTGAGCCCCCGTTCTTGAAACCGCAGTAAAACCTGCCGCAACCTGTGCATTAATTGTTCTTCTGATTCCCCTGAGATGAGGACATCGTCGAAGTAGGGAACCACTCCGGGAATGCCGTTCAACAATCTTTCCATTAAACATTGGAATAGTCCAGGGGCCACGCTGACCCCAAACTGTAGTCGGTTACATTTGAAAGCCCCCCTGTGGGTGACTATGGTCTGGGCTTCTGCTGTGGCTTCATCTACAGGCAGTTGCTGATATGCCTGGGCCAGGTCTAATTTTGTGAATATTTTTCCGTTGCCCAGCGAGTGTACCAGATGCTGGACAACGGGCACAGGGTATGCGTTTGGTTGCAGGGCTTTATTGATTGTCCCTTATAGTCCGTGCAGATGCAGATAGACCTATCTGGTTTCATGGGTGTGATGATGGGGGTCTCCCACATGGCGTGTTCTACTGGCTCTAATACCCCTTGGGCGATCAATTTATCCAGCTGCTCATCGACCTTAGGTCGCAGCGCGAAGGGAACCCTTCGAGGCTTTGATCTTATGGGTGTTATGCTGGGGTCTAGGTTAAACAATATAGGTTTGCCCTTATATTTACCTAGTCTCCCATTGAAGATGGTCTGGAAGTCTCTGAGGAGTTCGTCCAGCTTGTCCCCTCTGATTTGGTGTAGACCGGTGATGCCGATGTCGAGCGGCTTGAGCCATTCCACCCCCATCAGCGTTGGCTTCCACTACCATGAGAGGCAGGTTTCCTGTGAAGTCCATGAACTTTACTGGGACTTCTGTTCGGCTGAGGACTTGGATTTGGTTCCCGTGGAAGTCTGTGAGGCGGATGTTTTGCAGTTGCAACTGTTGCCGGTTGATTTTGGGCATGAGTTGTTTCAGTGTGCCCCAGGCCATGATTGTGAACCTGGAGCCGGTGTCTAGCTCCATGTCGCAAGGTAGTCCATCTATGGCCACTGTGATTATGAATTTTTCACTCTGGTTGGCATTCACGTGGCCCACTGAGGTGTGATAGGTGCCCCTCGATTCTTGGGACATGTAGTCATCCCGTCTTCTGCCCCTCTGTGGCCCGGACCAGTTCTGGGCTTGTCTCCCTGGTCCCAAGGGTGGTCTACTGAGGAGTGGGGCTGGCTGGTATTGGGCTGATAATGTGGCTCTGCAAGCTTCGGCTATGTGGCTGCGCTTTTGGCAGCGGCGGCAGATGGCTTCCCTGAATTTACAAGCCACTCTGGTGTGGCCCCCTAGGCAGCCAGCACAATGTGGATGCCTTTGATTAAAGTCTCTGGGGCTTACCCGCCTGTCCTGTTGGATCCGGTAGACGTGGTTGTCATCGTCGTCGTAGTCTACTTCTGCCTCTGGAACCTCTGTTCACCAGTTTGTTTGCCTTTGCGCATGATGGACTCCGCTGGTTTTCCGGACGGTGGCTGCAGAGGTGTCTGAGGATTTGGCAGCTCTGGCTTCTTCGACCCCTCCAGATTAGGAGTTTTTTCAGTAAGTTGAGGTCCCTCATACCTAGGAAGATTCGGTCTTTCATCATTTCCTCCGGGTTGACAAATTTGCATTTTGAGGCGATCTCCCGGAGGCTGGCAACGAATTCTTTGACTGTCTCCCCTTCGTTTTGGCACCGGTGATAAAATTCATTCCTGTGCACCATCGGGGTATCGGAGGGGGCAAAATGTTCCTTCAGTGCTGTTTGTAGCATGGACCAGGATATGGATTCAATATCCGTGGGTGCCACCAAGGTTTCTGCCAGCTTGTAGGTCTTGGGACTGCAGTATGTGAGGAAGAGAGCCCTCTTCCTGTTGTCCAGCAAATCCTGGAAATTATTCTCTTCCAGGAACATGCGGTATCTGGACATATATGTTCTCCATTCTTCGGTTTGCGGGTTGAAGAATGCTGGTGCTGGAGATTGCTGTTGTGCCATCCTGTTGAGTTGGCCAATGCAGGTCGGAATGTGCTTAAGATGGCCGCGGATCGCCACGAGGTGCCTTTGTCCTGTTGTCCTGTTATCTGCTTTCCACACCCTTCGTCGCCAGTGTTAGATTCTCATGGGAAGAATAGCTGAGACGTAGGAACAGTTCAGCACCTTTATTTCTAATCAGCAACAGCTAGGAACGGACTCCGGCTGGTGGCAGGGAAACCACTTTTAAGGGTTTCCCTGCAGCCTGCTGGCCAGTGACAGTGGTTCAATTCTCCCGCCGCTGACTAAGCCAATCAGAGGCGGGTATGCAGATACGTACTCGGTGTGTCAGTACATAACAGAGATCACTCATGAGAATGTTTTTATTATTTTGTTTAATAGAGCACAAAAAGTTGTACAAGATGGCCAAGTTTTGTTTCTCTCAACAAAATATTGCCGGAGATATTATGTCTCAAAGTTACTGGAACCTCAGAGTCATACTGTAGAAGGCTGCGGTATGGGGGTCACACAAATGACTATATCTCTGCAAGTATTGCATCGGCACACGTAACACTTTACCAATGTTCATTGGGGACATGTGTGCATGTTCACACAAAATTTCATAGAAATCCATGATGGTCGAGTGGGGCACTTTTCTGAAATCAGACCACTTGACATGGAATGACCCAATGGCAACAGATTGATGGCAATGTCTTCCAATGCCAGATTGCAATTCAACTGCCCCAAATTAAAAAATATATACCTAACGTACAATCTCATCCTCATGTAGTTAATCATATTAGTTTTCACTTTGTAAAGCAGCTTTTTTTTTTAAGCTCTGCACAGAAGTTACATTAATTTCAGAGAATTCATACAAAACCTAAAGCACTTATTTTGGGTCATTTAGAAGAGTACACAATCCTATTTGTAATGGTTCCTAATAAAAGAACTTAAAAATGGAAGAATTTGAAGGCAATCTTTTTTTTTAAAAAAAAGGTTTCTCTCATACATTATAAAGCTATTACTATTATTTAATATATATAGATTTAGTTTAGTTGAGAACTCTAGATAGAACGGATATATGACCAATGTCTTCTCCCAAAAGTTAAGTGCAAAATAGCATAATTCCCCATCCCTACAAAGTCGCACTACAACATTAGAATTGGGCAGGAGTCCAAGGTTTGTGTTGTTAAAAAGAAGATAGATATTTCTTTCCATTAAACAACTTTGTGATGATGAGTTCCTATAATAAAGGACAACCAAGAGATTTACAAATAGTTTTCATACTAATTCAGAATGGAACAATGAGTTTTTTTCCTTCAAAAAATAGTTGTTTGGATCAATGAAAATCACCTGTGAATGGTAAATGAAAACCAAACAAAGAAAAACAAAATGCATTCCATGCTAACTTCAAACCTACTCAAGTCTGTCTGTCTGTCTGAATGATGATGAAATATATATTTGCATTAATAATTAGCTTTAACAGGTAAGAAAGGGTGAAGACCTGGCTCTTCCGGCAGGCTTGGGGCCGTTGATCTCGCCTCTGTAATTGGCGAGGTCCAGCCATGTAACGGTGTTTATGAGTTTTTTTAACTGTTTTTAACTGTTTTTTATTATGTTTTGTTTTAATGGTTTTTTATATTGTTGTGAGCCGCCCAGAGTCCCTTGGGAGTTGGGTGGCATACAAATTTAATAAATAATAATAATAATAAGAAGAAGAAGAAGAAGAAGAAGAATGTTAAAGGTTGTAATCTGTAATAACATGCTTATTCAGGAGTAAGTGCCTAAATAAGCATGATGGAAGCCAGTGCCAGCTAACTTGTGAAGTAATAGTTACATTCATGCATTGTTTGCTACTTCTTATACTCTAATATTTTATATAAGTATTATTTAAGAAAACAATACATCATTCAGACTAAGAAGAACATGTTTTAATATATTTTTTTCCTTTTGTTGCAATCTTTCCTTCCTAAAGCACATATCCTTTCAAAAACAAATTATGTTTTTCCACGTTCAGCAGTGGTACAGAAACACAAGACTAGATGTCAAATATGCAGCACTATTTCCTTTATCTTTCTGCTTATCTCTTTATTATTTGCTAGATTTATGCCCCTTCATTTCTTTAGACGCAAGTTGCAAAGGTATGTCCCTTCATTTTATCTTACAGTCCTATGAGGTTAGGCTGAATGACAGTTAGCAGCCCCAAGTCACCCACTGAATTTCCCTGGCAGATGATGGTTTTAAATGTGGACCTTCATTGTTGTAATCCAACATCTTAACCACTGTATTTATTTTAATTTTCTAATAAGGAAGACAGTTATCAATTTTCCATGCAGGTGACTCTTGGTTGTATGCTTGTACTGTTAATTTACATTCTTATTTATATTTGTATCATGCTGGCAGAAACTGGATAAATGCCCCAAATTCTAAAATGATAACATGGTTACCTTTGCTAATATGTACTTACTTTTTCTCCTCCTTTGATTCATTCCTCTTTGGACCCAATAAGAATATAGAATAGAATATTCTTTACTGGCCAAGTGTGATTGGACACACAAGAAATATGTCTCCGGTGCATAAGCTTTCAGTGTATATACAAACAAAGTAATATGATTGTATGATACCAATAATAGAAGTTACTAGAAAAAATGAGCAGGATAATAGTAATAGAACCCTACCACATGGGTAGATATCCTTAGATATAAGACAATGCTGTAGGAATTAGGTGTTCAGTAGTAATGGCATGGAGGGAAAAAATGTTTCCGTGTCTTGTTGTTTTGGCATACAATGCTCTGCATCATTGTCCTGAGGTGATGAGTTTAAACAGTTTATGTCAAGGATGTGAAGGATCTGTAGTTATTTTCTCAGCCCTCTTCCTGGCTCATGTTGTATAGAGATCTTCAATGGAAGGCAGGCTTGTTGCAATTGTTTTTTTCTGCAATCCTAACTATCTGTTGTACTCTGTTCCTATCCTGTTTAGTTGATATACCAAACCAGACAGTTATAGAAATACAAATGACAGGATCAATAATTCCTCTGTAGAGCTGTATCAACAGTTCCTGGGGCAGTCTCTACTTCCTGAGTGACACAAAGAAGAATATTCTATATTGTGCCTTTTTAATGATGGTTCTAATGCTAAGTATCCATTTCAAGTCCAGGGAGATCATAGAACTCAGAAACTTGAATGTCTTTACTGTTGATACTGTTTGTCTAATATTGTAAGAGGTGGTAGAATAGGAAGGATCCTCCTAAAGTCCACTAACATCTCTACAGTTTTTAGTGTGTTCAGCTCCAGATTATTCTGGCTGCATCCAAGAGACAGTTGTTCAACCTCCCATCTGTATGTAGACTCATCACTGTCTCGAATGAGACAATGAATGTTGTATCATTTGCAAACCTCAGTACTTTAACAGAGGGATCCCTTGAGATGCAGTCATTGGTATAGTAGTATACCAATACACAGTAATAGAGAGAGCACAAAACCCTGTGCTAATTGAATGGGTATTCAAAACATTATTTTACCTAGCTTCACCTGCTGCTTTCTATCTGTTAGAAAGCTTATAATCTACCTACAAGTAGGCACAGGTAGCTGAGTCAGTTTAGAAAGAAAAAAATCTGGAATGATGGTATTGATTGCCAAGCTGAAATCTACAAAAATGACCCCTGCATAGCTCGTTGGGGATTCAAGATGTTGCACGATGTAGTGCAGTGCCATGTTAACAGCATCATCTGCTAATCTATTTGCTTGGTAGGCAAATTGCAAGTGCTCTAGCAGTGGATCTGTGATGATTTTCAGGTGGGCCAGCACTAATCTTTCAAAGATTCTCATAACTACAGATGTCAGAGCAATCAGTTTGTAGTCATTTAGCTCCTTGATGGGGGTTTCTTGGGCACTTGATGGAGGCAGTAGAGCATTTGAAGCAAGAAGGGACATAACACACCTCCAATGACTTGTTAAAGATTAAAGAAGATGAGGGGCAGTTCATCAACACAGACTTTCAAGCAAGAAGGAGTTACTCTGTCTGGACCTGATGCTTTTCCAGCTTTTTTCTGTGAAATAGACCTCACACCTCTTTCTCTGGGATCACCAGAGATAGGGGGCCCAAAGGGATGGAGTCAGGTATAGGAGAATTGGGTATTATTGGTATAACTGAGATGGGAAGGATAGTGCCAGTTGAAAATGATTTCATCTCAAACCTACAGTAGAACACATTTAGGTCATCTGTTACCAGTAGATGCCGATTCCCTTCAGTAAGGGAGGGAGGTCTGCTGTAGCCAATTATATTTTTCAGGCTTTTCCATACATTTGCTGGTTCATTTGCTGAGAGCTGATTCCTTTCAAAGTAGCTTCTTTTTGCTACCCTGATCTCCCTTGTTAATACATTACTGGCCTGATTGTATAGTATTCTATCTGCTTTCCTATCTGCTTCCTCTTTGGCATAATGTAGCTGCTTGATCTTAGCTGTGAACCAAGGTTTATTGTTACTGTATATGCACAAGCTTTTGGTCAGCACACACAAGTCCTCATAAACAGTAACCTGATATCCCAATATCAGTGCATTCATCCAAGTCCACTGAGACAGCTTTGAAAAGGCTCCAGTCTGTGCAATTGAGGTAAATCTATAGCTTTAACTTTGCTTCTTCAGTCAAAGACTTCATTGTTTTAACCATAGGTTTTATGGTTTTAAGTCTCTTTATAAAAACAGGAAAAGATGAATCATACAATGATCAGAATGGCCACAGCTGCTCTGATGTCATAAGATTTGGAAAGCTAGATTAAAATCCTTAGTTAGCTATGAGACTTGTTTTTATAAGTCTTATTTTTCAAATTAACTGTTCGTTGTTGGTAAGGATACAAAGTGGGAAAATGGGGAAACAAGCCACACTGTGAACCAGTTTTGTTTAGTAGTTAAGAAAGGTTAGAAACCAGGAAACTATAAGTTCTAGTCCTGTCTTAGACATGAAAGTTTGCTGGGTAACTTTGGTCCAATCACTCTCCCTCAGCTCAACCCACATCACAGGGTTATTGTTTTGGGGGAAAATAGAAGGAAAGAGTATTCTGTATGTTTGCCACCCCAATACTTATTTTTTTCTTTTTACGACCTATAGTCTGTTAATTTGGGGTAGAGTCAGAGCGACTGGATGAAGCTGAGCATTTACTGGCCAGATGCCCTTCCTGACACCTATGTGGACTTTGCAGTATCTACCCTAAGACAGAAACATCTGCCGCTACCTAGGATTGAACTCTCAATCTTCCAAGTGGCAGGCAAGTATCTTCACAACTACCGGTAGGCCATCACTCTTCTTGTCACCCTGATACTTAAAAGGTTAAAAAAGACAAAGATAAAACAAACAAACAAATAAATAAAATTTTTGAGTTTCTTGGAAATAAGACTGAATATAAATGCAATCAAATAAATACATATCCCCTAATTACATGCAAGAATGATGAGAAAGTTAGAGATGATGAAAAGAAAAACATAATGACATTATGGCAGTCATCAGATTTAATTATATGAAAACTCAGTCAACCAGTATGGGAAACAATTTTTGGGGAGGTTTAGTCATATGGACTATATCATACGCCATCTCAAAGCAAGATTGCTGATCAGATTGGGATTAATAAGGGTAATAAGACAATTTGCCAATAAACACAAATTAACCCAAGTTAACCCAAGTTTTACCAAAGGCATTCTACTAGATTTAAATAAATGATATATGATATGATATGATATGATATGAGATGAGATGAGATGAGATGAGATGAGATGAGATGAGATAGATAGATAGATAGATAGATAGATAGATAGATAGATAGATAGATAGATAGATAGATAGATAGATAGATAGATAGATAGATAGATAGATAGACAGACAGACAGATAACCAAAATTTAACCAAAGGCATTCTACTAGCTTTAAATAGTTGATATGATATATGATATGATATGATATGATATGATATGATATGATATGATATGATATGATATGATATGATGATATGATATGATATGATATGATATGATATGATATGATATGATATGATATGATATGATATGATATGATATGATATGATATGATATGATATGATAAGATATGATATGAAGATGATAGATAGATAGATAGATAGATAGATAGATAGATAGATAGATAGATAGATAGATAGATAGATAGATAGATAGATAGATAGATAGATAGATAGATTGATTGATTGATTGATTGATTGATTATATATTTATTTTCTTTTGGTGTGACATCTCTCTCACACAAAAATGATAGACACATCAGTATCTCCAAAGTTGTTCATAGAAAGGTTTGTTTCCTTCATCCATTATTCTGGCTCAACTGCAAATTATTGTGACTGTGTATTCACACACCTACACCCATAATGTGACATTGCCACTTAAGTAAACTGTTGCAGAAATAACATTTATTATCTTTGTAGGTGAAATTAATAACATAAAAATGCTGACAATTTCCAAAACATAATTTGCACCAAAAGAAATCATATATGGATCCTTGCAATATTAGATGCATTTTACTAAGCAATTTTAGAAGATGCTTATTCTATATTATTTAATATAGTGACTATTTAATAATAATATATTTTTTATTTTTATTTATATATTAACTATATAAATTATATATTAATTATAAATTATGTATAATTTATTTAATAATAATAAAATAAAGTGAATATTTAATATATTTAATTATTTTTCCACTATCATAATCATTTCTATAAGATCAAAATTGAAATTCATTTATTGAATTAAAAACTGAAAGCCTTATTTTTTTGTGTGGAGAATATTTATCTTTTGTATAATATAAGCAATATATAATTTTTAAACAGAAACTTTAACTTTAATCTGAACGCCTTACTTCAAGTGACTTTGATTAGTACTAATTGTTTCTTTTTGTTAGAATGAAAACAGAGTTTTATGAGAATGTGAAATAATTTATTGCTGACCAATTAAAATGCCCTTGATTTGAAAATCATATGTGATAGCCATTGAGCTTTAAAGTTACTTTTCCATACAAGCAAGAAAAGGCAGCCAGTCAGATAAGCAAAATGCAATATTTCTTGATTAGATGGGACATTTTTCTTGTTGACATCCGCTGCTTGTTCTTTCCTGTTGTGTAACTATATAATAACAATATGTCTACTGAAAGCCAGTATCTGGCTTTGTAGTTTAAAAAATAAAAAAATAAACAGGACACATTGTATAAATCACTAACTCCCAATGTGTCAGATCTGCTCTCTTAGGAAAGCAAGACTCGTGACTCCATTTAATTGAAGCAAAGGAACTTTTACTGAAAGAAACTGGTTGCAGCACAGTTAGGCAGAATCTGGCATTCCTGCGTAAAATACAAAGCTATTCTTTCCGATTCCCAATCCCTCCCCCCCATGACCAGTCCCCTGGCCAGCCAATGTGATGCTGGTATGATGTTTTGAAAAACTATGAGGTGTGAAACTGGTAACATTCCATTCTCAGGGCAAACAGCCTTGAAGATCCTGGTACAAACCATTTTGGTGATCTGGTCTTCGATTCACCCTCCCCCATTTCCCACCATTAGATACATAGGTATGGATTTCCCCAAATGCCTTCCCCCTCCCTTTCCCTTTGATGGCAGGAACCCAGCAAGGCACCAGGCCATTGACAAGGATGTTAGTCCTGCAAAAGAAGAGAGAGAGAGAGAGCAAGGAAAATCAGGGTTAGATCATTTTGGTTTTGTCAAGGTATTGATTGTGGAGACATTTACGTTTGGCAGCTTTAACATGTTTACCCATTCTGTTTCAGAAGGAGGAAAGTCTTTCAATGCCATGAGGTACTGGATCTTCCCATGGTGTTTTCAGGAATCCAGAATGTCTTTGACTTAGAATGCTGTTCCCCTTCGATCATGAGGGGCTCAGGTGAAGGTTGTGGCATCAGGCATAGGGGGGAGTGCACCTTAGTTTTCAGCAGACTGCAGTGGAAGATCAGATGAATGCGCCTGAGTGATTTGGGAAGTTTAAGTTTTACTGTTAATTAAAAGGGTTAATCAGGCGTTTAATGGGAAAAGGTCCAACATACTTGAGTCTCAGTTTTTTGAGGATTGCCTGGATTGCAAGTACTTGGTAGCTAAATACACCTGATTTCCTATATTAAAGTTCCTCTTCTAGAGATTTTCTATCCACTAGCCAGATGTTTTGTAATTGAGTCACCCAGTCTTTAAGAGAGGTGATAGAGGGGGTTGCCATGAGTAATTCCCTTAAGGCAAAGTTTTGGCCTGTGACTACTTTGAATGGGGTGAAGTCTTTGCTGCTATGGACGGAATTATTATACGCTACTTCGGCAAACAGGAAGAGCTCCGTCTAGTTGTCTTGCTGGTAGTATACATAACACCTGAGGTAAGCTCTAGAACCCATTGGTTCATTCACACATCCCATTAGTTTGGGAGTGATGATTGGAGCTTCGTCCCAGAAACTCCTGCCAAAACTTTGAAGTGAATTGCACTCCGTGATCAGAGATCATTCATTGCAGAGCCCCATGTAGACTATAGACACATTGAATAAAAAGTTTAACCAAGGCATGGTGGATGGATCTTTTCCCAGGGTATGAAATGTACTTGTTGGGAGAATAGGTTACATCCCAGATCACCACATTTCCCGAGCTCTCAGAGAGTCCTACCATAAAGTCCACAGAGATTTCTTTCCATGGTGTTAGGCTCTGCTGCTGTTTGAAGGAGCCCTGGTGTTTTCCCTTGCTGTTGTTGGGCTTTAAATGGAGCATTTTTATGAACCCAAAATGCCCCGCAATTTTAGTGTTATGGCTTTTCTCTAGAATTAACAGTCTTTGGCTTTTTGGGATGTACAGTTTAGCTCCCACCCACGCCAAACTATCTCTCATGGTGCACTGATTCTTGCAGTATGTTTCATCTCCCTCCAGGGCTCTTTTTAAGGTGGCTTCAATGCCTTCGGTTTGGGGCTCTCACTTTCATTTGTACTCTGGTGGTTACTGGTGCTATTAGTTGGTGGAAAGGGATGACTGATCTGATTATTTCTGGCTTAGTGCTATTATACTGAGATATTCTAGTGCATCAGCTGGGAAGCTTTTCCCCCCAGAAGGTATTTCAGAGTGAAATTGATTAAAGTATTGTGCCCATCGGACTTGTTTGGGCTACAGCTTTTGGAGGGTTTTCAGAGCCTTTATATTTTTGTGTTCTGTCCAAACTTCAAAAGGAGCCTTAGCCCTCTCCAGGAAATGCATCCATGTAAGTAATACCCATCGCACTGTGTATGTCTCATTTCCCCAAACAGCCCACTTATGCTTGGTGTCGGCAAGTTTTTTCGAATGTGTAGGAGCATGGTTGCAGGGCCCCCTCCTGGTTTCTTTGTAGGAGGACTATCCCCACAGCCACATCGCTGGCATCAGCTTGGATGACAAAAGGAGCATTTGGGTCTGGGTGCTTTAGAACCAGCTTGGCCCCAAACAGGCATTTAAATTTCTTAAATGCCACTTGACATTCCATTGTCTATTGGAGTGGATGGCTGGGCTTGGTCATCCCCCCCTTTTTTTAAGCACATTCGTGATGTGGAGAACAATTTGTGCGAACAAGGTGATGAATTGCCAATAGAAGTTTGTGATTCCAAAAAACTCTTCAGTTGTTTCCTAGTGTGGGATGGAGCCCAGTCCAGTCCAGCACAACACAGACTCTCTCTACTGCCCATACCAGTCTAACATGCTCCAACATAGTCTCGGTATACATTAAAATGCCATCTAAATATGCTAGCACTACTTTGTATAAATATTTGTGCAGCACCTTATTTATCAGCTGCATGAAGACCACAGGGGCTCCTTGCAGTCCAAATGGGAGGACTCTGAACTGGAAACATCCTAAGGGGTATGTTCTGCCCCAGCGACGAGCCACCAATAATATGCACACACAAACTGCAAAACACTGTTCTTTTACTAATAAATGTCTCCTAATAACTTCTTAGGAGCAACATAATAGTTTGAAAACAAAATAAAGGCAAAATAGTCTTTTTCAAACCTCCGCTGGTAAATGTCTAATTTTAACAGCTGGCCGGAGTCCAAGAGATAATATGAGCAGGTCTGACTGTAAACAAGACCCGTACTGTAACAAGTAAACGAGCAGACTGGAGTCACAAAGATCAAGAGAGATATCAAACGTTGTTTCCTGCAACAAGGCCCCGCGTGGTCAGGGCTTAAATAGTCTAAGGGTGTGGCCACTTAGCCTGCAGCTCTACTCTCGAGACCTCCTCCTGAGTAGCCACTCTTGTCTTCTAGCAGCCCTGCATGCCTGAGCATTGAGAAGAAGAGGCTCCTCCTCCTCTTCTTCGGTCCTGATGGGCTCCTCAGGAGGTACAGAAGGCCCTGCTTGACTCTCAGCCTCCTCGCTCTCTGACTCGGGTGACAGGTGCATGGGCCGATGGTACCTTGCCACAACCGCCTCATCGTCCTCCTCGCTCTCTGACTCGGGGGCCAGGTGCACGGGCCAATGGTACCATGCCACAACTGCCTCATCGTCCTCGGAATCCATGATCACCTGCACGGGACGCTGGTGGGCCACAACAGGGTAGTTGAACGCTGTCTTCCACTCATCTCCCTCTTTGATCCTAACTCAGTAATATGCTTCTCGCAGGTCTTGTGAATATTTCCCCCTTTGCCCTTTGCTTCTACTTTTCTCTCTTCCTTCTAACCTCCCTCCTTCCTCCTACCCCCTCTCTTCCCTCTCTCTTCTCTTCTCTTCTTTCCCCTCTTCCTCCCTCTCATTTCACTCCAGAGTGTATCCATTTATATATATTTTATGGGTAACACCCAAGCAACGTATCTTCCTGTAGCTTCTATAATTTATATTACAAATAATCACCTTAATTCTCTTTTATGTTAATACGTCCATGAGTCTAATCATTTTAGGTATATATTTATGCTAACAAAATGATACCTCCAAATATCAAATACTTTTATTGCCTAGGTCCCAAATCCTTAACTTATCATCTTCCTTACATTTCAATTGGTGTTAACTAACTTCTACCCTTATTCATTTTCCATCCAATCATAAAATTTCCCCCAAACATTGTAATATTCTGAAGCTTGTAAAATTCTTGGGTGTACTTAGCCACCCCCTCCTCCCTTGCAGATGGTTTTGATATAGTCCAGTGGTGGGTTGCTACTGGTTTGGACCTGTTCGGGAGAACCGTTAGCAGCAATTTGGCATGGTTCCCCGAACTGGTAGTGACCTCTGGCTGGCCACACCCCCACTGAGACGCTCGCCCTGCCTCGCCTTCGCCATGTGCATCCAACTGCCTCCTGCCTACACACAGGCAGGGGTGGGTTCCTCCCGGTTCGGACCGTTTCTCCCGAACCAGTAGTGGCCCACTGGTGACGTCACGATGATGTCACCGAACCGGATTGGTTGGTGCCGGTCCATGGGTGCCACCATCTTTTTAAAAAAAATTTTGGGGGGATTTTTTCCCGGGTTTTTCTTCTGCGCATGCGCATGCGAGGTCTGCCCTCCTGGAGCACCGCTGCCGCCACTCTGGGACTTTCCTTCAGCCACCGCTGCAGCTAGAGCTCCCATCAGGATTTCAGGTAGGCAAGAATGTTGGGGCTGCCCGGCCGTGGGGAAGGGAGCTAGCAGCCCTCGCATTGATGGGAGATGCAGCTGCTACGCTGGGGCCAAGAGGGGCGACGGTGGGGCGTCCTGGAACTCCCGGGGAGTTTCCCTGCATGGGTTTGGGTGGGGGGGGGTTGAAAAGCGAGCTCCAGGCAGCTCGCTTTCCCCCCACCACCACCCCGCCAGCAAAAGCCGTGCAGGAAAAAACTCCGGAGTTCTGGGCATCCTGGAACTCCCGGGGAGTTTCCCTGCATGGGTTTGGGCAGGGGGGGGTTGAAAAGCGAGCTCCAGGCAATGGCGGGGGATGGTCCGAGAGGCCGGGCAGCGCCACCTGCCACTGCCTGGAGCTCGCTTTTCACCACCCCCCCTGCGGCAGAGGAAAAAAGTACAGCCCATGACGGGAGAAGCACCGCTTCTGGCCTGGCCAGGCCAGGCCAGGCCAGGCCCGGCCAGTGGGTTTGGGGGTGGGTGGGCGGCCCTTGGGGGAGACACAGCTGCTGCGTTGGGGCTAAGAGGGGTGGCGGCAGGAGAAAGAAGAAAGTGAAACGCGGCTGTGGTGCCCCAGGAGGGCGGGCGGTGAGG
>QLTV01001336.1:441273-469699 GCA_003457575.1 Thermophis baileyi | reverse complement strand
TGATAAAGGGATAAAATAGCAAATCAAGTAAGATTATATAAAGGAACTCAGGGTTGCTGGAAGTTCATCCCAGAATGGAGAAAGTACAGCATAGAAGAAAGAAAGGAGGGAGTGAGAAGAAGGAAAGTAAGAAGAGGAGGGAAGAGAAGGATGGAAATGAGGAGAGAGAGTAGGAGGGGAAGTAGAGAAGAGGAGAGGAGAGAGGGAAGGAAAGTAGTTCAGGAGGAGAAGGAGGGAAAGGGAAGAAATGGAAGGAGGGGCTGTAAGAAGGAAAGGGGATGAAAAAAAAAGCAACTCTGAATTAAATAATGTAATAAGATAAATATAAGAAATATGTATAAAATATGTAATGAGTCTATAAAAGAATGAAAGGAGAAATGAGCTGATAAATATGTGAATGTCTATATGGAAATAAAAATAATTTTTGGGGGGGGGAAATGAATTATGTTATTCCTGCTACCCTAGTTGAGGGCACAAGGCTTTCTTGACCACATGGCAGTTCCCTTGCAAAAACTGGGAAGATAGCCTCAAGTGACCAGCAGCTGTCTTGAAAAGGGCCACGGTAGGCATGTCTCATTAGCAGGAGCAAGAAAATGGCAAATGGCAATTGGGATGGCACCAGTGGTGAAATCCAATTTTTTTTACTACCGGTTGGGCGTGGCTTGGTGGGCATGGCAGGGGAAGGATACTGCAAAATCTCCATTCCCACCCCACTCCAGGGGAAGGATACTGTAAAATCTTCATTCCCTCCCGACTCCGGGGGGAAGGATATTGCAAAAACTCCATTCCCACCCCACTCTGGGACCAGCCAGAGGTGGTATTTGCCGGTTCTCCGAACTACTCAAAATTTCCGCTACCGGTTCTCCAAACTACTCAAAATTTTCACTACCGGTTCTCCAGAACCTGTCAGAACCTGCTGGATTTCACCCCTGGATGGCACAGACCTCAGAGTGCAGGGTGGTGAGAGTGATCATGCCTGGGACTGGTTGGGGTTGCTGTGGCTTCACAAGGCAGCTGGGGATTTGTGATATACTGCTAGGCCAGGCAGGGGCTGAGTTTTGCACTGTGAAGAGCTTTGCAATGTGCTATGACTCAGGGGTTTCTTGCAGTCCCAGAGCTGCAATGTGCCAAACAGCCCCAGAGATATGTCATTCTGGTGCAGCTTGCTGTTCTGTAAGGCAGGGTGCAGGATATTCAAAGAAGCAGAGATTGGGATGGGGGAAGACATTGGCAGGGGGAAGTTGAAAAGGAGGCAGCCCCTTACTTTACAAGAGATTGGCTTGGATTGGGGTGAATCTTCAACTAGTGACCAGTAACAGAATGCTGAGATTCATGTGATGCAGTCACATGATATCATGCTTTATGACAACGTCACTTAACGATAGAAACTGTGTGGTCCTAATTATGGTCATAAATTGAGGACTACCTGCATTTTCATTAACTATAGAGACATGGCTGGAGTTTCCCACTGACCTCTACAGGTAGTTGGCAAGACACTCTTATTTGTACATGCAATATTTTTAAATAATTCTGTAATAAACTCTGAGATCTTTGGTGGTGAATTAGAAGAAGATTCTGCTAGCATTGTTAGATGCTATGAATAATAAAAATATGACTACAATATTGCAGTAAAAATGTCTCATTCTTTCACACTATCCTTGAATGAAAAGTGGGCGTCTGAAAGAATACATATAGTAATCTGCAAATTTCACACTTTGCCAAGAATCGGGTACATTAAAAGGGGGAATACCACTGGATAAATATATCCTGGTTCTCAGAAGACTACTTAGCATTATTTAACCTCAGCAGAAATAAAAGTTAAGAGTGCCAGGAGTATTCGCTTCCATTACAAAACCATTAAGCAATTTGAAATGCCACTAGTCAGTAAAAATAGACAATTACCCTCTTGGTCTCTCATAGTAAATTAAATAATGAAACTGTATTGAACCTGTTGTGTTATGTTCAAATAGGTATTGAAGGAAGAAAAGCAAAAAAATGAAGAGTAAACAATGAAGCAAAAAAGCTATAAATTAAACAGATAATATCTATTACTGACTATTCAAATATAGGAAACCTCATCTCAAATGTTTACAATAGTGTATAGACAATTTCTATATTCTCCCACATTCCCTTGAGATGTAATTATTACTAAAATCAGTGATCCAACTCCTACTAAGTTTACTAGGAAAATAATAATAGAATAGAATACAATTCTTTATTGGCCAAGTGTGAGTGGACACACAATGAATTTGTCTTTGGTGCAGATGCTCTCAGTGAACATAAAAAGACAAGATACATTCATCAAGAATCACAAGGTACAACACTTAATGATAGTATGATAGTCATAGGTTACAAATAAGCAATCAAATCATACTAGGAAACAATATCAATATAAATAACAAATTGTAAGGATACAAGAAACAAAGTTACATTCATACAGTCATTTTTGGGATGAGATGGTTGATGGGAACGATTAGAAGATTAATAGTAGTGCAGACTTAGTAAATAGTTTGACAGTGTTGAGGGAATTATTTGTTTAGCAGAGTGATGGTGTTCGGGAAAAAACTGTTTTTGTGTCTAGTTGTCTTGGTGTGCAGTGCTCTATAGCGTCGTTTTGAGGGTAGGAGTTGAAACAATTTATGTCCAGGATGCGAGGGATCAGTGAATATTTTCACAGCCCTCTTTTTGACTCATGCAGTATACAGGTCCTCAATGGAAGGCTCAGTGGAATACGTTGTATGTTTGTATCAGTAAAATCAAACCAGATTTATTTAAACTAGTCAAAGCTCTTAAAGTTTAAAGCTTTTCTCTTAAATATAGAAAGAAAATATAAAATGCAATGTAATCAATTTTTTTTATCCACAATGATAGTTGATAAGGCAATTTATCAATAATATAACATGGGTATATCCAAAGGAAATTCATACATGATTTAACATATACTCCTTATAATTCCTACATAGTCAGGCAAAAACAGAACCAAAGAAAAATGGAGAAAAGAGAGAAAAAACAGCCAGCATATGGTAATGTAAAAGACTGTTAACGTAAAAGAAAGCTATTCTAAGGAAGATTTAATAAAGCCTATAATGGAAGTGATAGCTAGCTGAACCTGCTATTCTGACAAGAAAACTATAGTGATGTTGGTATGTAATCACTAATGATTACCTTTATCTCTTGAGTGTTTACTAGAATAGAATAGAAGAGAATAGAAAATAGAATAGAATAGAATAGAATAGAATAGAATAGAATAGAATAGAATAGAATAGAATTCTTTATTGGCCAAGTGTGATTGGACACACAAGGAATTAGTTTTTGGTGCATATGCTCTCAGTGTACATAAAGAAAAATAAAATACATTCATCAAGAATCATAAGATAAAACACTTAGTGATAGTCATAGGTTACTAAAATTGTTTGACAGTGTTGTGGGAATTAGTTGTTTAGCAGAGTGATGGCATTCAGGGAAAAACTGTCCTTGTGTCTAGTTGTTCTGGTCTGCAGTGCCCTATAGCGCCTTTTTGAGGGTAGAAGTTGAAACCATTTGTGTCCAGGATGTGAGGGATCTGTAGATATTTTCACAGCCCTCTTTTTGACTCATGCAGTGTTTAAATGTTTAAATAAATACAAGTTCTGTACTTAACTGAGTGACAGGAATTCAGCTACTAAATGTCTCTATGCAATTCATAAAGGGCCCCGAGGAAATAAGGAGTCTAATTTCCTATTAATAAGGAAGTTCACTTGACTGTGAGCCTCTCTGTGCATTCCAAATGAACTTTGGATAAGAATTGCAGGAGGGAGAAATTGAGATTGAAACTGTTTTTTAAGTTTCAAGAGGGAATCACCTGGTGTCCTTTTTTTCATCTTTGTTCTGGTGCAATTGTGTACATAAAAGAATTAATGCTGGAAATTCCTTGCGGACTGTTATTGCCACAGGTGTGTTTCCAGTGGCTCTGGAAAGTTCTCTGACTTTTGATATAGGGAGATACAGAAGTACAGAGATAATGTAGATTATAATTAAGTCCTGTGCCCATTTAACTCTTGCCTGCTTATGTCTTTTTTGCCTTGCTCTTGCCTGCTTTTCCTCCCATTTTGCCAGTTAAATGTATGTTTATTTTTTAATATTTGCCAATTAATTGAAACTAAACCCTTGCAAGATCGAGTGGCTGTGGGTTTGGGGTTTGTTGTCTCAGGGAGAATTGCCACCTTTGGTCTTGGATGGGGTGGCACTACCCCAAACAGACCCTGTGCGTAATCTAGGGGTTTTCCTGAACTCACAACTCCTGCTCGAAGAGGGCCAGGAGGGCCTTTGCGCAACTGTGGGTTGTGCACAGTTACACCCTTTCCTGGACCAACAGTCCCTACTCACAGTCACTCATGCCCTAGTCACTTCCCGTCTTGACTAACACGCTCTACATGGGACTGCCCTTAAAGAGCATCCGGAAGCTCCAGTTGGTGCAAAATGCAGCAGCCTGCATAGTTTTGTGCAGACGCCGGTTGCACATGTATCACCTCTCCTGTGGGAGCTGCATTGGCTGCCTATTTGCTTCTGGGTGCAATTTCAAGGTGCTGGTTGTCACCTTTAAAGCCCTTCATGGCTTGGGACCAGGTTATCTGAGGGATCATCTCTTGCATCATATCTACATATCTCCCCCCATCAGGGGAGGCAGGGAATGCTGTGGATCTCATCCCCTAGGGAGATACACCTAGTGTATCTCCCTAGGGGCTGCTAACCAATGAATTGCTGGACAGGAATTCATTGGTTTACACCTGGTGTAAACCAATGAATTGCTGGACAGGAATGCCCTTTAGATACTCGCAAAGACATCTTTCATATTTTCCAGCCAGTATGGCTAGTGTCTTCTCAGCCTTGAATTATGACCACAAGAAGCTGCGGTATGCAGACTAGAAGGCAACATAAATGTACTGGGATCAATAGTACAATGCATTGCATGAGAAAACCCTCAAAATTCTGAGCCCCAAATCTTTTTGTATGTTACACATGACTATCCTCTATTATCATTAAACTATGAATCAGAATGGCAGTGGCTCCTTGCTAAGCAATCTTTGGCAGTTCCTGTGTTTTTCAGTCCAGATTGTTCATGTGTCCCTCCAATAAAACATCAGCAGAGAGATGCTTCCTCTGAAAACGACAATGATTCAGAGCCCTGTGCTCTGCTGAGCACCACAATAGCTTATGCTAAGAAAGAAGAAATAGCTCCTTTGTAATAAATGCTTCCTGATTCCTTGACTGCTGAATATACACTGCATACCAATACATCTTACACAAAACAATGGTAGGTTTTATAGATGAGCCTTACAGTGATATGCCCCAATATATAACTATTCCCTTAAAATAAAAGTTTAGCAGTTTATTCAAGAATATGTGGAATTTCTCTGGGCTTTCAGAGAGGAATTTTGTACCTGGTGATGCCAGAGATCAAATATGAAATCTTCATATAAATATTATCTGCCATGAAATCTATGTTTTGTTTTAAATACCAAGAAAAAAAGAGAGCTAAAATTAAAACCAAGTGCACTCTTTTAGCAAGTGTTCTTCCTCCTACTTATTTCACTCATTTTAATTATATCAATGTAATATCTACATATTTTAACTGCTTTTCCTATCCTAGAATTGTCTAATATTGATTGGTATTTAATATTAATAGCATGTAAGCTATTTTTGGGCTGTAAAATCGAAATGACCACTAAATGAAAATAGAAAATGATATAAAATCTTTACTGCTTTCCAATGGTTGCTTATGTTTTTGCAGCACAGATATTGAAAACTTAATTAACACCCTCTTAACTCATACCTACAGTATTGCCTACTGTAATTTTTTCAAATAGTAAATAAATTCTACTTGTACATTTCTGTTATTTGCGGAATAAGGACTTAATAATTTCATTAGTTTCAAGTAATACATACAATAATTATATAGGACATTATATGATATATTGCTTAATTCAGAATGACCCTGGCAAATTTTATATATATATAAAATATAAAAACAAACAAACAAACAAACAAATAAATAAAAACAATTTGAGTGAAATATGTACATCAGTATTATAAGGAACTCTTCAGGAAGACTAAATTTCTATCATGATTTTTTTTACTTAAGATGCAGTAACATGATGTAGATTAAAAACAGCAACACCTATAACTTTAATAAGTTAGTGATGATCATTTTATAATTTTCAGTAGTTAGTTCATAACATTAGAATGCCACTCATTGCTTTTGTGAATTAGGGCAATAGATTTTCTGGAAGGAAAAAAAAGCAGAAGCAATAACATGTTTATGGGAAGAAAAATGCTTTTACTTCCTACTCAGCATGTGCTTAAGGCTGTAAATTATGTGATGTGAGATAAGCAACACAAATCTATTAAAAAGAAAAAGTAAAAGAAATATGGCATGCTGATTTCTCAGCAGAATTTGGAAATCCAGCACAAGATGCTTGAGGCCAAATTAGACAATAAGCATAATGTGCACTTCATGCCATTTTCTCTTTAAGACTAGAAAAGCAGATGTACAGTAGTCCTCAACTTACGACCACAATTGAGCCCAAAATTTATGTTGTTAAGTGAGAAATTTGTTAAGTAAATTTTGCCCTATTTTACAACTTTTCTTGTCAGATTTGTTAAGTGAATCATTGCAGTTCTTAAATTAGTAAAATGGTTGTTAAGTGAATCTGGTTTCCCCATTGATTTTGCTTGTAAGAAGGTCGCAAAATGGGATCACATGACTTTGGGACACTGCAACTGTTGTAAATGTGAGTTAGTTGTCAAGTATCCGAATGTAAATCACATGACCATGGGAATGCTGCAATGGTCATAAGTATGAAAAATGGTCATAAGTCACTTTTTTCAGTGCCATTGTAACTTCAAATGGTCACTTAATGAACTGTTGTAAGTCGAGGACTACCTGTATTATATCAGCATTGAGACTGGAATGTTTAGCGAACCATTTCTGGATGAATTTTCCCCAAGTTTCTTTTTAGACATTTGTCTTAGAATTGTGTCCCTTACTTGGTTTACATTGCTTCCTTCTAACCTTCTTGGATTGCACATTGCTGCTGCAACACACAAACTGCCCCGAAGGGGCCAGGAGAATAAACAATAGCAGATTTCATGTTGCCTTGGCCTCTTGGGTAATTACCAGGCAGAATTCACTTTAGTGCACCTTTCAGGACTGATTTTAAGTGTTTATTTTCAGTGGATCATGTTGGTTACCTGGTCCATTTCCAAAGAACAGAAAGAAGATAAGCTTTTTAAAGGATTTTATTAGGCAACAACAAACAAATCAAAGAAGAAAGTAATCTCAAGTTTTGCAACCCAGGTCTGGTGGCTTCAATTTAACACAAACACATATACATATTGAATGTGAGATGTTTATCCCAAATGGATTATTAAGATAAACTTATTTGATTAGCTTTTAACATCTGCCCAGAATTTTTCCCTGTATATTTAGGGGAAAGTAGCAGATAATTTCCTGGGTTACAGATGTGCATTGGGAGAAAGAAAGCTATCTGAATTTAATACAACTTCTCTAACAGTACTGCCTTGATTGCTAAAAGTATAATGAGATGATTAAAGATAGCACCCAAAGATGTATGTTTTCTCAAATAGTTTTCTTTTTTAATTTGGAATGATGTTTCTTT
Source organism: Thermophis baileyi (assembly GCA_003457575.1). NCBI lineage: Eukaryota > Metazoa > Chordata > Lepidosauria > Squamata > Dipsadidae > Thermophis > Thermophis baileyi. The sequence continues at coordinate 462,041 of QLTV01001336.1, read as the reverse complement.
TTTAAGTTTATTCATGCATTCAGTGTAGCATGTTAGGATAGTGATATACTCCTCTAAGAGATGAATATATATTTTATTTTATTTTATCTTTTTTGCCTCTGGTTAGTAATAAGAGCTCATAATGTTCTATCATCCCAAGAGCTGAGGAAATATAGGTAATAAGGACACCAATCTGCACATTCTGTTCTTAATCATTTGCTGAAGACAAGGTATTGTGACAATATAGGCCTCTTGGAGCCATAAAATACATAGTCTTTAATATAATAAATCAGTCTGTAACAGGGGACTCCAAAGAATCCAAAATCATTGGTCAGGAACCCAATTGTTTGAAGGAAAAATAGGGGTAAGGAAAAGAAAGGTAAGGAAAAAAAATCCACTGATAGGTGAAAAAACTGAAAGCAAGAAATAGTTTTCTTTTTTATGACAAACATACAGTACAAGTCATCTGAGAGGTCTTGATTTACTGTTTGCTAAGCTCACCAGGTCTGAATGTTCAAGGAAAAGAAAAGTTGAGCATTTACAAGAATATGTTAGGCTATGGCAAGAGAATGCATATTTAGTTTTCATTTTACAGGAAGAGTGAATGTGGATTTACAATGCATAATGTAGATAACTCTATTGACTAATTATAAGGAAAATAGGGAAGAGTTTATATGAAAACATAATGTACTTGTCACAAAAAAAGCCTTTTATTTTCCAAAGTAGAATAGATAATTTATTTATCATTTATAATACCCAGTAAACATGTAAAAATTTTAAGATTATGATTGGCTTCCATAAAGTTTTCCAGATCGGTTATGTGAGAAGATCCTTACCATAAACCTGATTCAGCAGCTACTTTATAATCCAGCCCTAACTTCTGAACCTATTGATATACCTAGTCACAAGGCTGAGCTCTTCCTTTTGTAAATCTTTCATTATAGTTTGTCATTTTTCCATTTGAAAATCTCTTTTTTTGTCTGCCATCAACAGCACAACCCATAGTTCATATTTATAATGCTGATCATTTCAGGTGCATGAAAAGGTCTGGTTGAGCAAACCTGCAGGTTTTCAAATTTTATCTCACAGCCAGAAAGAAAGAAAGAAAGAAAGAAAGAATGAAAGAAAGAAAGAAAGAAAGAAAGAAAGAAAGAAAGAAAGAAAGAAAGAAAGAAAGAAAGAAAGAAAGAAAGAAAGGATGGACAGAATGCATGGCCAAATCCAGCAACAATTTAATAAGTTCACGCTAACTATAGAGTGGCATAGGAAGTAAACTATAGATTAAAGCAATCAATTGTCCATGTCCAAATCTCCAGCTGCCAATTTGCACCACAAGAAAACTTTGAGATCACATAGCTGAAATTTGGCAGCAAAATAGTTGATTTTCAGAGATGATTATATTATCCATTCAGTCAAGCCCAACTCTTGGCAATTGTATGGGTCAGGTCTCTCCAAATCTTCTGATCTTGCACTATTTCTTTGAGCTTTTCTAATGAGTGATGAGCCACAGTGGCACAGTGGTTAGAGTGCAGTACTGCAGGCTACTTCTGCTGCCTGCTGGCTGCCTGCAATTTGGCAGTTCAAATCTGGTTGGCTCAAGGTTGACTCATCCTCCCATCCTTCCGAGGTGGGTAAAATGAGAACCCAAATTGTTGGGGGAAATATGATGACTCTGTAAACAGCTTAGAGAGGGCTGTAAAGCATTGTAAAGTGGTATATAAGTCTAACTGCTATTGCTATGTTCTATGTTCTGGATGGTGTCAGCTTTGATAGCTTTAATTCTCAGTGCTATGACTTTTACTGATGGGGAAGGGACAAATAAGGTATAAAAATAAATGGGCTAAGGTTCTTTTCACATTTATTTTGCCAGAAATAAATTCTGCCAAGAATGAGGCTGAGATACTCAGCTGTGTTGATTAAATGATTCACCAGGACTTGAACCATAGTGTGCAGGGAGTAAATAAAGGATTTGTCTGCAATTCTTTAAATAATGACATCTTTTCCTTGGAACATGCAGTGGCTCTACACAGCTGCCAGCTGATCTTGGAAAAAGACATGGCTACTTTAAAAATTAGTATGCAGTTGCTATATTCATATTTAGAAAACTATGCAAAGACAAGGAAAAAAAAGCAAGGGATTAAAGCCACAAGAACAGTAGAACAAACATAATTATGCACTGAATATTTTCTAACAATGTCAGAAAATCTCTATTGATAACATTACATGAATTGTCAGAAATAAGGATAAGAAATCCCTCCTCCCTCTGAAAGAATTGCAACAACCATTCAAGACAAGATAGCAGTAATTAAAATAAAAACATATTGTTGTATCAGATATTGCTTGCAGCATGTCATACTCACAGATCAGCCTTTTATTACAGAATTTGAATATCAATATTGGAAAGACAGAGGGGTTTGGGGAAACAAACAGGAACAGTTATCATGGTCATTTAAGAAAATGTGCATAAATGCTTGTCTGATTTAAGGTCTGCCCAAAACAGATTCAAGATATTCCACTGTCAAGGCAAATGGTGCACATGGACATATGCCTTCATTTGTGACATATAACATACATACATTGGCCACAGTGAAACTGCATCTTCCACCACACTTCCATCTACAAACTCTAATAATCCAGTAGGTGCACTTCTGATATACTTTTTTTTAAAAAAAAAAATGGAAGCACCAGTGAAGGAGAGATGTGTTAGCAGAGGTGCACTCCAAATTAAATTTCTAATTAAATTCATATGTATTTTTAACCAGATTCAAAAGTATGTTGCCATGGAGCATCCCAGACTTTTTAGAATTAATTTATTCAGCAATTTCTCAGCCATTCCCAGAAGTCAGCTATTTTTCTGATATGTCTTCATATCACATGGTTACTGAAAAGCTGCTGAAGAGTTCTTTAAAGAACTGTGATACTAAAGAAACCCTAAGGACATTTGGAGATGAAGAAGTATGATGATTTTGTGTAACAACACGTGCAAAAAACTAGGGTGCTTCCTTGTGTAACATGGTGATTTGTACAAAAGATACAGAATTTATCTGCCTGATTCATAACTATGACATGGAAAGGGGGTCATTCTGAATGTTTTTTGTAAAAAAAACCACCACATTGTACTGTTGATATTTTTTTTAAAATAATAATTTTCTGATTAAGCTTCACTTTCTATGTAGTAGTACATGAAGTGTTCACATAAACTGCATGTGAAAATATGGGTAAAAGTAAAAGTTTTCCTGTCCAGTCATGTCTGACTCTAGGTACAGTACTCATCTCTGTTTCTTGCTGAGGGAGCCAGTGTTGTCTGAAGAGAATGCTTGCATTTTAACGTAGTTGAAATTTATCCACCTTTTTTTGCTGGCATGAAAGTGATGCCGAAAATAAAGAGTGTGAAATATGTAACTATTTGGATCCTAAGTTCCAGTGTGAGTAGCCTTTCCCCCCACTTGTTCTGTTGTGAGTGAATGTATATTATGAAGAAATAAAATAATCACAGAAGCCATATAATACAGAGGCAATATTGCAAGGCAAAGCAACTCTTATATACAAATCAATCAAGCTAAGCCATGCCCAGGCTCCGAGCCATCTGAGTCACCAAACAGTCCCCATTGGCTGACCTGTTACCATGTCTATTCCAATTCATGAATTCTCATACACTGACATTAACAATTTAATAATTAATAACTAAAAAGACAAACATCATTTCCTGATAGCCTCTGGTGCTAGGGTAGGATGGGAATGAATCTAAATCTGAGCTCTTTTTCAGAGTTTTCATCTTAATATGGGGAGGCTGGAGAGACTAAGGATGAGGATTGCATCAGTGGTGGGTTGCTGCCGGTTTGGACTGGTTCTTCCATACCGGTGGCGGAAATTTGCACCCGCTCGGCGAACCGGCAGCAAAGGCCGGCTTCTCCAGTCGCCGCGGCTGCCAAAGAACCCTCTGTGCATGCACAGAGGGTCATTTCTGCGACATGACATAGACAAAACGTGCACTTATGTCACAATGTGAACCAGTAGGGAAGGTAAGTGGAACCCACCCCTGGATTGCATGTGGGCCTTGATTTTTCACCTCTTTCAAATGAAAGAGTTATGTTACAATATAGTGAAGACTAAATTGTTAAATTATCAAAAAAAGATATGAGCATTTAATTACTATGAAAAAATTCATAAAGATTATATGAAAGTGAATAAATACAATGACTTCACTCACAGAACAAGAATATGCCTTAAAGCTCCTTCTACTTAGGGATAATAGAAAAACTAGTGGATATGGAATGTTCCTTCATAAAGGAAAAATTATACAGATGGCAGAGGCCAGTGAAAAGAGGAACAGATTGATGCTATTTACATTCTAGAACAGAATATTAATCTCTTTCTGAATGGAAAAATCTTTTAAACTTTGGTTTCATATGTAAAGTTTATGCCAGCGTTCAATACTGGAAGGGGCGGAAAACTGAAAGAAAGCCATGCCAATAAACAAACGAACAAATAAATACCATTTAACTGATTTAATGACTGATTTCATTGGTGGATATACAGATTGTTTTCAATTTACAATCATTCATTTAGTGATCACTCAAAATTACAAAGGCACTGAAAAACATGGTTTTTACACTCACAATTTTAGCAGCCCCATGGTCACATGATCAAAATATGGATGTTTGGCAACTGGCATGTATTTATGATGGTTTCAGTGTCCCAGTTTTGAAACCTTCTGACAAGCAATGTCAACAGATTCACTTAACAACCATGTTACTAACTTAACACTACAGTAATTCACTTAAAGTGTAGCAAGAAAAATCATAAAGTGGGACAAAATTCACTTAACAACCATCTTGCTTAGCAACAGAAATGTTGGATTCAATTGTGGTCATAAGTTGAAGACTACCTGTAATTAATTTGCATCTGACTCTTTATAGAACAAAGCTTTTCTGGAAGATTTTGCATGCACACAGGTTTGTCTGGTTTATTTAATTGTCTGGTTTATTTATTTAATCAAATAAATCACAGTTGGGTGAATTTGCTTATAGTGTAACCCATGATTTACAAATCATGACTGGCAGGCTCAGAATCTGGGCAAAATAGGAAAGCAGGAGTCTTCTCATTTACAAAGGAAGCTACATTCACGGCATCAGATTAAATAGGTTGTTTCAATGTCAGGTTTATTGGATTTAGACTTCTGATATAGAGTTAGTTAAATGAACTGTCCTAATGTTTGCTAAATGTTTTCAGATATTGTTATTATCTAAAGCTGTATCAGCATTATTTGGTCAGAAAACTCAGTTGCTATCTAGGTATGTTGAACATCTGATATCTGCTATTTCTATTGATGCAACATATGTAGTTATAGTGTGGCAGGTGATGATAGTTATTTTGTAAATTTGCTTGTCCAGATGCAGTAATTTGATGCAAAAGGAATATTATCAAAATAATTTTGCAACAAACATTGCAGTCTCTTTTTTTGTGATTTGTCTACACAGTTTTATTTATACAGTGTTTTTATTAAGAATGTTGATTGAGCTTCACTACATGCCAAATTGTCTTCCATCAAAACACCACACTATAAAAATTTGTATATTCTAAAGCTTTACCTCCTAGTAACAATTAATTCAACTCAATTTAAATCCCAACTCATTTTTATTGTTAAGTTCTCCTAATTATTGTGCAATAGACAAGCACCACTGCATATTTCAACATGTTTATAAAAATATCAATCTCAAAGCAATTTTTTTAAAATAATCCCCAAATTCATGTGGAAGAAACTTATTTGAACTAGTTTGATATGGTGTTAATAAATTTCTTTACTTTGTCTCCATTATCCCTCTTAAATAAGGATCAATAGTATTTAATTAAGATCCTACTTAAAACCCAATCAAACAAAATGCCCATACAAATTAAGTTTCCTCACTTTGGATGTCAGTGTTATATTGTTAATTAAGGAAACCAAAATAAAGAAACTCCAAGAAAATTGAACTTTATTCTATTCATAATCATTTAAGAATTTATTTTGACTGAATTATACCTTTGGTAAAACTTTTATTTTTTTCATTAATTATTATTCCAAAGGCTAGTAGATATTGTATTAAATACAAAAATATAAAATTGTAAAAATTTATTTTCCTTTAAAATCTTTTTTCCAGTAAAAATTATTTGTTTGAATTATTTCAAATTCAAACATTTCAGAAGGTAGGAATATTGTCTTCCCAATACTGTGAGATCTAGTTAGCTAGTGTCATTTGTCTTTTGAAAACTTGGAACTTTGAAAAATTGCTTGATTGAAATAACTATATGCATTAACTTTACTAAAAATAAAAAAGAACCCATACTTTAGTGGAAGAATTCACAAGTTAATTAGCTGACAGGCTTCAAAGTGCACCTAATTATTGGGGATTTTTGAGGTTGCTGTGGGATTTTTGAGTGGTGGCAGTGGTTGCAGCTTTTGAAAGAAAAATTATATTTGTATGAAAAATTCTAAAAACATCCATTCTAAAAGATCAAATCCAAATTGTATTTTGGTAATGCTTTTATTAGATCAACTGGAATATCATATGCTTATGTGTAAGGTTTTGAAGTCCAGGATACTTTCATTGTGGAAAGAAGGTGGGACAACCTGACAATATTGGTATAATCAACTGTATCTGAAGAAGATGCATCAATAGTACTGATAAATCTATTTACGGTATATATTTTTATTACATGAGCCAAAATAAGTCAATAAGGTCAAGTTCTGATGTCCTTTTGAGAGTTTAAGGGATCTTCCCAAATTGGTCTGGACAATTTGGGGCTGTCATAATGCCATCCCTATTTAATCCCAACCTCCACAGAACAGCTGTGTGGCTCCTGATGTTCCTCCACAGCTGCTCTCCCCCAATGCCTGAGGACCTGGGAGAGCATCATCCTCAGCCCCTGGCCTCTTCAAACATGCCAAGGGAGATGTGGCCTCCCTGTCAGATGGTCCTGGTTCCAACTCCTCTGAACTGGATTCTGATGGGGCCATGACATGGGAGTAATCATCCTGTGGGAGGAGTTGGCAATGAAGATGTGTGCTGCACTGCATCACCCATAAGTAAACAGCATTGGCGAAATGGTGGGGGAGGTATTGATGGTGGTGTAGTACCCAGGTAGGGCCAGCTGTGGATGAAGGCCCACAGTGGGTGCCCTGGGATAGGAGTGCTGCGCTTATGTGTCCATGGAGGGCCAGCCATGGAGGAACACCAGGGCTGCACAGCTATGCCAGGAAGGCTGGGGTTAAGTATGTGTAGCATTATGGCAGTGCTGAATTGTCCCATTCCATCCTAAATTTTATTTCCTTACTCTATAGAGTAGTTGGGCTAAAGGAGACTATTTGGTATTAATTAACTCAGCTACCACTATGGATACTCATAAGACTTAATCTGGTTTTTCCAATCCAAATCAGTTCTCCTAATACACTATTCTACTTTCAAACTTCTTTTCTTTTATGAAAAAAATAAAAGGATTGTGTGAATTGAAACTATTCAGAGAAATAAATATCTATTATTTTAAAAGTGTAATTGATAGTGAATTTATCAAACTACTCTGATAATTACAAACATAATGAACATTTCATGTACTTTCCTGCATGCCATCTATTTACTAAACGCTAAAGAGCAAATGTATTGTATTAAATATAGGGGGAATATCTTCGCTGTTTTTACTAATAAAATCATCATGAAATTTACAACAGCCTTATGTCAAAACTAATTTAAAGATTAGCGAGTTCAGACATCCCATTTAACATATTAATCAACACAGTGTTAGTCAAATTGAGTATGTTTCAGATTTAATATGGGTAGTAGTAAAGCTTTTGATAAAAAGAAACAGCATAGCTGGGAAATGTTACAGCCATAAAATATATTTTTATACAGACTATGTTAATTTACTGGCTATTTGATTCCATTTTCTGAAGGCATATATCCAAGAAAGTGATATCTCATGTAATTATTGCTTTACAGTAATAATTCAACTGGACTGAATCGTCTCTCACATTTTCAAAAGAATATTGATCAGTGGAGGAGGAATATTTGCCAATTTTGAGGGATGAAAATATTCTTTAATTAAAAGGTGGTAAAGGATTTTGCTGTTATTCTTGGGTTTGGCTCCTATTTTAAGCATGATCTGTTTGCTTGAAGCAACCAATTGCAGTTAACATTCTTGAAAATAATTAGCCAAAGGAACAATAATGTGGAAATCCAACACATACATACAAGTAAGCTGCCGTTGAAGCAGTATGCATTGTTTGTGTTAGCCACTTGTTTAACTATCTTAGAATTTTGACATCTAAAATTGTATTCAGAGGGGAAAGGGGTTCTTAAGAAATACAGAATACCACATTCTATGAAATATTGAAAAACCTAGGTTAAGTAATTTTACTTAGCAGTACTATACATCCAATTTAATTTGAGTCCATAAACAATCAGCATGTCCTTGTGATTTTCTTCAGAATAGTTCTACTAGTTTCAAATAAATTTTTTGATTATATTTTGATTAAATAATTAAAAAAGGTGTGGGCACTTTTTCAAACCATAACCCCCTATTTATTTATTCATTTTTATTTATTTATCAATTTTTATGCTACTTATCTCCCTTATAAGGTGACTCTGGGCAGCTTAAATCATTCAGGAATGTCATTGCTGATTTAACTTAATACAAATGCTAGATATTCTTCAGGGTACATAATAATTTTGTAATGAATTAATATCTGTTTATTTGTGACAAACTCAACTCTTATCTACGCTCTAGCACTCAATGTGTTATTTTTTTACCATGGGGAACTTTTAGTGGGTTATTTTAGGAAAACCTACTAAAAGTCTTAAGGATAAAGATTCCACCAAGAAAATATACCCCAACATAAATCCAAACCAGAAAAGTAAGAAAGACAGACTGAACTACAAATCAGTAAGTATCCCTAGCACTTAAAGTTCTGTATCATAAAAAATAATCAACTTGTAGTTTTACAGACTAACAGAAGAGTTTCTACATAGTAATCAAGCACAATCCTAGCAGAAATAACCCTTTTGATTTTTTTTGTTTTAATTGTGTGGTGTCTTTAAGTCGGGATTGCTGGCAATTACATGACAAGTCTATGCATTTTCCTGGCAATATTTTTCAGAAGTGGTTTGCCCTTGCCTTCCTCCTAGGACTGAGAGACAGAGATTGATCCAAAGTCATCCAGCTGGCTTTGTGCCTAAAGTGGGACTGGAAATCACAGTCTTTCAGCTTCAGGTTCATACTAACTACTACATACAACACATACTACATATTACAACAAAGTAGCTCTCTTAGAGATAATAAGTACAGGTTCATTAATCTTCAAATAAGAAGAACTTGCAAATATGAACACTTTCCCCCATTATTCTGGCAACTGAAAGATCCATTATCCTGTTTCTAATATTGACATATGGGGGGGATCTGATATCTGCTATTTCTATTGATGCATCATATGTAGTTATAGTGTGGCAGGTGATGATAGTTGCTTTATAAATGTGTTTGTCTTGAAATACAGTAATTTGATGCAAAAGGAATATTATCAAAATAATTTTGCAACATACATTGCAGTCTCTTTTTTGTGCATGTAGAATGTAGAAATATATAAAGAATGAGACATGGCATTAGCTGAATATTGTTCTGAACTTCCATATGATTGGCATCTCAGTCTCATGAGATTTTGCTACAGTAGAATTCACAACAGTGCTCTAGGCCTTTATATGTGAAACTTCTGACTTATAGTATAAAAATGTTAATGTTTAAAATGACAGATAATTGAAGCCAAGGTAAAAGTTGATTTTGGACAATTTCAGACATTTAAAAAAAAATTCAAATCTCCTTTGCATGCATCCATAGAAAACTTAAATTAAGGCAACATGATGATATGTTTGTGGAGATGTCATGATAACTCCTATTCTTACATTCTTGCATCCTGACATTTGACCCAAAAATGTAAGTTGTTGATTTGGTGTCATGATGTCAGGATACAGGTTTTGTCATTTGCTCTCTTTAGCTACTCCCTCTTCTGGGTGTCTATGATCCCCTTTTACATTTGAAACTTGTATCCAACAATGTATATGCTAGAGTAGCAAAAAAGTAAAACTATTTGTAAGTGAATTTTCTAATTTCTTTCAAAAAATAAGTGAATCTCATTTCTCAACATAGAGCCTTGAGAATTTACAGAAGCTGTTTTCTCAAGTGTTTATCAATACCATTTGTCCTGTTCTTTGATACCCTGATTCCTTGCTGTATTAACTCCTTGAGCATCTCCTCTAATGTAGCATTTTAAATAAATGGCTTCTTGAATTTGCAAGCTCTTTAAAGAAAATTTAAATTGTAGATCATAGTGAGATGGGTTAAGGCATAATTCTAGGGATTTTTCTCTCCAAAACAATTTGCTCTTTGACAGTAGGTTAACATGATGTAGAACTGTAGGGCCCTACTTGAATCATTTTGATCTGTAGATTAATCAGCTGAAACTTTAGTTGATCATTCATCAGGTAGAGCAATGTCTCAAGATATTTTTAACTATGTCCATGAGGGACCTTTCACATGCAAGGGTAGCTTTGATCTAAGATTCTCTGCCCCAATGTCATGTTCTTGTAGCAATTTTCACATAGTGAAGAGCTGCTCCAGAAGAAACATTGCAGAGACAATTTTGCAGCACTTCCTCTGCAGCTGTGAGCAGATTTCTCATTGTGAGGATATCTGCCTCCTGGTGTTTCCATATTTTCTATAAGCAATTAGGTAGACCAGACAGGAAATACAATCAGGTAAGTAAATGTTACTTTATTGTAGAGCTACATTAATTGATTTTGAAAATTTGAAAGTACAATTTTCCCATCATTTCTTTTACACCCTAAGAAATTAGGGAGGATTCCTTAAAGCTGCAGGCTATACGATCTCTTATTTGACTACTCCATAAGCAACTGTTGTTCACCTCATCTCCCAAGATCTTTCCCCACACACCATTACAACACTTGTCCATTGTTTTGAGGGATTTGGTTATAGTGGTTGTTTTTAAAAATGTTTAATCTTGCTTCAGAAAGCAATGTGACAAGGAAAGAAGAATGTGGAGGGAGTAACAAATAATGGATATTTTAAACATTTTTTGATAGCAATAGCACTTAGCACTTAGATTTATATACCACTTCATAGTGCTTTACAGCACTCTCTAAGCGGTTTACAAAGTCAGCATATTGCCCCCAACAATCTGGGTCCTCATTTTACCGACCTCGGAAGGATGGAAGGCTGAGTCAACCTTGAGCCTGGTGAGATTCGATCTGCCAAACTGCTGGCAGCCGATGATCAGCAGAAGTAGCCTGCAGTACTGCACTCTAACCACTGCGCCACCGCGGCTCTTCTGGGTTCCTGAAAGAAGTACCAGCCAATTCAAGACAGTGGATGTGGGGGCAGCTGCAGTGCTACGGTACATAGTGGTTGAAAAAACCTGAAACCAACATTATATTATGAAAAGATTTTTAAATTAGCTGCAGAGGCCAAAGCCTATACAGTATATAGGCTTTTTTTTTTCATGACTGTTGTGTATGCACACACAAGCACACACACAGTGTGTGTGGGGTGTGTGTGTGTCTGTTTATGTATATATGTATATATATGTATGTGTGTATATTATGTATGAGTATGTATGTAGGTATACATACATAAACACATACAGACCTGTGTGTACGTGTGTATACTGTATATGTGTGTGTGTGTGTGTGTGTACCACCCTCTCTAAGTGGTTTACAGAGTCAGCATATTGCCCTCAACAATCTGGGTCCTCATTTTATTGACCTTGGAAGGATGGAAGGCTGAGTCAACCTTGAGCTGGTGAGAATTGAACTGCCACAGAAATCATTGAGGAGTCATGCTATCAATGTTGCATGAGATCAGTGCAAAGGTGGGTTCCTCCCAGTTCGCACTGGTTCTATAGAACCGGTAGCAAACTGCTGGTGATGTCACGGAGCCGGTTCTGTCGGTGCCGGTCTGTGGATGTCGCCATCTTTTGGGGGGGGGATTATTTTGGGGGTTTTTTTTGGGGGGGGAATTTTTTGCTATTTTTTTTCTGCGCATGCGCAGAAGCCAAGTCCCTGGCACTGCACATATGCTGCCATCTTGTTTTTGGCTTTTGGGGGGGAATTTTTTTGCAAATTTTCAGCACTGCGCCCGCACGGCCAATGCGTGCACAGCCACACGGCGCGGGAGGAAGCGAACCGGCGGTGAGGTAAGTTAAAACCCACCCCTGGATCAGTGATACAACCTTCATCCATTTGCTTTTCACTTATGAAGCAACTGCTGTCACTGCCCTAATGGTCTACCTAGTTTCTTACATATCAACAGTATACTGTATATTGAAAGATTTGAAGAAATGGGAAGGCTGGAATCCTTCTTCTTTTCTTTTTTCTCTTCATCCTTTATGGGTCGTTGTTTTTACCAAACATCTAGATTAGGTGAATCAAGAATATTTCTAAGAATGAAAACAACATTCATATAATAACTGAAATGTCCATGTTCATATTAAGTGGCATTAAAAAGAGATTTTGTGTTTTATTCTGAGTATTGGCAATATGAACACAAATTAGGGTTGTGGCCTGGATTCAGAACAGACTGGTATAAATCAGAACTGATTTTCTGAATGTATTTTGAATTTATTCCATTCAGCAATTCTCACAAATCTAATCTCAATCAGTTTCTCTGAAGTTTCAATATAATAAAACTAGTAGAAGTACAGAAGCTTCTCCAAATGGAATTTTAAAACAAAACACTTTTTATTAATGTAAATCACCATGATGAGGCAAGGAGGAATAATATTAACTGCAGCCATCGTCAGTTCTACCTTCAAATCAAAATGACCCAGATTAGGTCGTCCTGCACTCTCAACCAAACAATATTGGCCTAATAAAGCTCATTATTAGTTATTTGATCTTTTAATTGCAGAGATTCCATTTTTGATCGATCTATTCATTCAGTAAAAATGCAATAGATTATTTTGTAGTTGTCCATCCCAGATCACTGCATTCAACCTTTTATTTAACAGATTGTTTTCTTAGAGAAGAGAAATTATGAGACCCCGAGTATGATTTAGATGGCAGAAGATGAATTAATATTAAGTTTGATATGCCTGGTTTACACATCCCAATAATGATGATAAAGGTTAGTTGGCATATGCAGCAAGAGAAACTCCTGGGATATTATTTTACCAAGAGTATAACTTTACTGATAGACACATACAGGCACAGAAGATGTGAAGCTAGCTCTGACGATTTTGCATGAAAAACAGCATAGTTAATTTCTCCTTTTCCCCATTTGGCCATCCATTGTCCACCAATCCAATACATTCTTCTTATTTTGGGAAAACAGTCTGCACTTTTGGAAAGTTCCCATCACACAGCCTTGAAGTGTTGGGATTTCCTTAGGCTGCAAATGGCTCACAAAAATTCCTCATCTCCCTCCCAGCTCCCTTCTAAGCAACCATTCCAAGCATTCCCCTCCCCCTCCCTTTGTTTCTGTTGTCAAGTTGCGAGCAGAGGTGTGTTACGAGTCAGCCTTGACATCCTGATTCTCCAGAAGAAATATAAACCTGAAAAGAACAGAACAAATGTACAAAATATACAACACAGAGTTCTCTACCCTACCATCCTATCTGGGTCGCTTTGGATATTTGGCAAGGAACTTGCTAATGAGTCTAGATGTCCTTTGCCGCCACCCACTCAGCATCTGCTAAAAGGTATTCTTTCCAAAATACTAAATAGTGCAACTTTACTTTGCACTTTCTGGAATCAAGGATCTCCTGATTTCAAAGTACTCTTCTCCTCTCACTAAGATTAGGGGAAGGGGGTGGTTCAGTAGCATGTCTTAACACTGAGCTATGGAAAGGCTTCAAGAGGCTGTAGTGAATGGGTGAATGCACCTGAGGCTTTTTGGCACTGTCACCAGATTAATGATCCGGATAATTGGGAAAAGCCCTATGTACCTAAATCCCAGGTTTTTAAAGGTTGCCTCAGGTTCAGAAACTTTGTAGATAGATACACCATGTCTCCTACTCTATATTGCCTCTGAGGTGCCCTCTTCTTGTCTGCTTGCCTCTTTTGCACCTCTCTCACCTTCTTTCTCACCTTCTCTCTCACCTTACGTACTGTGACCCAAGTGGCTTTTAAGGGATCCATCCACTCAGCCAATGATGCTGATGATGGCCTTTCTTGAGGGAGATTTGACATAGATACAAACTCTGTTCTAGTAGCCACCTGGTAAGGGTTAAACTTTGTACTACTATGCACAGAGTTATTATATGCTACCTCTGCAAAAGGCAGAAGCTCAGCCCAATTGGTCTGCTTGTAGTTCACATAACATTGCAGGTATTGCTCTAGGACTGAATTCGTACATTCATATTCTCCATTAGTATGAGGATGGTGGTGGAGCTAAGTTCCTGGGAGGAGCCTATCAGCTTTAGGAACTCCCACCAAAACTTTGCCGTGATGTGTAACTCGTGGCCTGCCGCCATGTCTAGTATCTTGGGTGCAAGCAGCTACTGAGATAGACGCCAAGCTGCGGAGAGAAGACAGGTACCGTCTAGACTGGCCTTTGAGACAGCGTGGCTTACCAGAGCAGCCCGCCAGGACAGGACCTGTACCACAGCAGCCCATATCCCCAACGCCCTCTACAACCACACCCGTGAAATCTGGACCAGCACGAGCTGTGATGATATGTTTCTGATGCAGAAAGCCTGGACATCAAGCGGTTGAGTGCCCCAACATGGCTCCAAAATTAACTACCACTGGAACCCCGGGGGTTGCCCAGACTACCGCAAGGAAAAGCATTCACAAAACTCCTGAGAAAACATGAATGTCACAACAGGCGGGTTCCCCTGTTATTACCAGCACTTGTCCAGATGAGGTGGAAGCTTCCAGCGGCAGTGAAGACTACGATGAGGGTGTTGACCCCATGGTAAGTAAACCTGTGAAGCCCTTCCTTATTTCAGTGGTTATTAGGACAGCATCAGAAACACGGGAGTGTAAGGCTTTAGTGGATTCAGGCTACACTAGGTGCCTTATGAGTACTGCTATGGCTGGCAGGCTAGGGGTATGCCTGAAGCGGTTGTCAAACCCCATTCATTTCGAACAAATGGATGGCTCTTTGCTAGGTGGTAGACCAGCGACACATATAACTGAACAGGTCACGGTAGAAATCGGACTTCATCAGGAACGAATATGTCTTGTAGTTGTTCCTCGAATAATGGAAGACATGGTACTAGGTCTTGTTTGGCTTGATAAATGGGCCCCGACTATCTGGTGGGGGGGTTGTCGACATTTACGGCTGGCCATAGGCCCTGATCCACCCCCACATGAACAGTGTGGGAGAGGAAGCGACCTCAAAAGGGGGGAAAGAGGTGAGCTTGGATTCCCTGAAGTTTATAAAGATCTCAAAGAAGTGTTCAGTGAGTGGGAGTGTGACACCTTACCTCCCCACTGCATGACCGATTGTGCAATTGAGATCCTTCCGGGGGTGGTTTTGCCCAAACCAAAAATGTATTCCATGATCCCTCCCAGGAATTAGCAGAAATGAGGAGCTATATAGACAAGAACCTAAAATGGGGGTTCATACAGCTGGCCAGGTCTAAGGTAGCTGCTCCAGTCTTATTCCGGGAGAAGAAGGATGGGGCCCTACGTCTCTGTGTTGATTTTCGGGGCATTAATGCAGTGTGTGTAGAACATCTATATCCTCTCCCATTGATGAAAGACATGTTGGCTTGCTTGGCGGAGGGGAGAGTATTCACAAAATTGTATCTTCGGGAGGCCTACTATAGGGTCCACATTAGGCCTGGTAACGAATGGAAAACCACTTTTAACTGTCTTCTAGGGAGCTATCAATTTAAGGTGATGTTGTTCGGGTCACAAGGAGCACCTGCTGTTTTTATGCAGCTGATTAATGAGGTTTTACAGGAACATCTGTATAAGGGGGTGCTCGTGTACCTGGATGACATCTTGATATATACAAAGACCCTAGAGTAACATGTTCCATTGGTACGCCAGGTCCTAAGCAAACTTTTGAAGGCCAAATTGTATGTTAAAACTTCAAAATGTGAGTTTCATAAAATGTGTTTAGATTACTTAGGTTATCGCATCTCTCCAAAGGGGATTGAAATGGACCCTGCGAAGGTGAAGGCGGTGATAGACTGGCAAGCACCTAGGACACGGAAACAGCTACAGAGCTTCCTAGGATTTGCGAATTTTTATCGCCAGTTTATCCCCTCCTTTGCCCGAGTGGCTTTGCCATTAACAAACCTCCTCTGGACCAAACACTTAAATGGGAAGCCACGTCCAGGTCTCCCCTTACAATGGACGATGTCCTGTCAGCAAGCCTTTGAGCAACTACAAGCCTTGTTTGCAAAGAAACCGGTGTTAAAGCATCCCGACCCTGCTAAGCCATTTGTTGTGCAGGCCGACACCAGCAATGTGGTGGTTGCTGCAGTACTGTTGCAAACAAATGAGCAGGGGAAGTTACAACCATGTGCTTACACGTCCAGGAAGTTAAATGACACCGAACGTAAATGGGCAATATGGGAGAAGGAAGCCTTTGCAGTTCGGTGGGCTTTGCTGTCATGGAGACATCTGTTGGAAGGGGGGGTTACCATTCAAGGTCTGGACTGACCATAAAAACCTGGAAGCCCTCCAGACCCCATGTAGACGTTTGCCCAAACAGGTAAGATAGGCATTATACTTTCATCGTTTCAACTTCCGACTTCGGTATATACCAGGTGGAAGAAATTTTCTGGCCGATGCTTTATCCCGAAAGCCCCAATATGCTAGTAAGCAGGGAGAGGTAGTTCAAGCAATTATTCCTGTGTCAGTACCAATGGCATGTGAGTCTCCATCGGAGAGGACAATGGAGCCGGCACCAATGAAAGCACTGATGACAGGTATAACAGATGACATTAAAAAAGCGTTATTAACTGACCAATGGTACAGCTCTAATCAAAGTAGTCTCAGTCATAGAGATGGGTTGGCATGGAAGGGGTGTAAACTTTATGTCCCAAGTGCTGTCAGGCTCGAGGTGCTACGTCATTGTCACGATGTCTGGACAGCAGGCCATTTCAGCTTTCTCAAAACATTACATTTGGCAAATCGTCAATTTTGGTGGCCTTGGCTTAAACAGGATGTCGAAGATTACGTTCGTAGTTGCACGACTTGTACTACGATGAAAAGACAGCCCGGTAAACCACCTGGTCTTTTACAGTTTGGCATCTCCAGTAAAACCCTTGGAAAAAATTGCCATGGACTTTATCGTAGACCTACCTGATAGTTGGGGTAACACGGTAATATGGATGGTTATTGACTTGTTTTCGAAACAAGCCCATTTCGTGGCCTGTCCAGGACTACCATCTGCACGGAAATTAGCCAGAATGTTCATAGACCATATATATTGCCTGCATGGGGTGCCGCGGAGAATCGTGTCAGAGAGGAGGGTGCAATTCACTGCCATGTTTTGGCAGAAATTCCTGGCCATGATTGGATCTTCACAAGGATTGAGCTCCGCCTTCCATCCCTCCACCAATGGCATGGTTGAGAGAGCAAACGCAATGGTGGAACAGTATATCTGGTGCTACGTCAAACATCAACAATATGATTGGGCGGACCTGCTACCATTCGCGGAGGTGGTATATAATAACACGGTCCATAGTAGTACCAGATATACTCCATTCCACATTGCCACGGGAGTTGAGTTCATACCCATACCAGAATGCCCGCAACCGACATCCGAGAATGTTGGAGTACAGGAATGGATCACGAAAATGGGAAAAGTGTGGGCCACTGTCAGAGAGGCTCTAGAAACAGATAGAGAGAGGTACAAGACCCAAACTGATAAAAGGAGGAGGCATCAAAATCCCTTGTATGTGGGCCAAGTGGTCTACCTATCTACAAAATATCTCAATTTAAAAGTACCTTGTAAAAAATTGGCACCAAAATATATTGGACCTTTTCCAATAGTGAAAATTATAAATCTGGTTACCGTGCAGTTAAAGCTCCCGCTGTTATTGGGTAAAACACACCCACTATTTCATAGTAGCCTGCTACATCCTGTCCACACGTCATCCTTATGGGGCCCGCCAGCCAATCCACCGGGGTCCATAGACGTGGGTGGCGACCAGCAGTACGAGGTTGAGGAAGTCTTAGACTCCCGGAAGCATCGAGGGCATCTTCAGTATCTAATCCTTTGGAAGGGGTACCCGCTAGCAGAAGCATCATGGGTTCCCTGTCAGGACATAACGGCCGGGCACCTAATTGCCAGGTTCCACCGAAAACACCCTGGAAAACCAGGAGTGGAAAGTGGGCAGGTCACGTGATTGACATCTTTACTATCTACTCCTTTCTCTTCCAGATGACTTCGTGGTAGAGGGGCCGCATGTCAGCTCCGACCTGTCAGGACTGCCATTCAGGCAGGGGGGAGAGGCACTCATCGCTCTATGGCATTTAGGATGCACACCACCAGGAGAACAAGCTGACATGTTCAAAAGCATGCTTGGAGGCTCATGGGTTTGCAGACATAACCAGGAAGCGCTGTGGTGCGGTTGGAAAGTCCTGTCACCCTGTCCTGGAAGCTCTGGGATGCCACTGAGAGCCTGCCATCACCAAGACCACTTGTTACCCCGCTGGGGGTGGGGTAATGGTTCCAACTGCCATCACCCCTACACCAGGGTCCCGGTCATGCTTGTCGTGGTACCATCAGCTGCAGGTGGAGGGTAATGGGGTAGTTGACACCACTGTTCCCTCTAAGGTGCGCGGCCGCGCGGCCGCGCACGTGACAGGGAATCGCCGCGCAGCAGTTTTGAACTGCCGCGCGGCGATTTCCCTTGTTAGAGGGAACGTTGCCGTGCGGCCGCGCACGTCATAGGGAATCGCCGCGCAGCAGTTTCGAACTGCTGCGCGGCGATTTCCCTTGTTAGAGGGAACATTGGTTGACACCATTAGTGACTTCACTCTTACTATCCTTGTTACTGCCATCGTGGCCACAGGTGACGTGGCCTCTCAGGCTACAAACAGCTCACATAAATTCCTCACCTTCTTCCCAGCTCCTAATACATTCCAACCATTCTCCTCCTGCCTCCCTTCATTTCTGTTGTCAAGTTACGAATAGAAGTGCATTATGAGTCAGTCTTGACATTCATTCTCAGGAACCAGTTAATGTGCAAGTTCAGAGGATCAACTGCATTTATTTCAATAAGAACAGTATGGAAGTTGCTTCCACATGTCTTCATTAGAGCAATTTTGCATTCAGTAATTCATGGATAGAAGAACCACAGAGCTATTAGTCAATTTATAGTGAATGACTGTAAATACATATTTATTCATTTATTTAAATTAATATTTTCCTGCCTAACTTGCTGTGGGGCTAGTTACCAACTCAAAATCAGACACTCAAAATTATAATATCAAACAGTGAGTTACAATTGAACAAAATTATATAGCCCTTTTGTAAATCACCACTAATGTACCAATTCTGTTTAACAGAATCGTTTAATGATGCTTTTAATCAACATATTTTGATATTCAAAAGAAGAAGAAATTATCTTTTTTCGTTAGTAATTTGGCAAAAATTAAATCTCCCACAATGACTTTATCATTTTTATATGGAAAATGAGTTCTGAAATCCCAGAGGAAGTCTCAAGAGCAGACCTCCCGAGAAATTAAGATACTTTTAATAGCACAAACTGCCAGAAAACAAAATTATTTTTTATTCTTGCCTGGGCAAGGTTTCTCCATTGTCCTTCTGAAAATTCAAAACCCACTCTCTCAACACACAAATCCCCCTCTCATCCCTATGGGTGTTATGTGTCTTCCTCAATCTCAGGCCATTCACCACAGGCCTGCTTATTTGAGGGTTTTGTGCAATATCTTAGCTGTTTCTAGAGCTGCATTCTTCTGGACAGAGAACTCTGATATTGTTTCTGGGGTCTGTTAGAGCCATTCCCCAGTTAGGAGTCACAACCCAAAGTGCTATTACCACCAGTGGGATGACTTTGGCCTTTACTTTCCACATCCTCTCTAGTTTTTTTCCTTCAGGTCCTAGTACTTCTCTAGCTTCTCTTATTCCTTCTTCCTGAAGTTGCTGTCATTTGACATCACTACATCTATCCTCACTGCTGACTTCTGGTCCTTGTCTACTACCATGATGTTTGGTTGATTGACTAATACCTCCCTGCCCATCTGGATCTGAAAATCCCACAAGATCTTAGTCCTGTTATTCTCCATGATCATCTATTGAGTCTCCCATCTGGATCTGCAGCTTATACCAAAGTACTGTGCAGCCTATACACTGTGCAGATATTCTTGTACACAATGCCAGGTACTTGGTTATGCCATTCAGTGTATTCTGTTCCTGCCTGCATCTTTATTTATTTATTTATTTGTTTGTTTGTCAAACATGTACAAGATAGCAGGTATAGGTATAAACATAAACATAATCAAAGTGAATACAGATAGATGAGGACAATAGGACAGTAGGATAGGGACGGTAGGCACGCTGGTGCGCTTATGCACGCCCCTTACAGACCTCTTAGGAATGGGGTGAGGTCGACAGTAGACAGTCTAAGGTTAAAGTTTTTTGGGTTTGGGGAAGAAACCACAGAGTCAGGTAGTGAATTCCAGGCATTGATCACTCTGTTGCTGAAGTCATATTTTCTGCAGTCGAGTTTGGAGCGGTTTACATTAAGTTTGTATCTATTGTGTGCTCGTGTATTGTTGTGGTTGAAGCTGAAGTAGTCATTGACAGGTAGGACATTGTGG
>QLTV01001336.1:415036-434026 GCA_003457575.1 Thermophis baileyi | reverse complement strand
ACAATACACGAGCACACAATAGATACAAACTTAATGTAAACCGCTCCAAACTCGACTGCAGAAAATACGACTTCAGCAACAGAGTGATCAATGCCTGGAATTCACTACCTGACTCTGTGGTTTTTTCCCCAAACCCAAAAAACTTTAACCTTAGACTGTCTACTGTCGACCTCACCCCATTCCTAAGAGGTCTGTAAGGGGCGTGCATAAGCGCACCAGCGTGCCTACCGTCCCTGTCCTACTGTCCTATTGTCCTCATCTATCTGTATTCACTTTGATTATGTTTATGTTTATACCTGTACCTGCTGTCTTGTACATGTTTGACAAATAAATAAATAAATAAATAAATAAAATGAGTCTAGTCCTGATAGGTTTGTTCTCCTATGTTGTGCCATGTGTTTATGAAGTGGTTGTTTTGTTTCGCCAATGTATACATCTTCACTGCATTGTACTGCATTGAAAGAAAAACCAGAAAGTCCAGTTGCTTCTTAAAAAAATACCTTTGGAACAAAATTTAAATCACAACATTTCTTCAAGCCTTTGCAGACCCCTTGTAATGACATCATGGCCACCCTGAAGTCCCCAGACCACAGGTTGAGTACCACTGTTCTAGTGTATTCTCATAGCATCTCAGCCAATGCTATGAGTCCTTGTTTAGCAGTCTCTAATCTTATTATAAAGTCAGGCCCTTGTATTTTTTCAGTAGCTGAATCTTATCCTTAATATCCATATCCTTCTGTAGTTCCACCAGTTGACTAACCAGCTGTTTCTCAGTTAGTATGGATGTCGGTCTTCCCTTCATCCATAGTTCCCTCATATATTTCCTATATACTATCTATTTATATCTAGTGTATAGTGGTATTCCATTAGTACCAAGTTCTCTTGTTTTGTTTATGTATGGTTTGTTCCATAGTTCAGTTATCGTCAGATTGTCCTGGTCCCTCATTACCCAACATGGACCTTGTTAATCTGGGCAATGTATGAGATGGCATGCTCTCCTACTTCATGTCAGTTCATGCTTGAGTAAGCAGATTGTGTGTTAAGGGGTCCTCTTTTGGTAAACTAGGTACTAGCTGGAATTTGAAACACAGCCTCCTGCATTTAAAAAAAAGGTGCTTTACCTGATATACTATATGCTATACTATCCAATACTATCCAATACTATCCATGACAACGTGCCATAGAAGTTATGTATCATCAACCTGGTATAACCTAAATTCTTCAATTAAATTAGTCCTGGCTTCAACACATTCACATTGAAGCTGGAGATTAAAGTTATTCTTGGGTCTATAAATTGGATGCTGGATTTTTCCCCCTAAAAGCTGAAATAAACAATTCAGAACAGATGGAATGCTGACACTACAGTGCTTCATCCAAACTAAGAAAGAGCAAAAAGGATCTTTCCATGACCTCATATCACCTTATTCTCAGAAACTTTTCCAGATGAGCATTAGGCTGACAGTGAAAGCCTTGCTGACCAATAAGAGTATTTAAAATTAATTTTACAAGAGTAGATAGATTAGTGCTACCTGGGCAACTGCCAATGGTAAAAGAAGTAGCACTATGAAATTATGGTAGAATGTAGCCTGGAGCAGCAAAAGATAACAAAGTTTAGATAGTTTGAATGGGAGGTAATGAATCACAACAGCTCCTCCCTAGGAGTTTTCAGAGTATATATTTAATGATGTAAGTAGTTTGCTTTAGTTTGGCAAGATTTCTGTCCATGGGTGATGAACAATCAAGAAAACTGCTTAGAAGAACCTCATTGTGTGTGCTGTTGTTGTTGTTTTGTGTGTGTGGCCTGGTGAGATTTTTTTTTTTTTTTTTTTTTTGGAGCCTGATGGAGATAAGACTGAAGATGCCAGAAAGAAATCAATGGTGCTGGCACCATATATATTCCAGTAGGTAAGTTTCCCTTCATGGGGTTGTTGGGGCAGATTCATACATGCTAATAGTATAAAGGAATTGATAAAATATTGCAATGGATGCTTTTCAAGGAAATGTATTCTTCTGCACAAATCAGTTTATTATTCTAAATTCAGAGGTTGTGCTATATTTGATTCAATGAGATCAATGTAAAAAAATTAGTTCTAAGTTTTTTCACTTAGTGCAATTTTGCATTTCAGACATATATGGATGAAGAAACATATTTCCTAACATCTGCCTGTACAGTTCAATCTAGCAGGATTGGCATACTCTGTGTTAAACAAGTATGTCAATTAAACAATGCCATCACTCTGGATCCAAAAAGCCTGCATTCTCTGTACCAGTGCCTACACTGTGAGTTGTCCCTAAATGGCTCTCACTCTACTGGTATTTTGAAGAGTCCTAAAAGACCAGGCTTTTTGGAGAGGATAACTGATGCACATTTCTTCTATCTTTTTCTTCTCTGAGTTTGTTTTCTGCTACTCTTCTGTTTTGTGTTGGTTTTTGTTGTTATTGTTGTTATTGTTTTTTTAATTTAAATTGTTCTTTTAACAATTGTAAGCTTCCCAATCACTGGAATATATTTATCATATTTGATAGATGTATCAAACACATTTAATAAATTATTATTAACCACATATAGAAACCAACAACAACAAAAATTCATTTGAAAAAAACTGCTCAAACCTTGAAAAAGAGGTTCATTTTTTTAAACCAGTATTTGTGAGTAGTAATATAAAATTAGGTTTTTTCTTCTTCAGAGAATGCAGTGCATTACAGAAAAACCAAATGCAGTAATATGATTCTTCATTCCAACATGAAATTTCTGAAAACATTTCAGACTTCCCCCAGCTGAGACATCTTATGCAGGCAGTGTATGAGCTACCTAAACCCCATGGCAAGAGGAGAAAGGACAGTCCATCACAGTTCAGTGATTTTGTTTCATTTGGAAGATTTTTTCTGGGTGAGTGGGAAAGCCTGCATATAAAATAAATTGCAATTATTAACAAAGGATCTTGTTCTGCCAGCAGCTGCCATCAGTGGGAGTGGAATTCACTGGAATTACTCAGCATGATTCCTCATTAAAGTTTATGAATAACTCAACACAATTTTGCATTGACAGTTGGAAGAAACTACACTATAATTGCTACAGAAAATTTAAGTAAAGAACTTTCTCTTATGTCTAGATGCTGCTTCATATATCTAGAGGCTGGGGAGATGATGAGAAATGTATTCATATAGGAGAGAGAAAATAGGAGATAAATGTCCAATAACTCATTTTCACTCAAAGGTTGGCAAGCTTATACTTTCCTTAAACTTTGGTGCTATCTGTAGATAAACATTTCTCTTGCAGGAAACATCATAAATTAGAAATAAATCCTATATATTTTATAGTGATGGCCAAATTCATGAACCAATTGAGGTCATACATGTACTCTGAATCTTAAACTGTGAAAATGAGGCCATAATGAAATTCAAGTATTTTCCATTTCCCCTACCATTAATATTTTCACCTGCTGAAGTTTGCTTAGCATTTGCCCTAAAATAAATATATTTATTTAAGCAATATATTGTTTAAAAGGAGGGAAATTTATAGAGAAGTTTCAGTAGTGTCATTGATACATAACACTTTGAGTTTTTCTAGGTTAAAGGTTAAATACAATGGTATTTATGATGGGGGCTTTATATAATCGTTTTTATTTATCATTCTTCTCTCTGAGGATTGTTAAGGTTGAAGTGATTTACATGTGTACCTCTTTTCTTATCAGTCCTGAGCATTGGACCGTTGAATTAAGAATTACATTTGCCCCCAGCCTCTTTCTTTCTGTCTTGATATGGAGGTCTCTGTCAGCTTTATCACAATTTTGTCAAGATTTAAATATGGATGCAGAATTTTTAGAAAGCTTAATGGGCAGTATCAGAAACCCTAGAAATAGCAACAGTGCTCAGTTATGCTAAAGATTCAAATGGAATCACAACTGACAATTAGAGGTAATAATCATAAGTATTCTATACTACATTCAAAGGTTTCAGTATGCTACATATGTGAACCTGAAAATCTTGCAATATAGGTCACTATTTTGTCCCAGTTCTGCAAAGAGAGAATGTTGAAAGATAGTAATTTGTCAAGAGCGGTGTACTTTAAAGCTAAGATTTGCTTATTCATAGTTCAGCCTCATAATCACTCTATCATATATCTATGCTAGGAGAACCATAATTCTTTTATGTTCTTTTAAGTGCCTGTCCTCTGGAACACCATCCTCCCCAAGTGGCCCAATTTTGCAAGTATTTTATGAAGCCTTCATGACGTGGCTGTTTTCCTGAGTGTGTGGCAAAATTAATGAGGTCAATGAGATGGATTTTATTTATGATTAATGTTGTCCTTGGCTGCCAGTGGTGCGTGTGTATGTGTTCTTCCATTCAATTGTGTCTGATTCTCAGAAACAGCCCAGACAAGTTCCTGCAGTTTGCTTGGCAAGGTTTTTCCAAAAATAGTTTGCCATTGTTTCCTTCCAAGAACTAAGAGAAAGTGACTAGTCCAAGGTCACCCAGCTGGCTTTGTGCCTAAGGCAGGACCAAAGAAATTCTCAGATGATATTACCAATAAAACAACTGTTAGTGAACTAATAAGTCATATCAGATTTGATATGAATTGATATAAAACAGCTTCTTGAATGCTATTCAATATAATTCAAATAGTTTCTGTAGATAATTTGTTTATTATTATCCTCTACCATTACCAATAAAACAACTGTTAGTGAACTAATAAGTCATATCAGATTTGATATGAATTGATATAAAACAGCTTCTTGAATGCTGTTCAATATAATTCAAATAGTTTATGTAGATAATTTGTTTATTATTATCGTCTACTATTACCAATAAAACAACTGTTAGTGAACTAATAAATCATATCAGATTTTATATGAATTGATATAAAACAGCTTCTTGAATGCTATTCAATATAATTCAAATAGTTTCTGTAGATAATTTGTTTATTATCATCCTCTACTGATTTCATGTCTACTGAAGGAATTTCCCATAGCTTTCACTGACTCTTCTTTTTTTCCTGATCATCAGGTAAAAGAGCTGATATTATACTGAACACACTCAACCCTAAAGATCTGCTCTTCTACTTGTATGGATTGCTGCTTGATTTTTATGTCATAAAATTTTTTTAAAAAATGTGATTTCTCACCTGTAAATGAAGTGATTCAACCCTCCCACAGGCTTCAGTTTTTTAAGGAAACATTTGAGCCACATATTAAAATTGTCATAGAAACCCAGAGAACCAAGAAACAGGACCTTTTCCTGGTAGCATTCATTTT
The DNA here is from genome assembly GCA_003457575.1 of Thermophis baileyi. Taxonomy (NCBI): domain Eukaryota; kingdom Metazoa; phylum Chordata; class Lepidosauria; order Squamata; family Dipsadidae; genus Thermophis; species Thermophis baileyi. Next base: position 428,771 of record QLTV01001336.1, on the reverse strand, counting down.
CCAAAACTAACTTCCAAATGGCATCAATTAATGTCTTCATTTTTTATCAATCATCAGATATATAGTACTTCTAATCCAAAATGCTTTGTTGCTGAATGCTTATTGCTCCCAATTAGAAAATGTTCTTATACTACTTTTCAAAAAACTGGATTTTTAAATCTTTTGATGTGGATGTGTAAACATTTAATTGCATTACAATTATTTTCTATTAGAGTGTGTGTTGTTCTGAGATAATTTATGATTGCCTGAAGTATATTCAAGTAGAATCAGTCATCTTGACATAACGCCATTAGGTTCAACATAGTACAGTTTTATTGGAAGGCAAATTAAGCAAAAAGATTGTAAAATAATCTTCCTGACTTTTGGAGTTAATTCAGTTATTTTAGCTCAAGCTTAAACAATAATCAGTACAGAATATTTGAATAACATTTTTATTACAAGTATATAATTTCAGTTATCACTGCCATTTAAGGCTGCAGCTGTTCCATTTATTCTATCATGTAATCCCACAGGTGAGTATTAAGAAAATTAGACTTTAATGTCATTTTCATATTATAAGTACTGCTGCATTACTTGTGGTTATGATAGATTATCAAAAAGTTCAAATGACCCACAGAGAAAGCACAGAAACCATAGATATTTCAAAAAGGGTTCAGATATACTGTATGTTTGTGGATATTATAAACTTCCAACATAAGAAGAGTGCTTGGTTTTTAAGGAATATATAGATATAATAGAAATTTGGAGTAAATGAAAAAAGTTACAATGTTGAACAAGCACTAGAAACCTACCTTTGTCTAATCTTAGCAATGAAGCTCATTGGGTGGGCTTTGGAACAGTAATTCTCTGTCTGTTGAATCTTTCTCTCTAAATTGTTGCTATTGTGGAGAAAAAGTGGAGAAGACAGTATGCCATTGGAAGTGGTATACCTGAATCCACAGAATGAGCAGTTGGAAGTGTCAACATCCTTTCCCAGAACCTGGGAAACCCAACCCTGCCTCCTGCCATGCAGTAGTGGCTTATTAGATTCTACATCTCCCATTTATCTTCCAGGAAGCATCTCACTTGGCACCATCCTCCAAAAACAACTCTTGCTTTCCTGAAAATTAAAAGGAAAAGAGAAAAATGAAATCAATTCAAGCACTTGACTTGTGGCTATGAGTATCAGTCCTTCTCCCCAGCCCCCACTTCCATTTACAAAAATTGACCTTTCAGTTTTAGGTGACAGGGGTGAAGATAAAAATATACAGCTGGTCAAATTACAAGCAGCATCTTAAAATGTCTTATATTAGTGGGGAAAAATGAAGAATTATAAAGTTCAGAAATACCACAAAATACTACAGCTTCTAATAAACTATAAAGAAATTCCAAGTAATAAAAACACACAGTGAGTTTGTACAGAGAAAATCAATACAAGAGACAAAATAGTAGACTTAAGAATGCAATGTAGCAAAAACTAAACTTAATGCATAATTTCTAGCTAGACTTGTTAACTATTTTCTGTTATCTATTTACCTATTATTTTCTAGCTAGCTGATATTTGTTCATTATCAAAATCTTCATAAACATTGGAATCTTCATTCCAATTTTTTTGGAATCAGCTTTGAAGATTCTTCAAAAACTGTAGTTCATACCAAATAATAAATGGTACCTCCAAAAGTCCAACATAATATCCATGTTAAAACAGCTTCAGTTTTAACAGTTAAAAGGAAGATGCTCATTACATTCCAATGCCAACTCAAGATTGAGTTGCTGTATTGCTGTATAGCAATACAGTTGCTGTATTGCTGTATAAGATTGAGTTGCTACATTGCTGTATAGATCTTACATGGTTACTTACAGTGCTGCTTATTCCCATACATTCTACACCTAGTTTATATGATTGTTAGGAACTTTTGCTAAATCTACTTCATATGTATTTAACATTTATGTTCAATTCTGATTTCTGTGTGATAGAACCCATGTTGTGTAAAGTTTGCCACTAAGATTGAAACAAGATCCTTCCTTACTACACTTAAAGGGGGGGGGGGCTTAAAACCTATTTTTATGTCTTTTAGTTGTTTCAATTGTTTTAACATATATTACTTTAATTGTATTTTTAGGTTTGATCATACTATATTTCTATTGTTTTAATAATATTTCTATAAGTTGCCCTGAGATGATCAGGGAACAAGCCACACATAAATACTCCAAATGTATTGATCAATGTATCAGTTACTATATTAATCCATTGGAATCTAATTAAATAAAGGGTGGGAATTTGTGCTATAAAACCATCTAACCCTAGAGGCACTTGTATTCTTTGGACTGTTTTTTTTTTTTTGGCTAATAATAACTTCTTTGAACTGAAACAGAGCTTAGTTAATATAGAATGTGTACATAGATGACTTAAGCCTTGGAGGACTAAGTGGCATATACTTCTATTTGAAAAATAATGCATGGAGCCTCTCAAGATACAGTGAAAAGAGCCAAGGTCAACCCTATAGATCCATCTTTCATAACCGTAAGCATTTGGCATATAAAAGACTGACCTCAGAGAGCTTATTCAAATTAGGGCACTGTAGACATGCAGTTGTACTTGTTTTGTTTCAAGTACAGGCAGGCAGACAAACACAGTACTCAGAAGCAAATAACAGCAGACAGGAATGTAATTGAAGTGCCTAGCAGAGAATGTTTGCCTGAAAAATGCCAATTACAGTCCAAAAAGCAACAATGTAGTCCAAATACACTTCAAAAGTCACAGAAAACCAAATCAGGTAAACATTTCACCCAAAAGTCACGAACTAGGATTCCAAATGGTTGTTTCCAACAAAAACTGCAAGCAAAACAGCTACCTAAACCTGTCTGCAGACAGCTAGCTGCAATTAATCATCCTTTGCCTAGTGAGGATCGTCATTGAAGAGCAGTGCTCCTCTTGCCTCTGTATGCACCTAGACTTGGGGCTTGGGGGTTGTGCCTCATCATCTGACAGCCCTGGATGAACAAGAGATGCCTGGGGCTGATCAGTCTCAGCTAAATCATGTCTTGTTGATTCTTGAGGCTGACAATCCTGAAGCCCAGGCTCAGCTGAAACAATACCATCAGATTCAAGGTCAGAGGCAGATTCTGAATCATGACTCATAACAGTACTAACCAAAAATTGTTTTATAGGATGTGCCAAATGTATAAATTATGATCCTGATTCCATTTGATATCATTGGCTGTGAGATCAGTGTTTGGATAGGCAGAAAGCAACATCACTATGTCAGAAAGATTATAACTTCCTTCTCTGGGACTGCAAGAAGAAGCTTTCAATAAGCAGGGATCAAAGGCTTGTGATGGTATATAAAATATTTCTGAACTGTCTCTGTAAAGTGACAGTAATGTCTGTCAAAAACTATAAGATACAAATAGTACCTGGAAAGTCTCCAGACTTGCATTCTGAAAATTATTCTATGCAGAGACTAAATAAGGTTATGATTTTTTTATGGACAGATTTGCTAAATTGCTAGTACATTTTTTATTGACCAAATGGGCTGTCTGGCAGTTAGTAAGATATATGATAAGCAATTCAGTCAGGAGTTTCAGTATAATGTAAATGGTGCACATTTCATTCACTAATCTAGAGATCAAACTCTTTTTCATTGATAATAGATAACTTGAATTAAATAACATGAACCTGCCTAAGGCAGTCCATTTTGTCCCAACTGGGAACAGAACATACTGTTTTCCTTTCAAATTCTTACTGATATGTCCATAGCACATTCTCACTAATATTTTTTTTACATCTTTCCCTTTTATTTATCTCAAGTCCTGTTTGGTACACCAAGGGTTTCACTTTTATAGTTCTATTCCAACCCCCCCCCCCCAGAGCCATGTTGTCCCCAACCTGGAAGTGAACTTGTTGCAAGATTGTACCTGCACAAGGAAAGAAAGAAAAAAAGATAAATTTTGAGCAGATCTCACCCCAAGAATTATTTTTCAGCAATAGAAAATAAAGTAAACTTTGTTAGCCTTTCACTTGCAAATATATTCCCAATTTTTCCAGGCCTACTTGGGCTTCAGCAGTATAATTTAGGAGGAAGAATCACTTTGACAACTATTGATAAAATTTGAACTACTTTCTATTTCTGCTGTTATAGACTCTTTAACTGGTAACTAAGACCATGTTCTTTTGTAGTAGTTGTATGGTTTTCAACCAGATACCATAGTGTATTATGCCTTTTAAGAAAATCAATCCTTCAAGTTATTGCATCAAAGTATCTCCCAGAAGAACTTACAGTAAATTGATATTATTTTTAATATCCTTCATCTTGTACAGAAACCTCTCAATTCTATAATTGCTGCTGCCATATAAATTCATGAAGGGGAACAGTGCTTAGCAGAAGACTGGGTAACTTTTCTATAGCCTAGTGATTTTCCCTTTGCCATTCTTTTTGATTTTCCCTTTGCCATTCTTCTTGATTTCATTGGCAAACATATCATTGGCTGAAAGAAAGATAGCTTTAGAACAGAGAATGTACAGTACTTGGGTGTCAATAATGTACATATGCAGAATATAATCTTCACTCTATTTAACAGAAAAGTATGGTGTGTTTCAAAGCATCTATTTCAAATATGAAATATGATTCTGTTACTGCCTGTGAACCAGAATGAAAAAAAGTAATATTAAGAACATACTAAAGAAAATCTATAACTTCAAAACACAAACCCTGGTGACCCATAATGCCCATAAAGCATTTTTACATCCTGTTTATATATTCTCTACTTCAGACATGAATCATCTCTGTCCCAAATCTCTAAACATGGATTAACTGTTCATAAGAGTAGAGGGAGGGATTGAACTTTCAAGGATGATGGGGGGAGTGTTGAAGGGGCATTTAAGGTTTTGGGGATAGAAAGGACAAAAGAAGTTTGAATTAGTAAAGGAATAATATCTAATTGCTTCTCATATAGTACTTGTAAACATAATATATTGTTGTACCTGATGATTTTTTTAAAATGTTTATTGTTGCAGTATGAGCAATTCTCATGTCCTTTGTCATTATATATTTATCATTCTATTATTTTATTTCTGTTTACACCTTTTTCATTTTTCTTCCTTTTTATTATTGTAAGCCACCTAGAGTAGCTCCACAATGAGATAGGTGGCAAATAAATTTAACAAATAAATAAATGATTGCTGTATCAGTGGTGTGATCTGCTTTCTGCTTTTTTTAATAAATTCATTGTAGGCATGGTTCATAATGTATTTTGGCGATAATTTTTTCAATGGCATCTGCAACAGAATTGGTGTATCCAAGTGGGTTACATTTGGTTCAGAAATACTATATGCAAAGCAATTATCTACTGTGATTACTTCACCAAAGCAATGTACTGCCAATGTTCTGGAGCCACTTCTGAAATTGTCTATGGGAAGGAAATACACCTTCACAATTTAGCATCCTTCCACAGAGAAATCTATTGATGAATAATGTATTGCTATTCCATGGGCTCAGCCTTGCTGATAGAATCTATTTGATGATTAATTACCTTCCCTCTGGCCACATTTTTTTCACTTCCTGACCCTGTCACTCTGGTGAATCCCACTACAGATTAGAACTCAAATAATATAAGCAAAAATGTGAAAATATATCCTCTCTTCTGGTGACATCCTTCAGCTAGTGAATGTGTTTGTGGGGAAAGTTGATTGCTCCTTAATACTGTGGATAAACATTTCATATTAATTGGGTCAAACTTAAAGAACATCCAAAAGACAATGATGAGGCAGTTATAATTCTCTTCAGAGTATTGTAAATATCCTTAAAGAAAAGACAGCTGGAAATGTAAATTTAAACAAGACAATAAAAACAAAGAACAGATGCCAGTGAAAACAACTGATTCATACTTGTTGGCTCAAATAGTAAGTAGAGACTTGCTTCATTGAAAAAAACTACATCTGAGATGTAATTTTTTGGGGGTGGGGTGTCAGTATTGACCATGGCATCTTCATAAGACAGCTAAACAAAACTGTCCTAACTCTATAAAACAAGAATAAAACTTTTAACTTATCTAACCCTTATTGATCAGTGAACATTCCATATGCCGGGAAAGTATTCAAAGTAGAAAAATATTTCAAATAAAGGATTCTCATCATGTGCATTTTTAATTGGAATCATATTATGATGGATAATACAATGTGCCCAACTCCTTACATAGCTGTTACATGTTACCAGACTATCATTTGTCCAATCAAAGGCCTGGACTATAATTAGTTTACTAGTCTGATCCAAGTTTTCAGAGTTGTCAGGATCATTGATGTCAAGCAAGTTAGTTAAACAGTTCTTATTATGATACTAATGATTAATAAATTTTCAGTTCTAAGTATGAACTGGTTTCATAGAAAATCAGTTTGATATACTATGTAATTGTATGAAAACATACTGTATGTCCATACTATCATCCATACATGCAAGTTGTCACTTAAAGCAGCAGTCAGCATATGATATCAGTATCTAAACCTTAAAAAGCCATGGAGCCTACTTTGTAGATGATAGTCTTGTATTTAAAAGTATCTTAAATTCGAAGGGTCCAAATTCATACAGAAAGCAGGTGTTAATTTTAAATTTCCCCAACTGGCATCCAAATGAGAGTTTAAACAGGCTCAGACGTCAGCTATTATTTTTCTGTTTCAACTATATCAATCATTTCTAAACTTATATTTCTCCTTATAAATTAGTAATTGCAAAATTCTCTATTTTTTCATATATTTTTGGCCACATAAGAATCTCATTATATACTCAGGATTTTGCTGACAGATCCAGGAACATATTCAGCTGTCTATTTTTCTAGAAATCTTGCAACTAATTCTGACTAAATGGTTTGATTTTGCCTATGTGACTCTAGTGGGGTAAGGGGCAGGGGGGGGGGAAGAGGGAGGGATGGAGAGAAAACACTTTACAGGCAATTCAGAATAGAATAGAATTCTTTATTGGCCAAGTGTGATTGGACACACAAGGAATTTGTCTTTGGTGCATATGCTCTCAGTGTACATAAAAAGACAAGATACATTCATCAAAAATCATAAGGTACAACACCTAATGATGGTCATAGGGTACAAATAAGCAATCAGGAAACAATCAGTATCAATATAAATCATAAGGATACAAGCAACAAGTTACAGTCCTGCAGTCTTAAGTGGGAGGAAATGGGTGATAGGAACAATGAGAAGACTGCTAGTAATAGTAATGCAGCCTTAGTGAATAGTTTGACAGTGGTGAGGGGATTATTGGTTTAGCAGAGTGATGGTGTTGGGGAACCTAGAAATTTGCAGGTCTCTCCTGTTGATACTGTGTTGTCTAGTATTGTAAGAGGTGGTAGTATGGGCGGGTTTCTCCTAAAGTCTACCACCATTTCTACGGTTTTGAGTATGTTCAGTTTCAGATTGTTCCAGTCGCACCACAAGGCTAAATAATGAGGCTAGAACTCTTTATCTTCTCTCTCCTGCCTATGTCCTGCATGATTTTCACTAACACATAAGAGAAAGAAATTCTCTTATAACATATTATTGAGAAGAAAAGTGAAAGAAGAAATCTTGGATTGATTTCTATTGAACAAAGAAAAGCAAGGTTTGTCTATAATAATTCGGTGAATTTCTGATCATATTTATAACTTTTCAGTTGAAAACATATTCTTATAATTAAAAAAATGTTGGGAACCACTGAAGTAGCCAGTAGCTTAGTTGTTTTTATTCTCTCTCTATTTTTAGGAGCCCTCATTTTCCAAATTATATTGGTTAAGCACAAAAGAAACAGCCTTCTGTGTTGTTCCCATTCCTGTGCTTTGGAACCCTTGAAAGCTGCATTTAGTTATTGTTCTATCTGTATCTTTTGACTGCCAACTATTTTTTTGGGGGGGTGGTGTCTAATTTGGGGGCGTGTCTAATCCTAATCTTTACCTTACTTGATAGTACCAATATATTTTTCTTTGGTGAATTTAACCCCTTTCCACCTCTTAAGTGTTTTTTATTTGCTTGGGTTTTGTTTTGTTTTTTTGTTTACAAGTCATCAGTGAGCTTTTTGTGGAACTTCTTCATCTTTCTTTTTTATATATCTACAGGCATGCATACACACATATTGGAATTCTTTGTAGTTGTATCTTTAAAAACTCTTTTTTAGAAATTTCCAACTGCCATGAAATTCCTTTCCCATTATCTTTTCTCACAATAAAATTATTTATCATTGCTCTAAGCTTATTAAAATTTATTTGAATTTTGTTGAACTATGATTAATGATCAATTTTTGATTGTAACAATGCATTCTTCTTTGGCAACTGATTACTGAAAAATGAGTTACTACTTTCATATGCTTTCATATGCTTATTATTGGAGATATAGTTTTTCATACATTTAAACAAATAATAGTAATAAAACAATAATGATGATGATAATCACTGCCAGATAAAGGTTTTAAAAATATTTAAGTGATATACTAAATTTTCATTGCACAGGAATGGAATATGGAATATGCACAGAATATTTTTTTTCTTGGGTGAAGAAAATTGAATAAATAGCTATAGTATTTTCAATATTTCTCTTTATCTCTTCTCTGTAACATCCAGTTTATTACCATAACTAGGGAAAGAGAATGGAAGAGGCCTAATGGTTGTACCGTTTGCTGAAAATAATCCTTATCTTTCTTCATAACATTTATGTTATGTAGGTATGTTGTAAAAAATCTGAGATGGTCTTTCTCTCTTCCAACCTACAGTCATTGTTTAGGCTGTGAATGTTTAATATTTTACATGCTGCTTTTTGTAAGTATTTCTTGCTATGTGTAGCAAAATGAACAATAAACATTTGCTATAAAATAACACTTCTGTTAGAATGCCAAAGCCATCTATTTACTCACAGCTGAAATGAGTTGCAACTTTACCTCCAAGGCACTAGGCCAACAGTATGATAAGGAGATTTGAAATAGTTTTGGTATATTATACAATTTGCCAAACATACCATTTCATTAACAAAAATTGTCAGGTTCCAAAACATAAATGATCACGTCATGGATGAAATGACCTGAAAAAGAAAAAAAAATTTTCATCTGAAATCAATTTCATTTTCAGTTTGCCTTCTGCTTAGTTTCCTACTAAAAGTTGAAATAATAGTCTGTTCAAATATATAATTTCTTTCATTTTGAAAGTTGATATACAGTATATTTGTTCACTATTGTACAAACATTTTGAAATCTTACCCAGATTGCCTTCCCAGATATCCCATTTAGGAGATAAGTGGGGCTGTGTGTCTTCTATACAAATATGGCCAATTAACAGTGACAAATAGGAAGACATTTTAGAACTTGGGTACATGTTGGTAGAAATAGCCTCAACTGAAGCCCCTGGCCCAATTCAAGGTGCTCATGGTTAACTATAAAACCAGATATGGATTAAGACCCTTGTTTGTCTTTATGTAGACATAAATTGGATTATAACACTTCAGACTGTTATGGGAGGTCTTCTTCCATAGATTATATAGGTGGAACTTAGGACTGTGAAATATCATTCTGAAGGATGGATTGTAATGAGCAGGCTTGCAATGAACAGTATGATGCCAGTTGTGCTGTAGAAATATGGCATCCTAAATGAATTATATATGGAGACTATGTTTCTCTGTGTTCCTGGAGGGATTCTAGAAGTCTTCTGTGCAAAAAGGTGTGCCCATAACATTAGCAGAGAAAATGAATATAGGATTAAGCAATCCTTAGAAGACTTTAAAGGAGATCTGGGATGTTATTAAAAGTAAACATAGCCTCCAATAAGGGACATATATGGCACATGTTCTGACTTTGTGCAGAGAAAAATGATAACATTTTGCTTTGACTGTATTTAACAAACTCAATAATAAAGTATTGTCTTGCATGGGTCAAAGAATACTCCATGTCAGATTAAAATAAAGAATAAAACATGAATAAGATGACAAATTACCACATATAGATTTGGAACCAGGCAACTGACATGAAGAAGACTATATAACATGAACACAAACACTTAAAAAGCAGCTCACTCCATGAAGCATAAATCTATGCCAATACACAATCCTCAATGAATTAGGTTTCTGGGGCAATTATAACCTGCATAAAAAAGTAGAGAGATGAAACAGATTTGGAGAAAAGGTAATTTTAAAAAGCAGTTTGTTGGATTATAAGTAATAACACTTCAATGACTGGGATAATTTATGTATGCTTGGATGTACTTTTGTCATATATATACTATACCTGACTAGGACTAATAAAGACATACGGCACTAGTGGCAATTGACAAATGTTTTTAAGAAATTATTATTATATTATAGGTCATAAAGTAAAATGGTTAGGTATTTGCAAGGTGTAGTTTGCCAAATTTCCCAACTTGTAATTTAAATTTTGCATACGTCACAGCACGCTTAACTGTTAGTTTTCCTAATTAGTCAATTGATGGATTAAGAATCCTTGGATAACAAGACTTTGTCCCTTCTTATTGTGAAATGTGCTGTAAGACATATTATGCAGCAATGCATAAATCCATAGGGGGGGGGAATCATTGCCAAAAATCACTCACTTTGGTATTCTAAAACCGAAACACTTGGCAACTTTTACCCTTTTGTTAAATACAAAAGGAAGGGAGAAACCAAAACAACTGAACTATCAAACTTTACTTCTGCATTGCAATTCTTGACACTACTTTGGTGAATGTTCCACAGCACTCTACATGTTACTTTCATCTTGCAATATTTCATCTTTCAGATTTCTTTGAGTTTTATTCCAGTTATTAGTAATGTAATAAGTATCTGTTCAGCATTCATTATCTTATTTCCCTAAGGTTGAACATTAAGTTTTTTTAAGTAATGACAGCTAGCAATGGAGTTTTCTGCTGAACACTTCGAAACTAACCAGAGCACGTAATATAAATATAAACAGTGATTGTGTAGCTTCTCTTGACTTCTGTGACTGTTTGCCTGCTCTGACAAAATTATACCATTACTACTTATTGGTTATACTGTGTAGTTCTGCATGCAGGATTTCTGAGTCTATCCTAATTGATGTATTCAATCACATGTCTCTTGAATTATACATTATTTTTTCAAAATGTTGGTTTTACATTAGCAATGGCCTGAAAATGCACTTTTTTTTCTGGCAGAATGTCTAAGACATTTCTAGGAATAGAAGACCACTTGGATTCTCTAAATATCTTCCACTGGGTTCACCACTAAGTTTGTCTACTGCACTCCAAGACAATATGAAAGCCAGGCATTTGAACCAGAATGCAAAATGGTTACTTTCTAGTAAGTACAATAATACAAAGATATAAATCTAGATAGAATCAACTGAACTGTGGAATGATTTATTCTCCACCTGAAAAAGTTCAATGAAATGGTCTTCCAAATTTTTCAGATGAAAAATAGTAGTAATTTTGGAAATGACATTTTTGTAGGTTTTGCAGGATTTCATAAAGCCTAAACACATATACAAATGTAGACCAGGGAAGAAATATGAGCTTGATCCTGACAGTGCAGATACCTCACCACACAGCAACTTTCACAAAAAACAACCAAACTCTAGGATTGATTGTAACCTTCAGAGACCACTAAGTACAAGAGATAAGTACAGTTCAGACTACAATAGCTTGGGTCATTTAAAAGCTAAATTTTGTTATATTTACATAGCAGGTCTTAATTTACCAAATGCAACAATTAGGCAAGGAAGCTGAAGTCAATATGAACTAGCCAGCATATTTTACAGAAATTCCCAATGAATACTGAGCTTTTGAAAGATATGCTTGCTGAACATTACCAGCATTTATTTTCCTGATACCTACCTTTGATTGTGAGCAGTCAGAGTTTAGAATTGTTTGTCAATCTTCCAAGATAAACCAAAATTAAAAACAAGGACATGGAAGCTAATATTACTTTCATTATAAGATTATAGTAACATAACCATGCACGTTTGAATGACCATTCCCTCTTTCGCCCCTTATCTTCATGAGAATTAGGGAGGGTCTTGTCTGAGATGCTATCTCAAATTACATTTCTGCCCTAGATTTTTTTGATCAGATTGTCTTGGTTGCAATTCTTCTTCCTGTTCCTCAAAGTTATTTCCTTTCCCTATTGCATTGTTTGATGCTCTGTAATCAAATCCTTTGAGGATTCAGCAAAGTGCCCCACTTTGGTCCATTAGGAAAGTTCGTTGACACCACTCAGAGTCTCTCTGTGAGGGAGATGGCAGTTGCAACATTTTGCAATGAATAAAATAAAAAAAATAAAATATAGCTTAGGAGAATAGGACAAGAGTTATGCCGATTATGTTATCTACTTTGATTATGAAATGTTCAGAAACTAAATTAAAACAAGCTTGGAGAGCAAACCACTGCCAAAATCTAAAACCCAACTATGAGTATTTTCTATTATTTCAATAAAATATAGTAGCAAGCTGGTGTGTTTGGTGGCACCCTTCAACTCATTCTTCTATCTTCATTCCTCTGGAGTGCCAGTAAACTATTAAAAATTAAGCTTCCTTACTATCACTACTCATTTCAACTTCTTCTTATTTTTTGTACCCTAAGAAATTATATATTTTATTTATTTTATTTATTTAGTTAGTTAGTTTGTCAAGCATGTATGAGAAAACAATTATAAGTATGAACGTAACATATAAACATATAAGTATAAACAGGTAAAGTATATGCATAATAAATGAGTATGAATAATGGGAACAGTAGGACGGGGATGGTAGGCAAGCTGGTGCACTTATGCACGTCCCCTTACAGACCTCTTAGGAATGGGGTGAGGTCCACTGTAGACAGATTTAGGTTAATGTTTTGGGGGTTTGAGGATGTAACAACAGAGTCAGGTAGTGTATTCCAGGCATTGACCACTCTGTTGCTGAAGTCGTATTTTCTGCAATCGAGTTTGGAGTGGTTTACTTTGAGTTTGTATCTATTGTTTGCCTGTGTATTATTGACTCCTATTGTAATAAAACAATGTTCAGTTAAGGAGTCAAAGGGAAGATCCTAATTTAAATTAATGTATCACTAATTTAGCTTTTATTGGACAGTGAAAATGTTCCTTTAATTTTGATAGCAGGAAGCAAAGATGGAAGCATTATAAATGTTGGATATATATGGTAGACCAGGGGTGTCAAACTCGCATCGTCATGGCGGCATCACGTGATGTATCAGGACTTTTTCCCCCTTCGCTAAACCCGGTGTGGGCGTGGCCAGTACGTGATGAATCTGCCCCACGGGCCGCAAGTTTGACAGCCCTGTGGTAGACCAATATGTTTTTGGGGGTAATTCTTATGCAGATATTGGAGACATGGTTGCCAGTTATTTAGAGAACTTCCTCATACTCTGATATAAGTCATTTTACCTGTTTTGTATGCCACAGAATACAGTTTGTACTAAGAACTAATAGATACCATATTTCAAACATTTTCCCAAAACTCTGGAAGATTAAAAGCAAAGTGAAAAATGTAAAAATTATTTTGTCTCCTGTGCATTGATCATAATCAATGATCAATGAAATGATCATAATTATATATACTTTATTAAAGATAATTAGAATAGAATAGAATAGAATAGAATAGAATAGAATAGAATAGAATAGAATAGAATAGAATAGAATAGAATTCTTTATTGGCCAAGTGTCATTGGACACACAAGAAATTTGTCGTTGGTGCATACGCTCTCAGTGTACATAAAGAAAAATAAAATACATTCATCAAGAATCATAAGATACAACACTTAGTGA
>QLTV01001336.1:397313-414508 GCA_003457575.1 Thermophis baileyi | reverse complement strand
GAATAGAATAGAATAGAATAGAATAGAATAGAATAGAATAGAATAGAATTAGAATAGAATTCTTTATTGGCTTTATTGACCAAGTGTGATTGGACACACAAGGAATTTGTCTTCGGTGTCAGTGTACATAAAGAAAAATAAAATACATTCATCAAGAATCATAAGATACATCACTTAGTGATAGTCATAGGATACTAAATAAGCAATCGAATCATACTAGGAAACTAAATAAAACAATATAAATCATAAAGATACAAGCAACAAGGTTATAGTCATAAGTGGGAGGAGATAGGTTATAGGAAGGATGAGAAGAATAATAGTAATACAGTCTTAGTAACAGAGGTGGGTTCCTCCCGGTTCGGACTGGTTCGCCCGAAGCAGTAGCGACCCGCTGGTGATGTCACGATGATGTCATGGAGCCGGTTTGGTCGGTGCCGGACCATGGACGCCACCATCTTTTTTTTTGTTTCTTTTGGATTATTTTTGGGGGGGGTTGTTTTTTTTTAATTTTTTCCCAGGTTTATTTTCTTCTGCGCATGCACAGAAGCTGAATTTCTGGCACTGCGCATGTGTTGCCATCTTGTTTTTGGCATTTTGGGGGGGGGGATTTTTTATTTTTTTGCACTGCGCATGCACGCGCAAATCACGTACGCGTCCACACGGCCCGCCCATGCAGCACGGGAGGAAGCGAACTGGCAGCGAGGTAAGTTAGAACCCACCCCTGCTTAGTAAATAGTTTGACAGTGTTGTGGGAATTAGTTGTTTAGGCATTCGGGAAAAAACTGTCCTTGTGTCTAGTTGTTCTGGTGTGCAGTGCCCTATAGCATCCTTTTTCAGGGTAGAAGTTGAAACAATTTATGTCCAGGATGTGAGGGGTCTGTAGATATTTTCACAGCCCTCTTTTTGACTCGTGCAGTATACAGGTCCTCAATGGAAGGCAGGTTGGTAGCAATTGTTTTTTCTGCAGTTATAATTATCCTCTGAAGTCTGTGTCTGTCTTGTTTGGTTGCAGAGCCAAACCAGACAGTAATAGAGATGCAGATGACAGATTCAATAATTCCTCTGTAGAAGTGAATCAGCAGCTCCTTGGGCAGTTTGAGCTTTTTGAGTTGGCACAGAAAGAACATTCTTTGTTGTGCTTTTTTGATGATGTTTTTGAAGTTAGGTGTCCATTTTAAGTCTTGAAATATGATAGAACCTAGAAACTTGAAGGTCTCTACTGTGGATACTATGTTGTCTAGTATTGTAAGAGGTGATAGTATAGGAGGGTTTCTCTAAAATCTGCCACTATTTCTATGGTTTTGAGTATGTTTAGTTCAAGATTGTTCCAGTCGCACCACAAGGCTAGTTGTTCAACCTCCTGTCTGTACGCAGATTCGTCATTGTCTCGAATGAGACAAATCACTGTTGTATCATCTGCAAACTTCAGTAATTTATCAGAGGGATCTTTTGAGATGCAGTCATTGGTATGAGAGAAGAGAAGTGGAGAGAGCACACAGCCCGGGGGGGAGGGTTAGGGGTTGTGCTAATTGTTCAGGTATCTGGTGTGATTTTGCCTAGCTTCACCTGCTGCTTCCTGTCTGTTAGGAAGCTTATGATCCATTTACAAGTGTGGTCAGGTACAGCTAGCTGATTTAGTTTAGTTAGAAGAATATCTGGAATGATGGTATTGAATGCTGAGCTGAAGTCTACAGAGGACCCTTGCATAGGTCTTTGGAGATTCAAGATGTTATAGGATGTAGTGCAGAGCCATATTAACAGCATCATCTGTTGATCTGTTGCAAGGGGTCTACCAGCGGATCCGTGATGGTTCTCAGGTGGGCCAGCACTAGCCCTTCAAAGGTTTTCATAACTACAGATGTTAGAGCAAGTCATTCAGTTCCTTGATGGAGGGTTTCTTTGGCACTGGGATGATAGTAGAGCGTTTGAAGCAAGAAGGAACATAGCTCATCTCTAGTGATTTATTAAAGATGCAGGTGAAGATGGGGGCCAGTTGTCAGCACAAGCTTTTAAGCAAGAAGGCGTTATCTTGTCTGAGCCTGGTGCTTTTCCTGGCTTTTGTCTGTGAAATAGACCTTGCACCTCATTTTCTGTAATCAGAAAAGAGGTGGTGGGCCCAATGGGATGGGGTCAGTTGTAGGAGGCTTGACTATTGTTGGTATGTCTGAGATGGGGATTGTGGAGATAGGTGGCAGTAGTTTTCTCTCAAACCTACAGTAAAATACATTCAGGTCACCTGCCAGTTGTTGATTTCCTTCAGCATGGGAAGGAGGTTTGCTGTAACCAGTGATATTTTTAAGAGTTTTCTACATGTTTGCTGGTTCATTTGTTTAAAACTGATTCTTTAGCTTTTTGCTGCTCTGAGTAGCTTCTTTTTGCTGCTCTGATCTCCCTTGTTAATACGTTTCTGGCCTGATTGTACAGCATTCTATCGCCTTTTCTGTAGGCTTCCTCTTTGGTACAACGTAGCTGCTTAAGTTTAGCTGTGAACCAAGATTTGTTGTTATTGTATATTTGCAGGTTTCTGGTCAGCACACATAAGTCTTCACAAAAACTGACATATGATGTTAGAGTATCTGTCAGTTCATCCAAGTCTGCAGAGGTATCTTCAAAAACATTCCAATCAGTGCAATCAAGGCAAGCTTGTAGCTTTAGCTTTGCCTCCTCAGTCCAAGTCCTCACTGATTTAATTGTTGGTTTCATGGTTTTAAGTCTTTGTCTATAAGCAGGTACAAGGTGAATCATGCAATGATCAGAGTGTCCCACAGCTGCTCATGGTACAGACCGATAGCGTATTTTAATGTTGTATAGCAATGGTCTAAAGTATTCTTGCCTCTAGTGAGACAATTGACAGGCTGAAAATATTTTGGTAGCTCTTTCCTTAAGTTAACATTGTTAAAATCTCCTAACACAATGAGGAGAAAATATGGGTATTTAACTTCAGCCCACATAATCTGGTCAGCTAGAGTTCGTAATGCATTGTTTACACAAGCTTGTGGGGAAACATACACAGCAATTAGAGAAATGAGGAGAACTCTCGTGGAGAATAAAATGGTTTGCAATTGATAATTAATGTCTCTAAATCCACATCACAGAATTTCTTTAGTATAGTTATATTTTGGCACCAGCGGCTGTTAATATATAAACATAGGCCTCCTCCCTTCTTTTTACCTGATGTTTCTGCAATTCTGTCTGCTCTTTGTATCTGAAACCCTGGGATATGCAAGCTGCTATCATCAATTGACTCATTTAGCCAAGTTTCAGTGAAGCAGAGAGCTGCTGAATTGTAAAAATCAGAGTTGCATCTATTTAAAAGAAGTATTTCATCCATCTTATTAGTGAGTTAACATAAATTAGTCAGAAAGAGTGAAGGGAGACAGATTTTTATCCCACTTTTCCTTAGTCTATTCAAAATTCCCGCTCGCTTACCCCTTCTTCACCTCCAGCATCTCCTCCATTTGTTTTTGTTTATCCATTGTTCAGAGGAAGTTGCTTCTTCCTATATTAGAATCTCTTCTGCATTTGTAAAGAAAGGGGGGTGTAATCACAGAAAGCTGCCCATTAAAGAAACATTGCTTGATACTTAGCAATTGGTCTCTTGAGTATGAAATCTGTAGTGAATCACAGAGAATGATAAAAAAAACAGCAAAACTATCAGAGAGCATTTCACCAAGGCTGCCATTGGCGACGTCATCTTGTGATGTATATTGATGTCTATTATGTCTATTATTTTATATTTTATATTATGTATATTATGTATATTATGAATATATTATGTATATTGACTCAAAGAAAATTCAGTTTTTCTAATATGCCTTGGTTTAAAAGCAAAGTAATTGTTCTTTTAATTAAATGGAGAATAAAATAGGATAAATAGAACAATAAATATAACCTAAGGTTAGGAAAATAATAAAAGTTTGGAAAGTAGGATTTCAGAAAATTCTGAAAATGCAGGATTGAACTACTATAACATTTATGAAATGCTGAAAGAAATACTATTTGCTGATCAAAACGTTATAACCAAAGTCTAACAGTTTAGATAATTGGACTCAGACCCTGTAATAAAATTCCTAAAAAAAGAATTGAACATTCTTACAAATAGGCAAATTCCACTTCATCTAGTATTGCTAAGTTCCATGTAGCCATGTTGTCATCTATCTGTTACACATGCATAGAAAACACAATCTCCTATTTTGGGTCTTGGATTTGTAGGGGAGTTGTGTACACTAAGATTGCTCTAAAGCAGGGGTGTCAAACTCGCGGCCCATGGGACGGATGCGTCACATGCTGGCCCCATCCCTGCCCAGGTTAGCAAAGGGGGAAAAAGTCCCGGTACGTCACGTGACCCCCACCCTGACGACATGAGTTAGACACCCCTGCTCTAAAGGGATGGCAAAAAGTTTAGAAATTCCTGCTTCAGTCATTTCTCTGGTATCTGCATTTAATGGATGTTTTTTAATATTTAATATCTACCCAAATTTCTCTTTGAGAACTAAGCAACAATATGAGAATAAGGAAGGGAGAGAGAAAGATCAGTGTTTATGCAGAACAGAAAGTACAAAAATATTTCTGAAGTAGAAATATTATCAAGTCTCTATGTATCTTGGCTGTCTCTAGCTTTATTTTGTTCCCTCTTTTTAAGTGTCAAAAACAAGGGGGAAAAAATACCTGTGAGTTTTAATGAGGAATTTTGGATTATTATTAGAGTCTTGTTTCATCGCTCAGGTGAATTTAGATAACTTTCTTTTTACAAGACAAAAATCCAGGCTGAATTTATAGTTCAATAGTTCTCCCATTAAGGGTTTATGTGCCATCTGGTGGGGAAGTCTAGAACTTTCCGTATGTGTACATGCATGCAACTGTAAATAATTTATATGCATGTTACATTTCTATTAAAATATATCCAAAATATTTTTTCCTCAATTTGGCATAGTATGGATTTGAGATTGTTACAAACTAATTAGGGAAAAGGACTACAAGAGACCAGCACAATAAACAACATTTTGATAAATAACTTCAAGATGTTAGCTTATCAGTTCTGATGCATTGGAAATAGATAAACATAAGTCCAATGCCTGTTGTGGCACACTTATAAAAAGTCTATAGTAAGTATTTTAACAGAGCACTGGGTCTATTATTTGGGAATCAACAATTCGTTAGTCATGTGTGTCACAGTAAATGGATTAGATATACCAATGATTTTGGGTGTTCCAATTCCCACAGTAGTTTCCTGTTCACATTTAAAGTATTAGTCTTCCCATCGTTCCTATCACCCATCTCCTCCCACTTATGACTGCATGTCTGTAACTTGGTTGCTTGTATCCTTACGAGTTATATTGATACTGATTGTTTCCTGATTGCTTATTTGTACCCTATGACTATCATTATGTGTTGTACCTTATGATTCTTGACGAATGTATCTTGTCTTTTTATGTACACTGAGAGCATATGCAGCAAAGACAAATTCCTTGTGTGTCCAATCACACTTGGCCAATAAAGAATTCTATTCTATTCTATTCTATTCTATTCTATTCTATTCTATTCTATTCTATTCTATTCTATTCTATTCTATTCTATTCTATTCTATTCTATTCTATTCTATTCTATTCTATTCTATTCTATTCTAGTAATTGTCATTCAAAACATTCTTATTCTTATTACTATACTATGTGATGGGAAGAGAGGCAGTATTGGTGATAGCCTTATTAGTAGGTCAATATCAAAACCCAAGGTTGAACAGGCAGTTATTTTTGCTTAAAGGTAAAGGTAATCCCCCCCCCGGTCCAGTGGTTTCTGACTCCAGAGGGCGGTACTCATCTCAGCCGAGGGAACGAGTGTTGTCAAAACACATTTCCATGCTCATGTGGGCAGCATGACTATATGCCAAGGCATACAGAACACTGTTACCTTCCCACCGAAGGTACCTATTTATTTACTTACATTTGCTTGCTTTTTAACTGTTTGGTTAGCTGGGGCAAATAACAGGAGCTCACCCCATCATGTAGCACTCTAGTCATGAACCTGAGCTGACAACTTTCCAGCTGACAAGCTCAGAGACTTTAACTGCTGAGCCATCCCGCCCTCTGCATTTTTTTTCTTTAATACTAATATTATTAAATATTAATTTTTGGTTATTATTACTTAATTAAAAGAAAATGATTCTCAAGTGGAGCTTCTGGGCAAAGACAGCATTCTCCATACTGTATATATATTTACATTTTCCACCCATGGGAAAGAAAGAATATTAGAGTCTACATGAAACACAATTTTTGGATTAAAAATATGCTATACATTTAATACTCTGGTTACCATGATTGGACAGATTTTTTTGGCCTGTCTTTTTTCCCCTAAACATTTCTTTTATTCTATAGAAACATGTCAAGACTGGGCAGCATTAGGGATTGTATCTAACTTTTAAACACATACATGGGTCAGAGAAACTTTTCCACCTTTAGAAAAATATGCTCAGTCCAAGGAACATTGGACGAGAGAAAATTCTTTCTGCAAAGAATTGGATGTTGCTGTAAATGCGCTGGGCCTTTCTAAAGCTTAAGCAAGCTCGAAGAATCCCTCTTTTACACTTTTTAAAAACTGAATAAAAATCATTCAGCTCCTCTGTGGATTTTATTTCATTTTTAAGGGAAAGACAAATGATATGTAGACTTGGTTTATGGCTAGTATTCAACTTCCTATGGCTTTCTCTAAGGATGAAGCACCAAATCCTCTTTCTTTAGGATTTCCACACAGAATACTTTTATACTCCTATCTAAAATAACTATTCTTGTTAACAATAAACTGGGTAAAAGACATAGAAAAGCAGGTTTGTTTAGGAACTTTCAAATAAATGCTTGCTTTTCCTACAAAGTGTAATTTAATTTTCTTCCTTCTGCTTGGCATTGGGTCGACTTTTTTCTAAGATGAACAATTCCCCTAATGTACTTATTAACACCTCAGATGCCCAAGGAGGTAGCATTCTAATCTTGTCAAACTCTTTTATTCTTAATTATATATAAGCAGAATTAATTTTTCCAGCAAAATTAATTCCATCTAATTTTTTTGTATTTTCTAATTCAGTTTGCCCCAATACACTCCTAGTCAACCACTGGAACCAATTAATAGCCAATGCAAATACCACACAGTTGAGCCAGCATCAACAAAGATTGCAATAGTTGACTGGGATGAAAAGTGAACAAGGAGAAATGTGAACAGGAAGGTGAAATGTGAGCAACAAGCAATAATTTACAATGCATCTCTGTACCTTGCTATCAAAACTTTCCAAAGTCACTGAAAACCACCTTGTGGGTACTTTGCAAAGACATGCCTAAAAAGGGTGGCCTTTGGCTAATCATTGATGTACATAGGAACAGCAGAGTAGAAATGGAAATATAAGATAATAGGCAGGGGTGGGTTCTACTTACCTTCCCTACCGGTTCTGATCGCTTCGCTCACGCGTGCGCCCCCATCGCATTGCGCAAAACACCCGGAAATGACTCTTTGCGCATGTTATTTTTCAAGCCGCGGTGACCGGAGGACTGGTTCAGGAGCGTGGACCGCCAGTCTTTGCTGCTGGTTTGGCGAGCGGTGGTAAATTTCCGCTACTGGTTCTAATGAACCGGTCCAAACTGGCAGCAACCAACCTCTGATAATAGGTAACCCTCTGTAGTCTAGACCAGCGGTTCTCAACCTGTGGGTCGCGACCCCTTTGGGGTCAGACGACCCTTTCACAGGGGCCGCCTAAGCATGCGCTAGCCCGCCATCTTGGTGCCACACTCCCTTTGTCACCTCATCACGCGTGGGGAGGGGGCGGGGGTCGCGGCAGCGGGGCGGGGGTCATGGCATTAGGAAGGTTGAGAACCACTGGTCTAGACCATAGAAGTATTTGATCAATAGAGATGAGTAGTCTTCTCCTCAGCTCCATTCACTGAACTGTGCACCATACTGGGTTGTACCATTGTGTGTCATTTCATCCTCTGAGTGCCAATGTTTTTTTCAACCTGAGGAAGCAGTGATTGATAAGTGCATCTACCACTATCACATCAATTGGCAGGAAATGAGTGAGGGGAGGAGGGGAAGTTAGATTGTTAATTGAAAGCCACCAAGTTGTTGATTTATAGCAAATTGGTTTTTCCTGTCACTATTGCATGTATTTTGGTTTTATATTATTTTTGAATTTTAAAATTTTCAATTTTAAATGCTGTTAAAATCCAGAGTTGTTACAGTGAATGGACAGTCATAGAAATATAATGGATAGAAAATAAATAAATTAATCCAACTTCTATAGCTATATTTGGCTCCTTTGCCTCACTGAAACTTAAAAACCTTATTAGGTCTTTTAAATTTCATTTTTGACTCAGCAAGTAGTTTCCACTTTGTCTCTTTTTTATTTCAGTTCCTACATGATGATTTATATCATTAAGACATTATATCATTAAGATGATTTACATCATTAAGATGTTCAACTTCTTTACTTAAATCATTTGCCTTTTTAAATTACCTATTGTTCTTTGCATAAGTAATTAAATAATCAACATAGTAGAAAATGCACATGCATTTTCCATTTTTAATTCTTGTATATAATCATGGATTAGCATTTCCCTATTTAAAGCATCCGCTCAGTCCGCCGGAATCTGTCTTCACATGCTCTGGATAGAAAAGTCCCTATCTCACCGAAGGTCAATGACCCAATGGCTACTCTCAACCTGGTTTGGCCAGCCTGTCCAAGCTGTTGCCCGGGGTGTGGCCGCTGCGCATGCTACAGCTACTAGGAGTCACAGGTGAGAGCTGAGTGACAGGTGGAGAGCAGTCCTAAAACGAGCTGCCCTAAAAGGACACGACATGCCCCTACACCAGAGGTGCTACCCCTCCCTGAAAACCCCATACACAAGGACAATGGTCATGAAGGCGGTCTCTGCAAGCGATGTGGTACGCTAAAAGCACGGCAAGACACGAAAGACTCCCTTGTCAACCACTGCGCCCAGCCCATCTCCAACTGTCTCGACTCTTGTCCTGCTATTGGAGCAAGATGGAATTTGGGAAGAGAAAGTGAGGCTGACTATGCGCATCTCTCCCTCACTTTAACCCAATTCACATGCAAGTCTTGACATCCCCCCCCAATTCCTGTGAACCTTCAAAGTCCTGTGACGGTGGATGAGTGACGAAGCAGCAGGTGTGGATACACTGGGAGCTGTAGCCGCAGACCTGCACACAGGTGACTCAGGTCTAATGGTCATCTTCTTGCTGACCAAAGCAACAGCTGAATTCAGCGTCTACCTTAGTGACTGAGCAGCCCTCTTTAGGACCACACTGCTCACCTCCGTAGTAAGAGGAAGGGGCTAGAAAAGGTGCCCTAAACATTGTTGCTTCATAGAACCCTGTCTAGCTTACCGCAGCTGGAGGGGATCCCATTTCATGTGGTTGAAGAACAAAACTTCAAAGAAAACATAAGGTGACACCACTCACCATTGGCACATGGAACGTACATATGCTTCAAAACAACTCCTTAGCAAATTGACCAGAAAGAAGAACAGCCCTTGTCTCCAGAGAGCTCGCAAGATTTAACATCGATATTGCGGCCCTGTGTGAAACTCGTCTAGCCAACGAAGGTCAGCTCAGAGAAACAGGAGGAGGTGGTTATACATTCTTCTGGTGTGGATGCAGCAATAACGAATGCCTTGAATCTGGAGTTGGCTTTGCGTTTAAAAATCATCTTCTCCGCAAACTTGCCAGTCTTCCCAAGGGCATGACTGACTGACTCATGACACTGCATCTCCCACTACCGAGAGGAAAGCAAGCCACACTGATCAGTGCCTACGCACCCACAATGACGAACCTGGATGAAGTAAAGGACAAGTTTTATGAAGATATCAATGCCCTACTTTCATCTGTGAAGTGCACCAACAGGCTGATTCTACTTGGCAATTTCAATGCGAGAGTAGGATCCGATCACTCTGTTTGGGGTGGCGTCATTGGAAAAAATGGAATTGGCAAATGTAATAGCAATGGCCTATTACTACTGAAGACATGTGCGGCTCACGATCTGATCATCATCTTATACCATCTTTCTCCTGCCCACTCGCAAAAAGACGTCCTGGATGCACCCACGCTCCAAGCACTGGCATCTTATTGATTATGTCATCGTGCGGAGGAAAGACTGACAAGATGTAAGGGTGACCAAGGCCATGCCGAGTGCTGACTGTTGGACTGACCATAGACTCATCATCTCCAAATTAAGCTTTCACATCAAGCCAAAGAGATGTCCACAGGGAAACAAAGCTGTGATGAAACTGATCAATGTCAGTAAACTGAGGAACCTCAACACAGCAGCTTCACTAGCAGAAGATCTTGACAACCAACTCTCAGAGCTGCAATTAGAGGGAAATGCTGAGAAGGACTGGGAACCCTTTCGGGACATTGTGCACTCTTCTGCACTAAAGGTTCTTGGACCCTCACACAGGAAACAGAAGGACTGGTTTGACAAAAATGATGAAGAGATCAAGGCACTACTTGCTGAAAAACACTGCCTTCACTGTGCTTATCAGAACGACCCATCATCAACAGCTAAGAAAAATGACTTCAGCAACACTCGCAGGACCGTACAGAGCAAGCTTCGCAAGATGCAGGACTCCTGGTTGAGTACCAAAGCAGATGAAATTCAGAAGTTTGCTGATAGAAATGATGTTAAATGATTCTATGAAGCCCTCAGATCCTTGTATGGACCTCAGCCCTCAGGGAGCTCCCCTCTACTGGACTCAGATGGTGCAACTCTCATCACTGAGAAGACTCTGATTCTACAGCGATGGGCTGAGTACTTCCAATCCGTATTGAACTGCCCATCTTCCATCAACAACGAGGTGATCGATAGAATGCCCCAGGTGGATATCAACCACAGCCTGGACTCCCCACCATCAAAGACTGAAACCCTACAGGCCATCAGCCAGCTGTCCAGTGGCAAGGCCCCAGGATCTGATGCGATCCCAGCGGAGGTATATAAGGATGGCGGTGCAGTGCTTGTCAAAAAACTCACTCAGTTGTTCCAGTCTTTCTGGAATCAAGGATCCATTCCTTAGGAACTGAAGATGCGTCCATCGTACACCTCTACAAGAGGAAAGGGAATCGACAAGTCTGTGACAATCATAGAGGAATATCATTGCTTTCCATCGCAGGCAAGATCCTTGCACGAGTGTTAGAGCCGAGGTGGCGCAGTGGTTAGAGTGCAGTACTGCAGGCTACTTCAGCTGACTGCTAGCTGCAGTTCGGCAGTTCAAATCTCACCAGCTCAAGGTTGACTCAGCCTTCCATCCTTCCGAGGTGGGTAAAATGAGGACCCATATTGTTGGGGGCAATATGCTGACTCTGTGAACCGCTTAGAGCGGGCTGTAAAGCACTGTAAAGTGGTATATAAGTCTAAGTGTTTCTTTTTTTTACTGAACTGCCTGACTGACCACCTGGAACAGGATTTATTACCCGAGGCACAGTGCAGTTTCCGCAAAGAGCGTGGCACTGTGGACATGATCTTCGCAGCCCTACAGCTCCAAGAGAAGTGTCACAAACATTCTATCACTATCCACTCCTTGCACGAGTGTTGCTGAACCGCCTGACTGACCACCAGGAACAGGGTTTATTACCAGAGACACAGTGCGGTTTCCGCAAAGAGCGTGGCACTGTGGACATGATCTTCGCAGCCCTACAGCTCCAAGAGAAGTGTACACCACCTTCGTGCATCTCACTAAGACTTTTGACACTGTCAGTCATGAAGGTCTGTGGTGCATCATGTCAAAATTTGGGTGCCCTGATAGATTCATCCTGATGGTATGTCAGTTCCACAACGGTATGACGGCTCGTGTTCTGGATGATGGAGAAGCTTCAGAGGCCTTTCCTGTTACAAACGGTGTCAAGCAAGGGTGCGTGTTGGCACCGACCTTGTTCAGCATAATGTTTTCAGCCATGCTGTCAGATGCTTCCAGAACAGTTCCTTGGGAGTTAGCCTGAGATACAGGACTGATGGGAAACCTGCGAAGACTCCAGGCTGTCACCAAGATAAAGGAGACTGTGCTCCTCTTTGCTGACGACTGTGCCCTGAATGCTGGATCAAAGCAGGAAATGCAAGCCAGTGTGGACAAAATTGCAGCAGCATGCGACAACTTTGGCATCCTTATTAACATAAAGAAGACCGAAGTGATGCATCAGCCAGCTTCGAAACACCAAGAGCCCACCATCACAGTGAAGGGACAAAAACTGCAAGCAGTGGACCAATTTACATACCTTTGCAACACCCTCTCCTGTGCAGTGACAATTGACATTGAGGTCAACTGCAGATTCGCCAAGGCAAGCTCTGGATTTGGCAGACTACTGACCAACGTGTGGGACTGCCGTGGAATAAGCCTTGCTACAAAGCTCAAAGTCTACCAAGCAGTAGTGCTAACTAGCCTGATGTATGCCAGTGAGACCTGGACTGTATACAGGAGGCACGCTAGGCAATTGAACCACTTCCACATGACCTGCCTCCATAGAATTCTGAGGATCCAGTGGCAGGACAAGGTGCCAGACATAGAAGTCCACTCCAGAAGGCCTGCCATCAGTTCACACCCTGCTGATGAAAGCCCAGGCACGCTGGGCAGGCCATGTTGCAAAGATGCCAGCCCATTGCATCCCCAAACAGCTCCTCTATGGTGAGCTGTGTCAAGGAAAGCAATCGCACAGGGACAAAGGAAGCAATACAAAGACATGTTGAAAACCTCCTTCAAGTCCCTGGATAACGACACCACCTCCTGGGAAACCCTGGCACAAGATCGATCAACATGGCACACACTGTTCCACCAAGGCTGCTAGACATCTGAGGACAGAAGAACAACCATAGCACAAGAGAAGCGAGCACTCCGCAAAGCCAGAGCTGCAAATGCTGCAACAATGTTGCCCACACATGTCTGCCCAACATGTGGCAGAACATTTCATGCCCGTATAGGCCAGAGGTGGGTTCCTGCCAGTTCGGACCGGCTCTATAGAACAGGTAGCAGTAATTTCCCCCCGCTCGCCGAACCGGCAGCGATGGCCGGCTGGACACGCCCCCGAACTGGCTCTCTTGTTTTTTGCTTCTGTGCATGCGCAGAAGCTGGGTTTTTAGCACTATGCATGTGCGTGCATGCCCGTGTGCCCGCGCGCACACGCAGCACGTGAGGAAGCAAACCGGCAGCAAGGTAAGCCAGAACCCACCCTGATATAGGCCTTACCAGCCTGCGGACACATCGTGGACAGCCCACAACCTGTTAGATGTCAAGGTCCTCTTCGAACATGATGGACCAACATCATTATTGAAAGCAGCATGTTTTCCAAAATTTGATAAATCAGACTGCTCCGGAAAGGGACTATTTTAATATCCACATGCTGCCACATTTAGTATTTTGATGTTTGTATGCTTAATTAGAAGTGCAAACATTTCATAATAGTCTTTATCATATTTTGTGGGTAGACTTTTGCTACTAACTTAGCTCTGTGGAACTATATATTTCCATTTGCTTTTTTTGTTGTTGTTGTTCATTGTGTTCATATTGTAAACCACCCAATTTGGGAGTTAGATATTCTCCAAATTTGTTAGTGCTCTTAGAATTTATATGTTGTTTTTGGATTCAATGTCTTCCCATGCAGTTTCCCTCTGTTTGAGTTGCAGCTGCTGGCAGTCTCCGTACTTTTTTCATCAATAGGGAACAGGCACATCTCTTACACTAGCAGTGCAGCATATTCTCCCAGATAGGATAGGATTCATGTGTTAGAACTTTGAGATCTCCTTAATTCTATTTCTGGGTCTGACTGTGTGACTGCAGCCACTTCTGAATGGGATGCTATTTCAGATTCCTCATATACATTTTTGGTA
Organism: Thermophis baileyi; assembly: GCA_003457575.1. NCBI lineage: Eukaryota > Metazoa > Chordata > Lepidosauria > Squamata > Dipsadidae > Thermophis > Thermophis baileyi. The sequence goes on along the minus strand of QLTV01001336.1, from coordinate 400,641 downwards.
ACTCCTTCTAACTGTGCAAGGTCATTTCATTATTATTATTGTTACTCACTACCTCCCTTTGTATGGGAACATAAATCTAGGTACTACTGGTAAAATTAGGCTTCAGCTCATCTGGGAATGTCTTGTTCTTAATTATATTGAACAGCTCTGCATGTGTTTATTTTAAGTCCTAACTTCATAGCCTTTTGTTGCTACATGATAGTCTACCATTATTCCTAGCTATAATTAAATTTAATCTGCAATTTAATTTATTCATTTTTAGGGATATATGTATATATTTTGCATCTGAATAATTTTAGGTGTAACAAATTGGATTTGCTGTCATATGGGGTTTTATTTTCACATTTTGTTGGTAAAATGTTTTGCAGAAAAAGTTCCACTACCGGTTCGCGTGAACCAGTCCGAACCGGCTAAATACCACCTCTGATACATACATACATACATACATACATACATACTACACACACATACAACCATCCAATATGAAGCATTCTTACAAGCAACAAGATAGAACAATAACGCTACTATGTGTATCAAATAGTCCAGTAATCTTGTATCAAGCAAGATCACATTTATCAGGTTCCAATTCTTTGTGCAATCCCACTTTCTCAGATACTGAGTGATATTGTCCATACATACATACATACATACATTCCAGTGGTGGGATTCATATTTTTCTACTACCGGTTCTGTGGGCATGGCTTGGTGGGTGTGGCTTGGTGAAGCGGCACCTTGATGTGAGTGACATCGATTTGCCATGGCCACTCAGTCACATGACCCCCACCAAGCCATGCCCACCAAGCCACACCCACAGAATCAGCAGAAAAGGCAGCTCCTGCGGCCTGTCCCTTTATGGTCCCCCTCCCCCCCGTGTTGAAGTACCTTAAAGGGACGCCGCAGTCCGGCTGCCTTCTGAGCAGCTCCACTGCGATGCCATCTCTCCAGTGCAGCAGGCCGTTCTCCTGGCTGAGTCTGGCAATGGGGTGCAGCCATGCATGCGCACCGGCAGGCAATGGGGTGTGCGTGCGCAGCCGGCAAGAAGAACAGGGCGGCGATGGTGGTGATGGAACTTCAGGCCTCTTTTTTGGCCTGTAGTTTTTGGTAGTTTTCGGCGAAATAAGCCTGCAGCCGCCGCCTCTTTTTTGGCACGAGAAGCTTCTTTGCCAGCCGGAACCGAGCCAGCAGCGGTGGCTGGAGGCTTCTCGCACTGAAAACTACTGAAAACTACTGAAAGAGGCCTGAAGAATTCCTGTCACAGCCATTGCCGCCCTGTTCTTTGCGCCGGCCGCACACGCACACCCCATTACCTGCCAGTGCAGTTTGCAGCCAGACCCTGCCAGGAGAACAGCCTATTGCGCCGGAGGGACGGCATCGCAGTGCAGCTGCTCGGAAGGCAGCCGAAAACTACCAGCGGCTGGAGGCTCACTAGCCAAGCCTCGCCGGGAACCCGCACCATGGTGTGGATAAAGCAATAGCAATAGCACTTTAGACTTATATACTGTTTTACAGTGCTTTACAGCCCTCTCTAAGCGGTTCACAGAGTCAGCATATTGCCCCCAACAATCTGGGTCCTCATTTTACCCATCTCGGAAGGATGGAAGGCTGAGTCAACCTTGAGATTTGAACTGCCGAACTGCAGCTAGCAGTCAGCTGAAGTAGCCTGCAGTACTGCACTCTAACCACTGCACCACCTTGGCTCTTCCAAAGGTGAGCGAAGCGGAGGGCGAGTGGGTGGCATGCAGGCGGTGGTGGCTCTGGGGCAAGGCCAGAGCCAGGGAATGGTGCATTCCCCAACCCAGCCAAGGCGAACGGTGAGCAGGCAGAGGCTCTGGGGCAAGGCCAGAGCCGGAGAATGGCACGTTCCCCGACCTGGCCAAGGCAAATGGCGAGCAGGCAGAGGCTCCAGGGCAAGACCGGAGCCGGGGAATGGCGCATTCCCCGACCCGGCCAAGGTGAGCGGGCAGCAGCTCCAGGGCCTCGGGGAATGGCACATCCTTGGGCCCTGACCTGAGGTGAAGGGCAAGCAGGCAGCATGCTTACCTTTGGTGAGCAGAACGGGTGAGGTGCAGAGGCAAGGCGAGGCAATTAGCTGGGCCGTGTGGCGAAGGCAACATATATAGGACAGGGTGGGGCAGGGGTGGGTGGAGTGGGCGGGGCAAGCGGGTGGGGCGAGCAGCAAGTGGGCATGTGGGCGAGCAGTGAGCGGGCAGGTGGGGGCGAGTGGCAACCGGGTGACCGGGCAGTTGGGGGCAGGGCTAACCAGAGGTGGTATTTGCCAGTTCGGCGAACCAGTCCAAATTTCTGCTACCGGTTTGCGCAAACCGGTCCGAACCAGCTGAATACCACCTCTGATACATACATACATACATACATACATACATACATACATACATACATACATACATACATACTACACACACAAACAACCATCCAATGTGAAGCATTCTTACAAGCAACAAGATAGAACAATAATGCTACTATGTGTATCAAAGCCTGCAAAAAACTCAGATGTCTATTTGCCTCTTTCCCCATTTACATTAACATCAACATCACAGGCTGCAATAATTAGACTCCACATACAAAATTAGTGGCATATCACATGCTCTAATAAGTTATATCCATCATCTCCACAAATATTCTTTTGGTTTCTCTGTAGGACAAACAGGTTAAAATTTGAGCAAAAGAGTTTTGTGCAAAAAAGTTAATGGATAGAAGTTTGACATCAGGATTAAAAAAAAAAAAAGACAAAGTGGTACTAAAACATTTTAACTTCCCATGTTACAGATCTTGGGAAACCATCTGGGGGGAAAAGAAACTTTATTATATAAGTGCTTTTGAGTAAGAGATTGTTGTATTTGCATAATCAGGTTTCAGGCTATCTCAACAACCATGCATTTTAATCTACCAAAATTGTATCTACATGGAGGGAAGTATGCAGTGGGGTACACCAAGGCTCTGTTTTAGGCCCAGTACTCTTCAATATCTTCATCAATGATTTGGACGAGGGGATAGATGGGGAACTCATCAAATTTGCAGACGACACCAGGCTAGCAGGAATAGCCAAAACTCCGGAAGATAGGCTTCCGATACAGAAGGATCTTGACAGACTTGAACATTGGGCGCTATGTAACAAAATGAAATTCAGTGGTGAAAAAAGTAAGGTTCTACATTTAGGTAAGAAAAACAAAATGCACAGGTACAGTATATGTGGTACCTCGCTCAACAGTAGTAACTGTGAGAGGGATCTTGGAGTCCTAGTGGACAACCATTTAAATATGAGCTAGCAGTGTGCAGAAGCCCCCCCCCCCACCCCAGGCCCCCACCCTCC